>JBBBDQ010001981.1:6340000-6740111 GCA_037127315.1 Ascarosepion bandense | reverse complement strand
CTGCGGCAAACCTGTTACCAACCAAAGCTATAGAATCTAACCTGTCCTACCGTAGGGAGAAGATTAACATAGAATCTAATCTGTCCTACCGTAGGGAGAAGATTAAATCTGTCCTACCGTAGGGAGAAGATTAAATCTGTCCTACCGTAGGGAGAAGATTAAATCTGTCCTACCGTAGGGAGAAGATTAAATCTGTCCTACCGTAGGGAGAAGATTAACATAGAATCTAATCTGTCCTACCGTAGGGAGAAGATTAACATAGAATCTAATCTGTCCTACCGTAGGGAGAAGATTAACATAGAATCTAATCTGTCCTACCGTAGGGAGAAGATTAACATAGAATCTAATCTGTCCTACCGTAGGGAGAAGATTAACATAGAATCTAATCTGTCCTACCGTAGGGAGAAGATTAACATAGAATCTAATCTGTCCTACCGTAGGGAGAAGATTAACATAGAATCTAATCTGTCCTACCGTAGGGAGAAGATTAACATATTTCCCATGGGTATTTGTACATAAGAGAATGAAACAAATTCAACTGATTATTAAATCTACCTCCTTTAGATTACAACCATTGCAAGATATGGTTAAAAAGCTAAAAATTTAAGAGAAAACTAAATCTCTTTTTAACCGATGAATTCTGTGTAATTTTATTCGGGCAATCGAATGAAGCAAGCTCTGGTTGGTTACCAATGAAAGCTATTCTCACAAGTAAATATGCCAACAATGTTTGGATTCTCTTATGCCTTGAGTGGCATTAGATATATTGAAGTGGTAAATCTCTGGTAAGTTTACAATTATTTTAAAATGACTGATCGGATATGTATTTTTTTTAAACCTCTCTCGAGCACTGGTTCAAGAAGTTTCGTTAAAGATCATTTTTATTCATGACAAAAATCCATCAAATAATATCTGAATAAAATAAATTTTAATATTACTCATTAATGAAATGACGGGCTTGTTTATGTCACTGTAACCCAATAAATATACTTGATCATATTTAATTCTTATAATAAGGATGTTTGTCTTATGATAAACTACTAATATACTGGTATGTTAATGTCTTCGGTGATTCAATTGCGATCAAAACGCGTGAATATTCTGAAAGAAGTACGACTATGCAGAATTAAAAGTTCATTTCGCTTTCATATCAACAGGATATATAGAAAGTAACACGATAAGTAGATGGCCTTATTTTTGCCGGCGCTGCTGACCTTAAGTCTTGAAAAGTAATGAAGCAAAAGTTAGATTTACGTAAGGAGACAGTAATTTGTCAGTCAGGATGAACTTTGAAATGTTACTCTTAATGACATGCAGCCTCTTTCAGATGATAAAAATAGAATTCGTTATTTCGAGGGAAAACGAGCAATGTTGTAAATAGCGGGAAATATTTTGGACCATTTTTGATCATTATCACCCATTACATTCTCTTTAATCTCGCAATTTTTTACAATCGAAAAGTATTAGATTTATCAATCTAGAAGTGGTGGCCAAACGCCCCTAGACTTTTTAAAGTGTTACCTTTACATTGTTTTATTTATAAACAACGTAAACACAATAATATGCCAATTTTGATACTGTTTTTGCTTCATTGATAACTTCATTAATTATGTTTTTAATTCTCTTTTAAGATTTTGGATTTTCATCTTCTTTAAATTCTTAATAAATATCTTCATAATTCTTAAAGAACATAACATAAACAGTGAAGCACCTTTGAACAAAGATGGTCACCTCTTTCGTTTCTACATAAAATTGTTCCTACAGTACCTATGATTGAACTATTTTCTAACAAAATAAGCTACTTCTGACTATCCCTCAAGACGATTTGGCATGGCGAAGGACGCGTTCCAGAAGCTGAGTAAAGTATTAAGACACAGTAGACTTTCACTAGAAACAAATAAGAGAGTACTGGATTGCTATGTGATGTCAGTTCTTCAATATAGCAATGAAAGTTCGACAATATCATCAAAAATGAAGGAAAAACTTGAAGCAGCTGAATTGTGGTTCTACAGAAGGATGCTGCGAATATCATGGATTGAGCATGTGAACACTATGAGGCGCTGGAAAGAATGTAAACGAAAAGGAAATTAATATTGAGCATCAGGAAGAGACAACTGATGTTGCTGAGACATGCAATGAGAAAGGAGAATTCCATTGTTTCTAGGAGAAGGTGATCCTTATGTATTCCACAGAACAAAAGATTTTACCATTGAGATTATTTAGCTAGGAACTGAATAAATGAAAATACGAAGGAGCAATGTTTGATGAATATAACCGGTGGAGTAACACATCTCAGCAAAACCGTAACAATTTTTGCCGAGTCACCAAAGACAGAAAACAACACTTTTCCTATTTGCCAATTCTGGGCGTTCTTTTTGCCTGTAATCCGCCCAGATGCGTGCAGTAATTTTCAGAAGCTATTGATTGGTTACATGCCTGAAGCTTATCGTACAATATTCCTTTCCAATCTCACTAGATTACTTAGTATGACTTTAAGATAAAGAACTGCTTTTTAATTTGTTAAAGTTGGCGCATGTCACTTACTCTAGGATGTTTCGTTGAACATTGCTGTAAACGAACCATTTCTCATCACCCGTTACAATTTGTTTCAAAAAGAATGCATTTGCATTGTTACGATGTTTCGGTATCATAAGATCTGAGTGAAAAAAAAAACACAATTGTAACAATTTGAGTACCCAATGTCACTTAGTACTCATGAATGGTAGATTTTAATAAGTTTAGTGTTTCAATTCCGGCGTTTTTTGATGTGGTTTATTCTCAATGTTTTAACTTAGTCATCATATGTAGTGTGAAGTCTGCTTGATCCTTAATGCTACAATGACTAACTTTAAACTTAGCGAACCACTTCCGTACAGTTCTGTCAGCTAAAACACCTTCATCGTACAACAAAGCTTTTAAAATGCACCTTTAATCTTCAAAGGGATGCACAGTCGAGATGAATTAAGTAGTTTTAAACATTTTTTTCTCAAGAGATAGATTGAAGTATGCTTTAATCGGAAATGTAAGCAGATTACATCTATCGACAAATTAGACTAACGTGATGGAACATGAATGACTAAACCTTTCGGGCAACCCAATGTTTTTTATAGATATACTTGCTCAATTACCAAAGTTTAATTTGATTTAATGTAAAGGATGAGTTTTCGAATTTTTTGTTTTCTGATGTTACTCTTGCCTACCACTTATATTTACTAAGTTTGGGAAAAGGAAACAGATTTCTTATGTATCAAGAATAATTTTAGAGCAAAGAAAATTACGAGAAGCTAAAAAACATTTATTTGAGGTATTTCTCCCTTTAAAAATTCATCCAACCACGAGAGATGTTTAAGTTAAAGCCACAGTACATGCTCGCGAAGAAAAGGGGTCACCGATAATTTTAGATTCGTTTTTTTTTTTATTTAACACATGTTTTGGTATATATGCAGTCAATTTCTTACTTTTTTTTTTAGTTTTCTGATCATGTTTATTTATTAAGCTTATCTCGCTTGGACACAAACTAATTAAAGAAAGAATTGTATTGCGCCTATCTTCAAAATATTTCTGGTTTAGGATATTTTTATATCTAATCATGATATCAGTGTGAAATGAAACCTCGTCTGTCTTGTTAATGACTTCCGCAACGAAATTTGCTACGCTTAGTACAGCTGAAACTAGATCAGGGAGGCGTCAAACAGTTTAGTTTGGTTAGAGGGAGGCATCTCAGAAGGATAGAACTCTCAACCATCACGGCTTCCATAACTGTTTCCTCACCAATTCATTATTGGAGGCGCCACAATTATAAGACAATCTTCTATGTGCTCTGTCCCTTCAGGATTTATAGGCGATAATGGCTTTCCACGTCTCCCTATCCAGGGTGACTCTTAGAATGCCTTCTCCTGTTACACCAGGCAACCCTCGTTCCATCAGCTACCGGATTATCTCGTTCAAATATGTTATCCGTTGCTTTCTCCTGTCCCTTTTCCCTCTATCCAACATGTTAGTATCAAGTTCTCCAAAATCTCCTTCCCCACTGCATTTCCCAGGAACTTTAGCTGTCTCTTCCTGATGCTCAGTATTAATTTCCTTTTTGTTTCCATCATTTCCAAGACCTCATCGTTGCTCACATGCTCGATCCATAATATTCGCAGAATCCTTCTGTAGAACCACATTTCAGTTGCTTCAGGTTTTTCCTTTATCTTTGATAATATTGCCCAGCATTTACTGCTATATTAAAGAACTGACAAGACCTACCAATCCAGCACATTCTTCCTTGTTTCTAGCGAAATTGTCCTGTTTTTTAATACTTTACTCAACTTCTGGAATGCGTCTGTTATAACACTTCCCAGGTATTTAAATTTTTGTACCTGCTTGATTTTAGTCTCCCCGACCTGTATTTTCCATATTGGGCTGCCCTTTTTACTGATGACCATGCATTCGGTTTTCTTGCAGTTTATTTGTAGTCCTTTCTTATCACTCTCTTCAGCTACCTTCTGTAGGAGATTTTGTGGTTTCCATTCTGTGTCTGCTATCAGCACTGTATAATCTGCGTACCTTATGTTGTTTAAATTGTGGCCTCCGATGACAAATCCTGGCATAACTTCTAGGGTCCTCAAAATATTCTCGCTGTACAAGTTGAACAGATCCGGTGAAAAGACACATCCTTGTGTTTCTATCTTTGTATATCTGCTGAATTCATTACCTGTCTGTATACAAGCGGTTTGCTGCCAGCAATGATTCTTGATTACTCTCAAGTCTTTCCCAAATATGTCCAGGCTACCGAGCATGTCCATCAATTCTATGTGGCGTATTTTGTTAAACGCCTTCACATAATCAATAAAGCACAGGTATAAGTTCTTCTTCATTTGTATTGCCCTTTCAGAGAGCATCCTAATCATAAATATGGCGATCCTTGTTCCAGTGTCTTTGACGAAACCGCACTGTTCTTGTCCTATCTCTGGCCTGATTCTGCTTCTCGATCTATTCATCAGGATTCGGACGATCAGTTTTGTTATATGGCTCATTAAACTGATTGTTCTGTGGAATTCGCACTCGTTTGCTCCTAGCTATATTTGTCTAAAATTAACTAAACCTTTTTTTTTTCAATTCCACAAGCACCAGCAAAACTTGGCCAGTCAGAAATGTGCATTTTATTTTACAAACGTGTCTAATAATAACTCACCATAAACTAGTAGAATCTATTTAATCGATACTATCACGGTAGACACTTTTTTAAAAGAAGTTTTTAAAAACGTACTATTTCTTTAAAATCATAGGGCAGTCTTCGGGACAGCTGTCAATGCTTTGTTTGTTTGTTGTTGTTGTTTTTTACCATAGTTTAACCTGTGTTCTCTGTTTTCTTGCTATTTTACAAACATCTTTATTGCTATTTAGAGAATATGCCTATTTTTTCTTACTATTTCAAGTGATTTTGTTCGAAGGGAAAAGATTATATAGAATTTTCGTCAAGTTATTGTGGTGAAAAATAAAAAAGACCCACCTCAAAGCAAGGTTCAAAATGGCCGCGTCACGAGATTATATTTTTAATATTCTCGTCTCGTCTTGTGAGATAACGTGGGTTGACGCGTTTTATTTTTGGGGTTCCCCAGTGTGGTGAAAGAGTGCGGGAGTGAAAAATGATTTTGTTTCATGTAATTTGACTTGCTGTGCATTCTGTTCATATTTTCTCGTACGTTTGAAGAGAGGAAGTTTGTGGAAAGGAGACTATTCATCTAAGAGATTATTATTCTTCTTCTATGGGCACTGTTCTTTCAGGACGTAGGCGATTATGGTTTTCCACGTCTTCCGATCTCTGGTGGTATGCTTTTTTTCGCAACCCCCGTTCCGTCATCCACCTGATCAGGCCCCTCAAATATGCTATCCGCTACCTTCCTCTGTCTCTTTTTCCTACTATCTGTTCACCAAGCCCTCCTTCCTCATTGCATGTCCCAGGAACTTCAATTGTCTCTTCCTGATGCACAGTAATAATTTTCTTTTCGTTGTCATTCTTTCCAACACTTCATCTTTGCTCGCATGTTCGGTCCATGATATCCACAGCATCCTTCTGTAGAACCACATTTCCGCTGCTTCAAGTTTTTTCCTCATCTTCGATTATATTGTCCAGCATTCCTTCCGTAGTGAAGCACTGAAATCACATAGAAATCTAGCACTGTCTTCTTTGTTTCTAGTGAAATTTTCCTGTATCTTAGTATTTTACCTAGCTTCTTGAATGCATCTTTCGCTATGCCAATTCGCCTTCGGATCTGTTTCACTCTTTCCATCTCCTGTTAGAATACTTCCTAGGTATCTAAATGCTTGTACTTGCTTGATTCTAGCATTCCCCACCTGTATTTGGCATCTTGGGTTGCTCTTTTTCCTGATGACCATGCATTCAGTTTTCCTACAGTTTATTTATAGTCCTTTTTTGTCACTTTCCAAAGCTACCTTCTGTAGGAGGTCTTGTAGTTTTGGTTCAATGTTAGCGATCAGCACAGTGTCATCTGTATACCTTAAGTTGTTCAAATTGTGGCCTCCAATAACAAATCCTGGTGTAGAATTTAGGATCCTCAAAATATTCTTACTGTACAAGTTGAACAGATCCGGTGAAAAGACACATCCTTATCTTACGCCTCTTTCTATATTTGTAAATCTGCTGAAATCATCGCCTGTCCGAATGCAGGCAGTTTGCTACCAGTAGAGGTTCTTGATTACTCTTAGGTCTTTCCCCAAAATATTGAGGATGCCGAGGATTTCCAATTCTTTGTGTTTTATTTTGTCGAATGCCTTCGCATAATCAATAAAACATAGGTACAAGTCCTTCTTCACTTGTATTGTCCTTTTGGGGGCGCATCCTAATCATAATTATGGCGTTTCTTGTTCCAGTGTCCTTGACGAACCCGCACTGTTCCTGTCCTATCTCTGGCCTGATTCTACTTCTCGCTCTATTCACCAGGATTCTGACAATCAGTTTTGTAACTTGACTCATTAAGCTGATTGTTCTGTGTAGTTCGCACTCGTTTGCACCTGGCTTTTTGGCAGTGTTATAAATTTCGACTTGCATAGGTCGTCTGGTATTGTTCCACTATTATAAATTTAGTTCATTATTTCGGTAATTTTTTCTATGCCGAATTCCTCCAGCTCTATTACAATGCCGGCTGAACCAGCTGCTTTGTTTCTGTTTATGTCATGCAAGACAATTTCTCTCTGCATAATCTACCTTACATTTTTATAAGTCTACCATTTGTCCATGCTTAGAATGTTACTGCCACATATGGACCGGTGTCCCTGCTATTTACCGTATGTTTGTCTTTCTGTGTCTTTTTTATAAGTACTTTGCTATGGTACCTAGACGTTTTAAATATAAGCGCAGTAGTAGGGTGGCGTCGATAGCTCATCGTTTTGCAGTTACGCTGGTTAATCTAACAGTAAATTACATGCAACAGTTTCTTTTTTCCCTTGTGAAACCCCTTCCAGCACCATGCTTTCCAACCAACTTTAAACCGTAAAACACTTAAATGCAATGTCAATCGGAATTACTCTTTCTCCCTTCCTGCTCATGATCAATGATTTAATTTTTAATTCTTTCACACCCTGTAAACTCTTCTCTTAGTGGCTTTACTGCCTTGCTTGAGAAAAAAAAATCTGCATTTTATTCCTATTTTGGTGATTGGTACAAATACCTGCATTTTATTGTTTGTTTGTTTTAAAACTTGTACAAGTACGTCTGTCTTTGTTATTTCTTAATGATTGTTCACTTGTATTTTCTCAAAGATAAGGTCGCCTACTCGTTTTTCCAGTTACTCTATTTACAGAATTTAACCAGAATTCCCAACTATTTAGCTATCTGTGTAAAGATTAGACTTGCAAACAATATCTAACCACCGTTCACTGTCAGGTACGACCTACAACGATATCTTTGTAAGCGTTTGACTTATTCTAGCACAAGCCCTACTTAGAGTAGCGAGCATTTTCACACATTATTCAAATACGAATCAGGTTCGACACTAATTTGTTTTGACGAGAAGATGAAGATAGATTATTTTATAGTTCTAACTGATTGATTTACCTTAAGACTATTTTCTGTCTTGAACAAAGTTTATTTGTAATTGAAGATGTTTTAGAATCATGTAAATCTTATGTCAGTGGTTTAAAATTCATATCTAATTTCTAAACAAACTTACTGTTAAGTCGCGAATATGTACACATTATCTAAATGCAAAAGCGTTTAGTTATGAAAATAAAAATCTTATATATATATATATATATATATATATATATATATTATTTTTCTTTTTTTTTCACCTCAAAATTTGCAAACATTATGAAGCAGTTTGACTTACTAATAACAAAGACTCTACCGTATAGTGTCGCCAAGGCAAAGAAGAACATTCTAATATTATATTACATATAATCCCTATATGCATCATATTATTTAATTTGATTTGTAGGCTACACGCACTTGCACAAACACTAACCTAGGCAAAGCAGCCCTCTCCATATACACACACATTTCATCATTGAAGAATTCATCTTTATTTACCATAATGGGAACTTTTCACAAAGACCAGAACAAATTTGGTCTTTATTGACATACTGGAAAAATAATTTTCTAAACTGGAGGGAATATAGTGGAGATTGACTATACCGCTAAATGGTATTTTCTCAAGCCTTTAAAAGAACAGATATACACTCCTGGTCAAAATCTTAAACCAAACATAAAATTGTTAAAAATTTAAAATACTTAAATCAAAAATATATTTGCGAAATATTTACATTTAGTTAGAAAATGTAGTTTATCAACAAGTGAAAAAAATTAAGCTTTTAACTGATTAATTTAAACAAATATTGAACAGTTTTTTGGAGGGGGTCATGTGGAAAAAAATGACAAAATTTGAGAACTAGCCAGTGAGCTCATAGCTCATTTCCAGATATTAACATAGCCAAAGCTGAAATTTTAACAAAGTTCAAACAGGGCAGGATTGTTGAAATTCAAAGACGTGGTTTTTGAAATAAGCCATTGCAACTGAAATTGGTCTTAAAAGAACTATCACTGATAATGTCATTAAAAATTCAGTTGTGTATGCTTCTAAAATAGAAAAATTAATAAACTCAAGCGGTCACCCAAATGAAATCTCACCATCTCTAGACAGAAACATAAGCAAAGAAGTTAAGAGGGATTCAGGCCTAATATCAACTAAGATAAAAGCGAATCCAGTTGTCGAACCATTGATGGCATTTCAATAATGAAAGGTTTAAGAACATGAAACGGCTGCAGAGGCCTCATCTTCTTCCTCCCCGTCAAATCGCCGGTTTACAATTTTCTACCGATTACCAAACTTGGAATATGGATAAATGGCTTAACGTGTTTTTAGACGAGAAAAAAAATTCAACCTTCATAGCCAGGACGGTTTTCAGTGTTACTGGCATGCAATAGATGTCCAAAAAAATGTTCTCAACACGACACAGTTACAAGAGATAAAATGGCGTCAACCAACTGCTAGTTACATTCACATGTCATGAAAGGCAACGCTAATTACTGAAGGCCCTTCTCTATGTAGAGAAAACAGGAAAATACTGCAATCCAAACCGTTCGAAGGAGTTTTATGGAAAAACCTGATTCAGCATTTGAGCCATCCATCGTTCTCTCCAGTTTCAACCCAATAAAGAATGTTTTGGGATAGATGTCAAAGGATGTTCATAAACATGAATTGCAATTTAAAACTTGATGCCCTTCGTGCTGAAGTTTATGCTTACTGTGCGAACATCCCAAATCATACTCATGAAGAAGTTAATAATGAGTATGCCAAAACGAATTTTCGAAGTAATTCCCAAAAATGTAATTGATGTTAAGTTTAGCACCAATCAGCTTGTCTCTACTTATTCTCAGTGACGAGCTATTTAGGC
Organism: Ascarosepion bandense; assembly: GCA_037127315.1. Lineage (NCBI taxonomy): Eukaryota > Metazoa > Mollusca > Cephalopoda > Sepiida > Sepiidae > Ascarosepion > Ascarosepion bandense. The sequence continues at coordinate 6,730,211 of JBBBDQ010001981.1, read as the reverse complement.
TCTCTCTGACACCTATGCAAATTAGGCATATTAATTTGCCAGTGTCACATCATCTTGAACCGTACAGGTTTTATACCTCTAGTCGTTCTTGTACTTTGCTCTACTCTCTTTCTCTGGGAGACCTAGATCTGTTCCGCACCTAGCTGTAATCATCTGCATTGTCTTGCATGATTTGATCTTCGTCCGAACTATGCAACTCATTCTGGCCCACTTGATTCTGCATTGCTTCGTCTTCTGATGCTTCATTCTGTAATGGTTGTTCTAATGAATCATTACTGGACGGAATCGTATCCATTTCTTCCTCATTTTGCTCTTCCAATTCACCTTGGCTCCTTATTTGATCTGCATGGGCGAATATACTGTTGCCGTTTTCTCTATTTATTATAGCTGTATTGAGGGCTTTTTGCATGATAAATGATGTTCCTACTTCCGGCTGTCCGAATTTGAAAACAATTGCTACACGCATTTCGTATATATTTCAAATTCATTCAACAACTAATAAAAAAAACGGACAGAACTTTTTTGGTTACCTTGTAGTATTATATTTTAGAACGTCAGGGCAGTGGTTGTGCGAACTGTTTAGGTAGGAGATGAACAGCATGGATTTTGTGGCCTGTGACTGTTGTCTTCGGTTGGTGCACCTAAATTGTATAGTCAAGTGTAAGTTTGGGAATTGCGGCGGCCGTTATGCCCGAAGTGCTTAAAATATCTATGTTTCTTCTAATAATTGATGATGAATAAATTATTTTAACTTGTGCTTGAAGAAGATTTTAAATTGTTTCAGTAATGGATGTTGGATGGATGTCCCGCGCCCATCTGTAGTCATCTGCATTGTCTTGCATTATTTGATCTTCGTCCGAACTATGCAACTCATTCTGGCCCACTTGATTCTGCATTACTTCGTCTTCTGATGCTTCATTCTGTAATGGTTGTTCTAATGAATCATTACTGGACGGAATCGTATCCATTTCTTCCTCATTTTGAGATATACTAAATATTAAATTGTCGTTGTGACTCATTTGTTCTTTATTTTATTTACAAGCTTTTATCTTTACGACAAACCAAAAGAAAATATTTTTCAATGTTTGTTTAAAGTAACCATTTAAAGCTTAAAGTTTTTCATTATTTGTTGATAAATAAATATTCTAATAAAATATAAATGTTTCGCAAATATACTTTGACGGTAAGAGTATTTCATTTTTTTTTTCTTTAACCCTTTTATATCTGGTCTTAAGATTTTGATCAGGAATGTCTATTTCTTCTTTTCGTTCGAGAACACGACTGGTTGAAAACCTGTATAGTCTTTCTATATAGCGGAACTTAGTTACTTGGCCACGTGAGGCATCACTCACATGCGTTGCTTACACACACATTAAGGCTATGAATGATTTTTTAATGTCTTAAGTTATATGGGTGTATTTTCCTTTTTCTTGTGATTCACGTTGTTATTCCTAAAAATGATGAATCTGGCGAACTGCACCGATGGTTCCACCAGGTCTGACCTTCATGGCTAGGACCCGCCCTGCTACTTACACAGTAACAAACCACTCACAATCCATCGATGTTACACCGACGAGTAAGCAACTTGTATTCAAACAGCGACCCCCTACTCTATGGAACCGACTCCCAAGAAAATGTTTCCCGATCACTATAATCTTGAACTTTTCAAGTCTAGCGTCTACTGTTATCTTCCCCTATCCTTCTAAACTAACCCTTAACGTAAACTTCTATCTCGAGTATCGACCACCCGGGCCTGGCACAAGGGAAACTATTCTGTAAGAAAAAAATTTCAGGGAGGTAAACTCCTAGTTGAATCACTCGTTCAGGGTTACAGTTACTCACTTATGCTTGCCGGGTCTTCAAAAAGGAAATAACCAGCGCAGATTGACCATTTGTTTCCTCATTTCATGCTCATGTTGGACTCACTTTGAACACATCTTTATGCTTCACTCTATTCATGGGAGAGGGCTGCATGGTTAGATACCCACTCACATTCAGTTATAAGTGACTCATTTTCTGTAGTTTTCGCTGATACCTGTCACCTCCCAGGTAATGCTGTTTGGTTAGTTCCGCATAACTGTTGTCAGCTGTCGTACACGGTTTATAAGATTGTCGTCAAAACTAATTTGATTGCGAGATGAATTCAATCATCATTGAGATCTACACTACTGTAAACATTTTTTTCTCAAATGCGTTGTAGTGCATTGGATATCGGCTCGGAACGAGAAATCGGAGAGCCGAGTTCGAATTCCAGTTGAATTCATTACATTCACTTACGCGCAAATACCCTTGGGAAAGGTATTAATCTGTCTCTTCCTTCCAGTTATGGGTTAAATAACAGGAGAGATTGTGTTCTATAGCCTTGGTCGGCAACCAGTCTACCGCAGAAAGCAATGGCAACCTACTGCGGGATAATCTTCTGCCCAGTCAGTCATGTCTCTTTCGAGACATGATCGCCCAAGCGTGTATCGCGTATGGCACTTAACTGACTGACATAAATTTCAATTTTTCCACATATTTTGAATGTTTCCATTATTTACAAAGCTTGTTAAATATAATCACTCTTTAATTGTGATAAATTCACCTAATCTTCAGACCTAAATTTCTTTTGAATACCACTGAAGGTTAAATAAACTAGTCACCTCTGACATTTAAACTGATCAGTGGTGAACAATGTCAGGCATTGCAGAGATGTGTCTTCGTTGCTTTTTCACAAGGAAATCTGATTTTCTGCCCAATGACACTTTCATGAATATTAAGAGCTCAAAATCAATCAAATACTTATTTTTGAAAACTAAATCATAAATTTTATGTTCTGTAATTAGCTTTATTTTTAAAATTGTTACTCACGGTTTATTAGATCAACGAACATCGCTGCTTAAAAACCGTTATTGCTTCTTTTGGCAACATTCATATCTGAATTCGAAAGCTGAACGAATGAATATGAATATTTCTAAGAAATTTCGACGACCCAATTTTTATTGCTGCTGTTATTTATTTATTTTTTTGTCAATCACTGAAGGTATATGATAGACTCTTTCTTCGCTTTCGACGTATGAAAATCTGACAACTTTATTCAGTTTTTATGTTAGTGTCGTATGTGATCTGCATACAAGCCACCTATTATGCAATAGCGAGAATCTCGAGGCATAGAAACAGAAATATTTGCTGATACTTTTCAGTTTTTTCGACTTTCACTACTGTCTTCAAATATTCTGATACCACAGTTGCACAAATATTTCTATCCAGGCAACACGCTCGAAATTAGTATAAGGGGCATTGACTGTTGAGCGGTTATTTTGTTGATCTTTATGCCTGAGCCACGCCATCCAACAATCCTTTGTTTACTGACAAGCTGGTTATACATCGAAGTTGTGACTACATCAAGAAAGTTTCAGTCCGTCATTTTTGCGTTTTGGGAGCAAATCAACATTAGAAAACTAGTCACCAAAATTACAAATAAAGCAGAAACAAGTTTTGTGGAAAATATTCAGCTGATTAATATGAAACATAAAGGGAACTCGCTTCTGGGCCCCACAACAAGGCCCAACGACATCTTCGGAATTTCCTGATTAAGGCGATGTTCATGCAAGATGATTTCTTTGGTTGTCGGATAGATGAGTAGTGAACTTAGATCAGGGTTTCTTTAATTTTGTTTTTTCAAAATGCTAGTTTTAATGATCGATTTTCATGTAGAAGTATACTATAAACGAAATGGAAGACTATTCAAAAATTAATAATCAGACTGATTCTACAGGTAATCAAAAACTATAACAAAACTAGAAATACAAATACTTAATACAATTTAATTTTTTTCATTAAGTTTCACATAATGTTTCACAGTATTGCGTGAATGGTGCAGAGTGAGGGAGTCTAGTTACTAAACACCAGTGAGAATGATTAAGAAAATCTTCTTCTTCTATGTGCACTGTTCTTTCAGGACGGAAGCAATCATGCTTCTCCACGTCTCCCTATCCCTTGTGGCTCCCAGTATGCTTGCTCCTGTTACTCCTGGCAACCCCCGTTCCGTCATCCACCTGATCAGGTCCTGCAAATATGTTATCCGCTGTCTTCCTCTGTCTCTCTTTCCTTCTATCTGATCAGTTCGTATCAGGTTCTCCAGGCTATCCTTCCTCATTGCGTGTCCCAGGAACTCCAGTTGTCTCTTCCTGATGCTCAGTATTAATTTCCTTTTTGTTGCCATTCTTTCCAACACCTCATCATTGCTTGCATGCTCAGTCCACAATATCCGAAGCATTCTTCTGTAGAACCACATTTTCGCTGCTTCAAGTTTTGTCCTCATTTTCGATTATATTGTCCAGCATTCACTGCCGTATTGAAGAACTGACATCACATAGCAATCCGGCACTCTTTTTTTGTTTCTAGTGAAAATTTCCTGTGTGTTAGTACTTTACTCAGCTTCTGGAACGCGTCCTTTGCCATGCCAATTCGTCTTCGGATCTCTGTGTCGTATTTTCCATCTCCTGTTAGAACACTTCCTAGGTATTTAAATTTTTGTACTTCTGGTATCCCCCACCTGTATTTGGTATTTTGGGTTGCACCTTTTGCTGATGACCATGCATTCAGTTTTCTTGAATTTTATTTTTAGACCTGTTTTGTCACTCTCCACCGCTACTATCTGTAGGAGGTCTTGTAGTTTCCTTTCCGTGTCTGCAATCAGAATATCCAACCCGAAAAAAAAAAGACCTAAAATAAACAATTATTAAGCAAATGACTTACTGAAATAGTATCATATTCAAGTAAACAGTTTACTTGAAGAGGTAATATAACAACTTCAGTCTACATTATAAAAAGCACTTTATTTGCAATGCAAGTTCTTAAAATGACGTTTGCAAATAAAACTTAAAATAGCAAGAAGTGGGTTCCATTTTCCACTGGAAGCTTATCCTTTATTTCCGATCGCCTTACTTCATCTTGCGAGTTGCGATAAAAATCCAGAGAAATTAGATAAAAGAAATATCAATGAAAATTTAATAATATATTAGCCACTAACTTAAATGTAAAAATTAACTTCCCTTCAAGATTGGATGCAAAACACATGTGCTTTTAAATGAATGATTATGAATGCTTGCAAGAAATTAATAAATTTTATGAACAGTAAACTCCAAGAATGGCTTTATTCAAAAATTTCGCAAAGGATTCAGTTGTTGGATATGTGCAAGCAAAAAAGTTAGTTGAACAGGATCGATTTACTATAAGGTTGTATGAAAAACTGAGCCCTCCCCGCCATAAAATTGTATAAATGTTGAATTTTTTACAAATTTATTTTATCAGTCGGAAAGTTTAGGGTTTAATCGATAAGATTGCACTGAAATAAAAGTAAAATAAATTGATAATCAATAAATTTACAGGTGGTGGTAGTAAATGTCAGACCGGCGAATTGTTCCAAAATGGAGTATCGATTTACTATAACGTGATATGAAAAACTGAGCCCTCCCCCCAAGAAAATTGCAATATTTAATTTTTTTTTTTTTTTTTGTCAATCGGAAAGTTCAGGGTGTAATTGATAAGATTGCATTGGAAAAAGTAAAGAAAAAAAATGAAAAACAACAAATTTAAAAGGTAATCTCCATCAAGTCCGCCGAAAATTTAGACTGAACCAACTCTTTAAACTGCGATAATCACGTGCTGATTAACACAAATTTGTGCCGATAAATCTTATCACCGTGTTTCTTTTTCTCTCCTACTTGGCGACATTAAAGCTCATTGAAAAGAAATGTCTTCTTTTCTTGACCAACAAGAATTGAACATTTTGTATTCTTCACCTATTGTTTCACAATCGTGTTACAATAAATGTTTTGTTTTTTAACGGAAAGTTACTGATTCTTCTAGAAAATCGTACCGATTATCCTGATCGTCAGAAGAAGTTTCGGTCGAATTGTGTCATCTCCCTTCTGTGAATCTTTCAAACACAGCGTGGGCGCATAAGAAATTGACAGAAAAACTAGTCGGAAACGAATGCGGTAGTCACCGAAAAAGTTCTCAATATAAAAGTCAGAATTGAATATCTAGTGAATATATTTAATATAAGGCTAAAAAAAAAAAAGCCAACCAACCGCGCTACGCGTGTTTCAACCGTGAGAAAAGTGGAAGTAAATGTAATGTAAATAATAACAAATATGAGTTCTCTCGGTGACTGGCGTCTGTATACACTGCTTACATACAAGACGTTAAAATTTCCCTTCTCTGACCCCATGCGCCGATGGCTTAGAGAGTAGAGACTCCGACTGACACCAAATCGGTCGAGTTTTCGATCCCGGACAGAAGCAAGTGGATATGTCTAGCCACACTGATGAGCTGCGAAACAGGCTTGTATGTGGATGACTACTATATATATATATATATAATTCCATATTCACGACATTTTAGCGTTGTACGCCTCTGCCTTCTTCAGATGATTAGAATTTTTACTAGAACCCTTTATTTCGATCATTGGAGTATATTATTCTCATTACACTTCCGTTTATCCCCCTTTTAACATTCTAAGCTGAATGATCGCCACTACCGTAGCCAGATATTGCACTCTCAATTCTTTGGGTCAAGTCACTGGATCTAACTAACGCTTTTACCCTTTTTACGTAAACTTAAGGAATCGGCGAATATGCTAGGCCACAAAAATCTCTTAAGCTTCCCAAGCATAGAAATGAATAAAATATGGGAACTAGTAAGTGCTAGAGAAAATCATTAGAGTCAAAGATCGCACTATGAGATCAGGTAAAAAATGGTTACTGTGATATTAGGTTTATATGACCCCCAAAATGAATAAGTGAGAATTATCGAGTGGGTTTGGGTAGCTTTTCACGTTATTGTCGGTAAACACGCAACTAAACTGTAATCTTGTGTCACATTGCTAAAAATATATATTGCTTTCGGCCTTTTGGCTGGGGAGCGTCATGACCAATTAAGACCAGTTCTGAACCTATCCACTGCGGTGGATGGGTAGTGTTTGACCAGTACCTGGGCGTTCGCGCTCTGGTTCCTCACATTAAAAAACACCTTGTGTCACATCTCTCTCAAGTGGGGGAGAAGAGTAAATAATATCGCTTCTCGGCCCTCTAGCTGAGATCAAAGTGTAGTATCTGCCCTTGTCAGCCTTATATGCTGGATATCTTTAAAATATTAAGCGTAAACCTAGGGTGCCTCTCCTCGGGCAGTACATTCCCTACGGGAGGACCTGGGTTTATTGCCTGAGGTGTCCCTAAAATGGAAAATACCTTCGGGGCCTTGAGCATTTTTTCCATGGGATTGTTGCTAACCCACCTTAAACCTCGACCCTGTCTCCCATTCAGCAGTGAAAAATACCTTATCAGTTCCGTTTGATTGTCTCTCTCTTTACTTCTATATTTCCTTCAACATCTACAATAATATCATCATCATCATCATCATCATCATCATCATCATCATTTTGTTGTAACAATTTACTTTTGTAGAAGCTCAAAAATATCAATATTATCGCATTGTTATACAGAGTGATTCAAAAGTAACCCCCTATTTTATGTATGTTGGAATCTCCCGTCTAGCAGTAATTTTTACAAAATGGAAGAGTTGTTTATACATAAAATAGGAGATTCCTTTTCAATCACTTGTCTGGCTTTTGTAATAAGCACATGAGGGTTTCTATTTCACTAGTTCAGGGGTCTTTTACACAGTACGGTTAATGGTATCAATTTTATGTTTCACAGATATTCCAGTTTTTGATAAAGTTTATCCATTTTCTTTCAATTTCACTTTCTTATCTGACAAAGAATGGTAAATAAGAATCAAGACATCACCTCCATACTTCGTTTCTTTTTGCCATACAGAGACGAATCACAATTTTGTAAATCCTAAATCTGTTTGTTTTTTAACACTTAATAGTGTGCCAGGGGAGGGTAAAAATGAACTTCATTTTTGGACTGTTTATGTCCTTTCGGCTATGTCAAGTAAGACGAAAGAATAAGTGTTAAATTATATTCACCCTGCAAATATATCTTAGCTACACTTGAAAGCAAAGGAGCTGTATTTATTATGATCACCGAGGAATTGAAGCCAACTATAATTCCTTATCTTTAGTCAGACATCCGATACCGAAATCGAAGAACTTCATCCCAAGCCTTGTAGAGCGAGGAGTAAAAATATCTAATTTAAAGACAGGCAAATTATTTCCATTCATTTAGATCAATACAATTTTCTTTACCGTTTCTGTTACCGCAACTTGATGGCCAAAACGTTTGGACTTTTTTTGGCCAAATAAATATTTTGAAACGTTATTTTCTTTTAAATGCTTTTCGTTTTTTCTTATACTACATTATAATTTTCTGGCGATATCCTAAGTCTATACACCGAGGATACTGTCTTTCTTTATAAAAGAATAATGCGGATAGGTGAACTTTGTAAAGTCCCGATTAAAAAAAGGTTATATATGTATATAACGAATAATAGCAAATGTGAACTCCTTAAAAGCAAGATGAATCGATTGAATCGATGCCCAAAGTCGACAATGTATAATTACACTAACAGAATATAATCTACTTCCTCACAATTAACTCTGTAAATTTTTCTTATATTCAAAAATGGTTATTGTGATTAGAAAGAATATCTGTTTCAATCAATCGCTTCGAACAATATTAACTTAGTGAGTGACTTAGTAAATATTATTAGTAGCGTAGATCAGTACCAGCCTGAATTAATTTGGGACAGAGTAGAAGGATCAAATGACTAATAATTTGTGAAATTTCAATTATATAGTAACTGAAAAACCGGAAACTTTACCTGACATTTATTCCTAAAAATCACAAAGCAACAGTTACAATTTTAGGATATATAATGCGGAAGGAATCCTCGGTAAATATAACCCTCACAGAGCGCACTAAAAGTAAGACAAGCAAAGTAATTTTGAGAAAAAGGAAGTAAAATGATTAACAAATAAAGTTCGATGGGATACCAATTGTTGTTCTAATTTTTTGTTTATAATATAAATTTTAAAATTGTATTTATTAAGCATTTAATTCGAAACATCGTTGACGTTGTTACAAGATACTTCCCAAAACCAAAGAAGTCATTCGAATATCCTTGTTAAAAGAGCATTTTCTGAAGAACACGATGTTCTGGTAAGTTTAAATTGGCATTATTATATCTGCTAAATTGAAACCTAGAATAAACCTAAAACACAGCGAGTCCAGAAAATTAGCCAAATGCTTCGAGGAAGGACGGAGATATTGTCAATGTGTTTTTCTTCGTTTAAGATTGCATCAGCAGTTTAAAAGGATGAACAATGTTTGTTGCTCTATATCTTTCGTTTCCTTCCATTCGTTAATTGGATTTTGTTGAAGGCCACAGACCAGAAGAGACTTACTGAGTATTAAAGGGAGATTATTTAGACACAAATTGAAAATTGAGCGTCAGAAAAAAAAAACTTTTACAGTTCTTGGCATACAAATTTACGCTGAAATGTTGATAAACGAACGAAATTCAAGTTCACCAGCTTGATAGCGGGTGAAAAGGAATAGAAAGAATATTTACGAAGATGTATGTAATTTGAGCGATGCATACGAGTGGGAATTTTTATCAAAGCCGAAGCCTTATATACCAGATATGGTTAAAGTTCCCTGTCGTCTTTGGAAATTAACTGTTGATTCACTTATATTCAGTGCATGTAGTCCTTTTCACAACATCGAATGGAAACTGTCCACGACTTTCAAAAGTTACTTTCATGTTGATTTCAAAAGTTTACAGAGTAAAAGTTGACCGAGATCACGTTCAGTACAGTTCTTTTTTCTATGATTGCAAATACGGCTCTCCACAATTTCCTTTTCTTTGTAGCTCAATGTATACATTTTGTTTTTTACATCTCTGAAACCTAGTTCCACTATCCATTTACTCAAGCTCGCTCGGTAGGTTATACGCTGCCTTCAATATGTCTTTTGAATATCAAATTATCCAAACATTCTGTTATCATTTTATGCCCTAGAAATTTCAACTGCCTCTATGTCTTTTAGCTAACTTCATAAAAATCACATATTCTATTAATATTACGCCGATGGAACAACATCGGTACGCCAAGCAATTTGTTATTATGAATTTATATCAGCATTATTAAGCAATCAAATTATTTCCTCTCTTTTCCATATTTAAACCAAATTATATATTACAACATAAAAGAACGATTCTGGTTTTGATTCATTGAGATTGTGAGAAATTTTGTAATATCTGGAATCATTGCAATGGTATAGATTTTAACAAGGACTGAAACAGCTGCTATTCTGAAAGAGAATTTGAAATATTCTTCTCGAATGACATTTCCTATAAATGTTGAATTAACTACGGTGTATTTGCAACATGAAGATGGATATTTTTTACTCCCGAACATTATCAGTGAACATTCTGTTATAAAATAAAATGGTGTTTCATGTACTAATAATTCATTCACGGAATTACATTGCTCACTTTGTAGTTTTGTTTTTTGTTTTGTTTTGCTGAACCGTTTGAAAAACTGATGTAGATTAATGAAGCGCTCATTTTTATACATTCTAGTCTTTTGTTTTTCTTTTCTGTCTTGGATGTTGTCGCAACAAAAGCAGGGCTTCATTTCAGGAATTAGAATCTTGAATATTCTCTCTCTCTCTCCTTTGAATTAACAGAATGCTCTTTCTCTTATTTCTCCTAAACTTTGTTCCGCCATCCATTTACTGAAACTCACCAAGCATGTTATGATTTGTTTGCCGCTGTCTCACTTGCCATCAATCTGTCATGTTAGTATAAAATTTCTAAGTCCTCTTTCCACTTGAAATTTCAACTGCCCCTTCCTGATATTAAAGATAATGTTCCTTCCTGTTTCTCTTTAATTTTGTGGTTGCCCACATTTTCAATCCATGATATTCTCAGCATCCTTTAGTAGATATAAATCTTAGTGACTGGTTATGAAATGCCAATACTCTTTTTTGTTTATGACAAAATATTCCCGTTTCTTAATCTTTTGTTTTCCTTTTGAAAAACATCTTTCGCTGCTCTATGGATGTTTTGGATAAATTTTCTGTCGTCTGTTTCTCACTTATGTAGATATTTGAATTTCTGTATCTGTTTGATTGTGATGTCTCCAAGTCGAAGCTCACATCTTTGACTTTCTCTATTACTGATGACCACTGACATTAATTAGTTCTGTTGGAAAGCAGATCTTTGTCAGCGACATTTGGAGACAATTATGAGGTCGAATTTCAAAAATAGGAACATTCCTCATGCAACGACGTTTAGGGCTTGACAAGTAAAGAAAAAAGGTTAAGTGGTTTGAATTAAGACAACGTGTTCAGATTTAAAGATTACAACATTTGAATAATAAAGTTTAAAGTAACCAGTTAGCGCTGTGATAGATAAATATAGAGGTAGAAAACGTGGTTTCGTGAAAGATGGAAATTCTACACCATTCTACGTGACACCCTTATCTAAGTTTTTAGGAAAGTAACATTTGTTTGTAATAATGACCAAGAGTTTTAATGAGTCAGTTCAAAACAAGGTCACATCTAACAAGCGATCATTGTTTCTTAGAAGAGAAGCATTTTCTACGATTCCTTTTGCCTCCTGCGTAATCTGAACTGATTTTTCCACTCGACGAGTCACAGAGATTTTCTTTATGAATCACACTGCAGAGAAATATATGTTTCAGTATAAATCATTTGATGCGAAGAGGGATTTCTCATGAAATTTTATTTCACATGAAAAACTGAGTTAGTATCTCAGATTTGAATCTGGTAAATATGGTGATGCGAACAGGGATTTTATATGTTTCGCGAGTTTCCGCTGAGTCTTAGTAGACAATGCTCGACCCTGGCATTGACCGAGACAAGAACGAGACGATATCCTCAAACATGATCTGTAGAACGAGAATGGTCTAACCCAGTAGATTAAATAAAGGGTTCAGTTGAAAGTACTCTAGAGATTACCTCGATTGATATACACTTAACGAAGGCCGGAGGGTACGGCGACCGAAACATTGTGACAACTGCAAAGAAGAGGACAATACTCCTAATTTAAATAGTGTAGATAATTATTCAAGGATGTGCGTTGAGGTGCAGTGGATATCAGCTGGGAAAGACAAATCGGGGAGCCGAGTTCGAATTCCAGTTGAATTCCTTGCATTCACTTACGCACAGATACCCCTGGGAAAATTATTAATCCGTCTCTTCCCTCCAGTTGTTCTATAACCTTGGCTGGCCACAATTCTCATGCAGAAAGCAATGGCAACTTACTGCGTGATAACCTCTTGCCCAGTCAGTCATGTCTCTTTCGAGACATGATCGCCCAGAGAGTGTATCACGTATGGCATTTAAGTGACTGAAGATAATTACTCAATGGTCTTCAATAAGGAACTTATTCAAAAAAAAAAAATAAACAGGGATAGGAATAGGAGAAAGAAAGAAATAGAGGAACAAAAATAGGAAGTTGTGGAGAATCATGATTGCCAAAATCCTGAAGATATAAACGAAACAGAACAATAACCAAACTGTTTTGAAGTGAAATTACTACATCGAATCTATAACTGCTAGGAAGGTTGGGTCACTGTGCCGGGTCAGAAGCTTTTTCTCATCAGAATCGATCTTGCATATTTCTAAATTTATCATTCGTCCGTGTATTTAATACTGTTGCCATATCTTGTCGTGTGCTCTTAGTATTCATCTCGAAGTTCTCGGTAAAATCCAGCGAAGGATCTGCAATGTAGTCGATCCTGACTAGACATATCGACTCCAGTCACTTTCTCATTGACTTGATGTGGCTTCTCTCTGTCTTTTCTACAAATACTTTCATGGCAACTGCTCTGATGAACTTTTTTACCCTTGGTGCCCCGTCCACGTGAATTTAAACGTTCCATTAGGCTGGCATTTAGGTCCCACCTTTTAACCGTAGAAACAGATGTAACCGCCTCTTCTAACCAAACATTTGTTCTCGCATTTCCCGCCTGTGAAAAACTTGCTTCCCTGATAGCTACAATCGTTGAAAATTTAAATGCAATATCAATTGCTCTCTTCTGTTTTCTTAGATTCACTTAATTTTTATCCCTTTTTCAATACTCCTTGCACCAAATCTTGTCTCTCTCTGTAGCCGCCTGCGCACCTTTAGTGGCCCGACCCTGCTTGGGTTAATATTATTTTTAAAAAATATTTAAAAAGAATAGAAGTTTTTTTTCTTATTACTAGTGACCATACAAACTTTTAAATGAATTCAGAATTCATAATGAAAATTGGTTTAACATAAAAATGTTTTGCATTTATTCTGGTATCAGCTATTAAAGTAGATTTTTAATTATATTTAAATAAATGATAAATCATTAATATTTATTGCAATCATAAAATAATCTTGTCTGACCAATTATGTTTTATGGTTTTGTGTTACAATTTATATTAAGCAACAAAATAAATTTTCTTTTTAATTTTGCTTCATCAAAATATTTGCCTGTGATAGGTTCCTAAAATTCAAAAAACTAATTTAATTTTCATATCAACGACATAATTTGGAAATATTTGCGAATCGTTTGTGGAATTTTTACACAATTCCCTGTAAAATAATGAGGAAGAAATTATGAACATAGATGGGAATGTTATTTACAACTGCTGTTTCATATATTTGAGGACATTTACGTCAAATAAATGAATGCGTTGAGATGTACATTGTGGTGCAGTGGATATCGGCTCGCATCGAGAAATTTGGGAGTCGAGTTCGAATTCCAGTTGAATTCTTTGTTTTACTTACGCACAACTACTCTTGGGAAAGGTATTATTCCGTCTCTTCCTTCCAATTATGGGTTAAATAGCAGAACAGATCGGGTTCTATAGCCTTGGCTGGCAACCAGTCTACCACGGAAAGTAATAGCAACCTACTGCGGAATAATCTTCTGCCTAGTCAGTCATGTCTCTTTCGAGACATGATCGCCTAAACGTGTATCAGGTATGGCACTTAACTGACTGTAATGAGTACGTTGTGGTGCAGTGAATATCTGCTCGGAACGAAAAATTGGGAAGGTGAGTTCGAATTCCAGTTGAATTTGCTGCATTCATTTACGCGCAAATACCCTTGGGAATGATTTCTTCTTTCTTCAGCTATGGTTAAAACAGCAGTGCAGATTAGGGTTTTGGTTGGCAACTAGTCTACCACAGAAATAAATGGCAACTTACTGAGGAGAAACTTTCTGCCTAGTCAGTTATGTATCAAGAGACATGATCGCCCAAGCGTTTAACACACATGAGACTTAGCTAATTGACTTACTAGACAATCTAGGCTTCGAGGAGATTACTAACTAGGTAAACATGCCATAAACCATTTTCACTTTCTTTTTTTCAAGATTGTTTTTGTTCGAGATTTTAACTAGTAAAGTGTATTTTTTTTTTTTGCTCAATTGTCTTTTAGATTTATCAACGGTTTTTGTTTTCTTTAATACATATTTGAAAAACAAAAATCAGTTTTCTTACTTATGAAAGTAATCTTAAACAAAACTGATAATTGATAATTTTTTATATATAAAATCATTAATTTTCAATTTAATATTTTTCAAATTTTCCTTAAGATTTGCAGCTGCTTTTCAAACGTTTTTGTTTTGTTATAATATTATCATACATGAAATTATATTTTCGTCTTAGGCTGTTTATAAAACCCTAATGAAAAACAAATTTAACTAGTACACACACACATTATATATATATATGATAAAATTAAAACAAAAATGCGACAAGTGGGTGACGAAATATATTTAAGCATCAATATGCGTAGGTCTATTCAAATCTGTTCCATTTAAAATTAATGATTTGTTAAAACCATTTTGTTGGGACGGTGCCGCGTTGGGTATTGTTTTCATAAGTCAGAGAAAATATTTCTATTTTAAATAAGTATATGCTATCGATTCATTTGTTTGAGAGTGTCATGTCAGGTGGTGATGAAGAAGTAAGACAGCAGAACTAATCAGCTACGTCAGCAGCCAACTGAGATTTATAAAACTTAGCTATCTGTCTTCATTCATCGAAATCAAAGAGGTGGTAACAATATTAAGAAAAAGGAATGTGAAGCTATGATATAGCGATACATTATGGTGGGCGATATGTTTGTCTTCTTTATTTCTTATATAATAAAACAAATTACATTATATGAGAGAGACTGATGTCAACACCAAGCGGAGACAGTGTTTTATGCTTCAACGTAATGATAGACATTTAGCCTTAAATATCAGGCTGTCTGTGCCATACATGACAGATGCTTAGCAATCACGTTTCATTTAAGTCATGACTTACTAGGCAGAAGATTTTCCAGCAGTTAGTTGCCATTATTTCTCTGCGGCAGACTGGTTGCCAACCAAGGCTATAGAACATAATACCTTCTGCTATTCAACCAATAGCTGAAGAGAGAAGAGATGGATTCATACCTTTCCCAAGGACATTTGCACAGAAGTCAATACAACGAATTCAATTGAAATTCAAACTCAGCTCTCCATTATACCACAACACACATCCATACCCATAAATATAGCAAACCTTAAAACTATATAAGTGCAAGCACACGCATATATACTATGCAAAAAAGACTTGCACCACAGAAAAGTGCATCCCTACCCGCCTATCACCCACCCTCTGACATTTACTATATTTAACCATTCTCGGTATCCCTACCCGCCTATCACCCACCCTCTGACATTTACTATATTTAACCATTCTCGGTATCCCTACCCGCCTATCACCCACCCTCTGACATTTACTATATTTAACCATTCTCGGTATCCCTACCCGCCTATCACCCACCCTCTGACATTTACTATATTTAACCATTCTCGGTATCCCTACCCGCCTATCACCCACCCTCTCACATTTCCTATATTTAACCATTCTCAGTATCCTTACCCGCCTATCACCCACCCTCTGACATTTCCTATATTTAACCATTCTCGGTACCCTTACCCGCCTATCACCCACCCTCTGACATTTCCTATATTTAACCATTCTCGGTATCCTTACCCGCCTATCACCCACCCTCTGACATTTCCTATATTTAACCATTCTCGGTATCCCTACCCGCCTATCACCCACCCTCTGACATTTCCTATATTTAACCATTCTCGGTATCCCTACCCGCCTATCACCCACCCTCTGACATTTACTATATTTAACCATTCTCGGTATCCCTACCCGCCTATCACCCACCCTCTGACATTTACTATATTTAACCATTCTCGGTATCCCTACCCGCCTATCACCCACCCTCTGACATTTACTATATTTAATCATCCTTTCTCCACTCTATGTAGCCCCCTGCGCCGTAGTGGCAGTGACATGCCTTGCTCGGGGTGAAACGCTTATAAAAAAAAAAAGTATAAGTATAAAAACAGCTATTCTGAAAGTAGAATATTTGAAATAAAAAAAAGAAAAGTATAAATAATCAATTGCTGATTGCCGTTTACATCGGGGAATCGCCCCGTTTCTTGCCGGTAAGAAACGGGACGATTCCCCGATGTTCCGTCTACGAAATTTTGGAGTCGGGAAGTTGAAGATAATATCAATCAGCTAAGTGACAAGTTTTTACTTGTACTAATTTTGTTATATTTTTCTCGCATTACGAATTATTCACATTATTTACATTGTTTGAATTATTGTCCTCATCGTTATTGACATTACGACGCTTCGGCAGTTGTACGCTCCGGCCTTCTTCTGATGCTACATAGCTACCAGTGGTGATAGAGACACTACTGGAAACTACATAAAATTAAGAAATCAGCGCATATGTTAGGCCTCATAATTTTCTAAGCCGGCCAAGCATAGAAATGAATACAATATGGAAACTACTGATATGAGTGTTAGCGAAAATCATTAGTCTAGATTGCAATATGAGCTCTGGTAAAAAGAATATTTACTGAGACATTAGGTTTATAAGTTCCAAAAATTCATGTAAATTAAAAGGAGTAACTACATGGTTTCCAGAAATAGCATCGCACATGGAATAAGGACATAATAAAAAAATAAGAGGGTAATATCAAGGTTTGGGTTCGAAAATTCCTAATAATTTTTTAGTGGCGTAATAATGGCCATCAAGGTGAAAGCAATAGTTCGGAAAATGTAAATACTAACTCATCTCAGAAGTATAGACAAACATTCCCAATTGTTATCCTAGCAATTCATTATTTACCAACATATTCTTTGACGAAGCGCTGGTTGAAAAGAATCCTGATCCTTAATGATGATCGCTTTCATATATATATATATATATATATATATATATATATATATAAATATTTTGATCCAAGCGGATAAAGTAGGAGGGTAAATTCCAAAACCCGATCCTAATTAATATTAAATTTTAATATTAAAAAATGATACAGTAGGAGATTGTACATATTGTAAAGTAATTATATATAATCTACTACAAAATTACACAGTTTGTTTCGACATTCAAAATGTGCAATTTTGTAGTTGATTGTACATGTTCTAAAGTATAAATTATAATAAATATTTATTGCTCTATTTTTATATTGAACACTGATTCAAATTAATATTTTTAACGTTGCAAATATTTTTTCGTTCCTTATTCATTCGTGTATATATATATATATATATATATATATTTAACATTTACATTAGAACATGTAAATAACTATTCAAAATTGTACATTGGTTTGACATTGAAAGAAAAAACAATGTCTTATCAAGTAGTTTGTAAAGATGGTCATAAAGGCTTTATTTAAGATTTATTTTATAAAGCACAACTTCATTTTCCGTTTCTGAAAAATTTTCGTACACAGTGAAAAGTTTAATAAATAAACAAGAAAAATAAAAAATCAAAAGGAAAGAAAAGAAAATTAAAAAGAAAAGAAGAAAGCATAAGAAATACTAGAGAGAAAATAGAGAGTAAAAGGAGAGATATAAAACGAGTAAAAGGAAAGAGAGAGAAAAGAAAAACAAATGAGAAAATGTTAGGGAAATTTTAAGCCAATGAAAAATTATGCTAAAGACATTTAATCAATTATTGAGTACTTCATTTCTTATCTTTTCTTTATTTTATTCTTTCTTTATTTTGTAAATCTTAATTAATAAATATTTATTGCTCTATATATTGAGCCCTATTTCAAATTAATGTTTTGAACGTTGCAAGTTTGTTTTTCATTCTTTTACATTTGTATATATATATATATATATATATATATATATGGTCTTGAAGGCTGTCACAATTCGTTTAGTAAAATGAAGAAAATTAAAGAAGTTTTTGGGTATTAGCTATTTATTATACATTAATATTTCGAGATCAAAACCTCATCTTCAGAATGACGAACTCTCTCGGACAGATGCACGCTTCTCTGCCATTCTGAAGATGAGATTTTGATCTCGAAATATTAATGTAAAATAAATAGATAATACCCCCAAAATTGTTTAACTTCCATTATTTTACTAAACGCATTGTGACAGACTTCAAGACCTAACCATATACCTAATATACACAATGCTTCAAGCAAATAACAAAACTTTACTATATATCTCTAAACTTATTTATAAATGGAACTTTGTCTCTGTGTGTGCGTGTGTCCGTTACCTATAGACTCCAAAACGGCTGAACCGATTTTCTTGAAAATTTACACAGTCGTACTATAATCGTCTGCGAGTGTTCTTAGCTAGGGTTTGTGTTGAAGTACCTCCGATAAATATCGATAGTCGAAAAAATCGGGTTATAGAAGGAATGGTCCGATTTTAATCAAATTTGATAGACTCATAGACAAAGACATAAAAAACGATATTCAGAAGTTTCAAGGTTGCAGTTCTTGCAATAGTGCAGAAAATCGATAATATATAAGGCAAGATGTTTGTGTGTGTGCCTGTTTATCTGCCTGTATGTCTGCATATTTTTTCACCCCTTTTATTTTAGTTTTTGCTTCGGGTTTGGCTCTAAGTCGGTATAATTGTAGTTCTTAGTCTCAGCCATGATACCATTTACTCAAAGGACTTATTTAGCCTTCAAAATTTAGTTTATGACGAAAAAAAAGTTATTTGATATCGATAGCAGGAGATTAAAATTTGACTTACATCCATTCATTTTTCTTTCAGTCTACGGTTTCGCTTTAACTGGAAACAACTATTGCTTTTTAGTCTTTCAGGCCAACGTCCAAAGAGTCTAACTGTGTTAAAAGCTGTTAAAATTCAAGCCGGTCTATTTACTATTCATTATGAGACGTAGATCTTCCCTTTTAGTCAGACCTCTAAATATCTGTCTCCATCAAGCCGTCAGCTATATTGAATGCCAACAAATTCGTGTTCTTTTTATGGAAGTTAGTCTTCATTTTATTTATTTCTTATTTTAGTAAAAAAATTATGTTTAGAAAAGTGAACCATTCTTACCAGGTTTACAGTATTTTGCTAAACAGATGTAAATCGGTTCTTGAACCTCTTGTATATAAATTTTGTGTTCTCGCGTATTTAAAGTACAGCCTAGTGATTTTTCCTTTAATTGGAACTTGCCTAAATTAACATTCATCAGTCATTGCTTCAAATATCAGTGTTTACTTCTGACGTTACTGCTGCTTAGTAAACGGATCACCGTTTGCCAAGCTATTGTCTAGTTTCTAGTTGCTTCCCTCAGATCAGAGATGCCAAAGCCTACTCGGCCCTCCGTGATTGATTAAACCGGAAATTATAATACTCGACAAGACTGTAGAGCCTTTACGGAAAACGGAGATCAAAATATCTTCAATCTGTTCAAGCCCCGATAATTTTCTGTCTCATTTCGATTTCTACTTCTCTGATTTCAATCTAAATAACTTCGCCTTGGCACATTGTCGAGAGAAATACGGGAAGGAAAGTACTGTGAAAACTATATATAAGTCTTAAAGAGAACTGAAGTGATTTTGTTCGAAAATGGTTTGTTCTATGGCGTTAGTAAACACTATTATATTTGTTTTCAATTTTTTGTGGGAGGGTTGTCTATTTGTGATTTAACAAGTCGTTAGAGAAAAATCTTAAACTCTCATAAATATTAGAGAAAACAAAAGGAAATCAATATAGAAGTAGAATAAAGCAATCAAGATTATTTGATCAAAACACCTATATTTTCAGACAATACATTGACTGTATTAACGTTTGTTATACTTTCATGGCTTCTGCTCACTGGTGCCCCCTCTATATAAATTTACTTGAGCCACAAGATTAGCAACTAAGTCACACCCTTTTACTACGAAACCAATAAAATGTAAACGCAAATTCTATTCCATCAGCTTCTTTTCTCGCACTTCCCGCCTGTTAAATTCCTTTCTATTTACTTGCTTTCCCGTTAGCTATAATCTCCAAGAATTTAAATGTAAATTCAATAGTCATCTCATGTTTCCATCAGTCTGAGAACCTTCACCATAAACTCTGCAAATCTTATTCGTTCGGTTTGTGTTTCATATTTATGATTTAATTTAATTTAAGAGATTTAAAATAAAGTTTTTGTTGTTTTTTTTTAAACCTTCATCCTCTCTGTCATGCTCCTTTCACCGTCCACTCCACTCCCATCAATATTCTTATTATTCTCATACCCACTTCCTGACACCCCCTATAACCAGTCACTCTTTCTCATAACTTTCCTGCAAAACAGTGGCAATAAAAGGCCTTGCTTGTTGCAATATGATTAAAAAAATGTAGTTTTTTTCTTTCTGTTAGTGTATATGCGTCTAAACAGGTTGTACTGTTTAATATTTGCCCAGCATCCAAATCATTCTGTTCGTTCTTGTATTAAATGCACTTTTCACGAGTAGGATTTCGTAAAATAAATCCGTCTAATGATGACATATACACTGCATTATCTACATGAAGAACGGTATTTCATGCAATTAGTAACGGTCGATTTCGCTTGTCTTATAATTTCTTATGTACCATATTTGTTTTTTATTGCCAATCACAATTTCAAAATTTAGATTCTTCTTTCGTTTCCTTAATGAAACATACACTACAGAAAAATTTGATTTATTTTTGTTGGAAGTACGTAGAAGCCACACATTAAACTGACTACCATAACTGAAATGCTTCAAATGATTTTCCACTTTTGATTTTAATATCCTGAACAGATCAGCTATCTTTTGAAATATACTGTCGTTTATTCTTACGTAAGACATTTTCGGAAACTTGATTTAATATGTTTCCATCAGTCTGAGAACCGTCACTTTAAATTCTGCAAATCTTGTTCGTTCGGTTTGTGTTTCATATTTATAATTTAATTTAGGAAATTTAAAATAAAGTTTGTTTTTTTTTTGTTATCGTCAACAATCAAAAGCGATCATTTGAATGATACTAGCTAAAACTAAACCTACCTAATGCCATCTAACAATAAAACTATAAATATCAATAAAGATATAACTAATTATAAATAACAAAACTATATATCTATTCGTCAAAAGGAAATTATTAATGCCAAGTTTTCCACAGTATATTAGGGGAGCATATCATGGATCGAGCATGTGAGCAATGATGAGGTCTTAGAAATGATGGAAACAAAAAGGAAATTAATGCTGAGCATCAGGAAGAGACAGCTGAAGTTCCTGAGACATGCAATGAGGAAGGAGGGCTTGGAGAACCTGATACTAACAGGCCATATAGAGGGGAAAAAGAGACAGAGGAAAGCAACAGATAACATATTTGAAGGATCTAATCAGGTGGATGACGGAACGAGGATTGCGTGGTGTAACAGGAGAAGGCGTGCTCAGAGCCACCAGAGATAGGGAAACGTGGAAAGCCATGATCGCCTACGTCTTGAAGGGACAGGGCACATAGAAGATATAAGTCCCTGTAGACACACTCCGGTAGATTTCGACTTCCCATTATTTAAGTTTTACAGAGAGTAGTAACTATTCCCATGACTATTGGTTTTAAATTCTAAGTTGTTCTTCGAGGCTTGTTAAGGCTGGAGTATCCAGTCTGCCCTGTTCTTAATTCCTAGCTAAGGCGAATAGAGGTACATTCATATCATCCTAAGACCAAGTCCAATGCAGGTGTAGCCGAACAGAATTACAACGCGAGCGTCAATCCCACTTGTTGCGTCAATATACGCTTCACTACACGCAAATCGTTAACCATAAATACAAACCAGAAAATATATTTTTATAATCATTTCACCCCAAGCAAGGCACTACTGGCACTGGTGCGTAAGTTGATAAGAAAGAGGAAAAAGTTACAGTGGGTGTCAGAGAATGGGTAAGAGAACGATGATAACACTGGTGTAAAGAGAGCTGCATGAGAGTAGGTTGGACGGGGAAAAGTAACACGATACAAGAGATGTCCGGGATAAAACCCAAATCAAGAAATAAGAGATGGCAATAGACATAGATACATTCTCCAAGAATGTAAATGCTATCAGAGCAGCAAGTATACGGAAAGGAATTCCACAAGTGAAAAGTGCGAGAAAAGAAACAGAGTAGAAATAGTGGTTACATCTGATTAGTTTCACTGTAAAAGGGTGGGACCTAGTTGCTAATCTAGATGCTCGGGTAAATTCATGCTGAGAGGGCCCCATGGAGCTAAGCTAATTGGAGCAAAAACCCTGAACGTATTTATAGAAGAGACAGCGGGAAGCCACATTACGTCGGTGAGAAAGTGACTGAAGTTGAGCTTCCAGGTCGGGATCGATTACATTGCAGACTTTTCGATGAATTTTGTCAAGAAGCCCGAAATGAATAACAGGGGCAAGAAGTATTTTTAAAAAGATATCGGATACTTGATCGTTTGATTGGATTTGGGAAAAACCTCGACATATTTGGTCAAGACAGAATAATCAAGAATCTCTACTGGCAGCAAACTGCCTGCATATGGACAAGAAACAAATGCAGTAGGTATACCAAGATAGAAAGAGGCTTAAGACAAGGATGTATCTTTTCATCGCATCTTTTCATCTTGTACAGCGAGACTATTCCGAGAACCCTAGAAATTATATCAAGATTCATCATCGGCGGCAACAATCTGAACAATATAAGCTACGCAGATGATACAGTGCTGATTGCAGTCACAGAAAGGAAACTACAAAACCTCCTACAGAAGATAATTTCTTTTCACTTTCTTCAACTAACTACAAGAAATCGAATGCATGGTCATGAGCAAACAGAGGAGCCCATACAGGTAGTGGGGATACTAAATTCAAGCGGGTACAAAAATATAAATACCTTGGAAGTCTAACAGAAGACATAAATTGCGACATGTAGATCTGAAGGCGAATTGGCAAAGCGAAGGATGCATTCCAGAAGCTGAGTAAAGGATTAAGAAACAGGAAAATTTCACTAGAAGAGAGTACTGGATTGCTATGTGATGTCTTTCCTTCAATATGCTAGTGAATGCTGGACAATTTCATCAAAGATGAAAGAAAAACTTGAAGCAAGTGTAATGTGATTCTACCGAAGGATGCTGAGGATATCATGGATCGAGTATGTGAGCAATGATGAGCTTTTGGAAAGGATAGAAACGAAAAGGATAATAAATACTGAGCATCAGGTAAAAACAGCAGAATTTCCTGGTATATGCAATGGGGGAAGAAGGTTTGGAGAACCTGATACGAACAGGTCAGATAGAGGGAAGGAGAGACAGGGGAAAGCAGCGTGTAAATTACTTGACGTGCCTGAATAGGCGGATGGCAGAATGAGGGTTAGGAGGAGAAGCGTTCCTAAGTGCCACCAGGTATAGGAAGCCTTGGAAGGTCATGATCGCCTACGTCCTGAAAGGGCATGGCACATAGAAGAAGGAGGTCTGGAAATAGAATGTGCGTTGTGGTGCAGTTGATATTGGCTCGGAACGAGAAATTCGGGAGCCGTGTTCGAATTTCTGTTGTATTTCTTGCATTCACATACGCGCAAATATCCTTGGAAGAGTTATGGACTAAAAACTGGAACAGATTGGATTCCATAGTCTACAGGTGAAAGTAATGGCAACCTACTGCGGGAAAACTCTTCTGCCCAGTCAGTCATGTCTCGAAAGAGATATGATCACCCAAAGCATGTATCACGTATGGCACTTAACTGACTGGCTGAATATAATATTTGGAAGCATGATTAAGGCTTCTACTGGACACAAAGTGGGGGATCAGTTTTATATTGTTATGAAGCAATAAACTGATTCCCCACTAATTACGACTTAATAATATAATATATCTCTTCCCTTTCTAGCCATGAGTCAAATAACAAGATAGATTGGGTTCCATCGCCTTGGTCGGTAACCAGTCTATAGGAGAAAGTAATGGCAACCTACTGCGGGAAAACTCTTCTGCCCAGTATCCTTCGAAACATGATCACTCAAACGTGTATCACCTACGGCACTTAACTGAATGACTGAGCTTGGCTATAGACAAATTAATCGGTATCTCGTTCTATTCGAAGACTGATGCCATACATTAACTTAAGAATAGTTCTAAAAGAAATGATTCATTAGTGATATCTATCTTCACTGATGAAGTGTCTTTCTCTTTCTGGTGCAAACCAAAGAACGATGTGACTTTATGGTAAAATAAGAAGGATTAACATACAATTTGGACTCAATCATCAAAAATTGCCTTTGATTTCATATCACTGACAATACTTAAGCTTATATTATTTTTGATCAGGTCCATAATCGAAGACAATCGACTCAGAATCTAACCTAGGACACGATAGAAGGTTTTATGTAATAATCTAGCGCGTAACATTATTATTTGGCTTTTTTTATATATTATTCAGCATAGATAACCAGGATCAGTACAATATCAGCGGTGCCATTCACTACTCACAATATTGTTAGAGCGCTCTCCACCTTTGTTATAATAATGGACCGTTCCTACCACTATATAAAGTGGTAGTAGAAAGACCTCAAAGTAGTGCGTTGAGCATTGGATTGCGTTAGTGTTGACTGTTCAGCTCGATACCAAGTCAGTCGAGTACTTCCGGTAGCGAACCGGAAGTGTGCCTATACACAGATTCTACGTCTTATTACTTTACTAAACCATTGTTTCTCTACTCTACTAATCACTCTGTTGTACATACTATTTTCCGATAATATATTTCATTTACTTATTTCCGTTGTTTGTGATTATTTACACAACATAAATATTTTTACCATTATTTTACTTTCAACAGAAATTGAATCAAAGAAAAATGCATGTTTTGTGAATAAATTAGTTATGTCTATTGATTTGGATCAGGTGTCGACAAAATAAAATCTTTATAAAAATTTTGAATTCTGATTTTCTTATTAAAAAGCTTAATAATAAAACTTTATTTCTATAATCCCCTGAACCGTTTTAGGATTTAGAACCAAACTAAATTTAATAAGACTTTTTACCTTTTTTTATATTTGGAAACGTTTAAAAAGTAAATTTTCTCTTCAGTCTTAACTTCCAGAACAGTTTGCTTTTTTTTTTTCCTGAAAAAGGAAACTTCTTTTTAGTTCGTTTTAACGTTTCATTCAGAAACGGATCATTTCACAGATTATTCTTGCGCCTCTTTTAAAAAAAAAATCAAAAACTAACGGCGAAAATATTCCATTTTTCAATATTCCAAGAAAGGTGCATTAATCGATTTTGTTTTTGTAGGTTTTAATAAATTGTAATGTTATTCGATTTGAAGAACTTCGTCCTTCGAAGTAAACGACATTTCGGACTTTTGCTTATTTCTCTGAAGGTTTATCGTAAGAAAAACAGAGGCCAAATAAAACCTAAAATGAATCTCCGAAGAATCATGGAATTTCAAAAAGGCAAAAAACCATATATATATATATATATATATACACATACACACAATAATTATCTGAGCTGATCAGAGATGTAAAAGATAAATCATCTCTCTAAATAATCGATAAATGTTTTTGATATATTCAGAAAGAAGAGAAAAGTCATAATTGTGTTTGACTCCAACATAAACATTGATCGAGAATGTTTTATTATTCATAAACTTTGCTAATTACGAAATTAATTTTCTTTTATATAACACAGAAAAAATGGGACTTCATATAATAACAAAGGAAAAATTGCAACTTTTGCATTACACAAGGAAATAAGTCGACTTTTCTATAACACAGAAAAAGAACGACATTTAATATTAATAATAGCACGAGAAAAAGGCGATTTTGATATTACAAGAGAAAAAGAGGACATTTATTCGATCCCTCGGGAAAAGGCGGTTTTCATACGATAACACAGAAAAAGGGGTGAACTCAAAGTGAGTAAGCGACAAGAACCCAAAACAGACAATCCTTTAATTGTATGAGGTGTAAAGTTACAAAAAAGTGGGGTTGGAAAACAATATCTACAGCCTCTATCAAGAAAAAATACTTCTTGTTCGACAAATCTAACGCAGATTACAAAATGGAAATTCGAAGATTATTTGCCTTATGTAAAAACGTTTATTTTTGTTTGTTTGTTTTTAATTTGCAGTTTGTATATAAAGTTTTTTGTTATTCATTATTATGTCATGTCAAATAATTTAACAATTAAACTGAACTGTTTAAATGAAAAAATAAACAGAGCTGCAATTATAAATAAGAAATAAAAATGGTTATTTTCACAAATAATTTACTCAGGTTAGAAAAAATACTACTTATCTGTTACAAACTGTAACAAAATCTAAAGGCAGATTGGAAGGGCGAAAGAACATTCCAAGAAACTAAGCTTAGTATCAACAGATAGAAAAATATCATAAAATTAAGAAAAGAAAAGCTGAGATTTCGTGTAATATCTTGTCTTCTACATGTGCAGTGATTGCTGGACGGTATCTACGCAGATGTAGAAGAAACTTGAAGCGACAAATGCTAAGAATACCATTAAAAGAACATGTGAAACACAAGGTTGTCTTAATGAAAATTAGAATAAGGAAACTTATATTTACAATCAGAAAGAGATACATCAAATTTCTTATATACACTTGAGAAACGACGGCTTAGAGAATTCAACTCTCACAAGAAACAGAAGCA
The DNA here is from genome assembly GCA_037127315.1 of Ascarosepion bandense. Lineage (NCBI taxonomy): Eukaryota > Metazoa > Mollusca > Cephalopoda > Sepiida > Sepiidae > Ascarosepion > Ascarosepion bandense. The sequence goes on along the minus strand of JBBBDQ010001981.1, from coordinate 6,703,308 downwards.
CAAGAAACAACGAGCAGACTTCTTAAAGATTTTGTGTAAATGTAGGGAAAACAAAGATATGATAAAGACCACAAATATCTAGAGTCAAAATAGAAGTGAATTTTATATTCGTTTTAGTCCTACTTTGAAAAAGAATAGAAAAAATTGTTTATTTACAACGGATGCCCTTTTCATGACAACTCGATCATAGAAACCATTTAAATGTAACTGCTCAATCATTTTATTTATGACTTCCTACGCCACTAAATTGTTTCGATATTTTTTTAATTTACGATGGTCGTCAGTGACAAATAATAGTAGCGAAAGTTACACGAAAGACAACATACCGTTGTTGATATAATACACTATCTTCTTCAACATCAAATGTAAACTTAATCTTATAACTAACTAGATAAGTTGGATGTACGTTGTGGTGCAGTGGATATCGGTTCGGAACGAGAAAGCAGAGAGCCGAGTTCGAATTCCAGCTGAATTCATTGCATTCACTTACGCGCAAATACCCTTGGGAAAGGTATTAATCCGTCTCTTCCTTCCAGTTATGGGTTAAATAACAGGACAGATTGGGTTCTATAGCCTTGGTCGGCAACCAGTCTACCGCAGAAAGGAATGGCAACCTACTGCGGTATAATCTCCTGTCGATTCAGTCATGTCTCTTTCTTGACATGATCGCCTAAGCTTGTATCATGTATGGCACTTAACTAACTGACTGAACTAGATAAGTTATGGGCTTAAAAAGAAAAAACGTTGATAATTAGAATAATTAGTCCAAGTTGCTGGTGCTTTCAACAGGTATTTCCGAGCGTTTGCTTTACACAGATTGTCGTCGAGAGTAAAGTTGCCATAAAAGTATCTGAAAATTTAAAATTAATTGATAGTCGAAATTAATAACAGAAATGGTTAACTTTCGAACAGTTAAATGATTACTACTACTACTACTAACACCGCTGACGTCATTCTTCTATTTTACACAGCGAATCGTATAAAAACGACGAGACTGAATGTTAGTTGTGGACAATCGGCTGTCGAAGACAATTTAGTATAATTCGAATTTACTAACGCAAAAAATATGTATGCTAGATAACCGGAAAACAGTAAATTCCAATGCGAAAATTGGAAAGAATTAATTTGAAACAAAATCAATAAAGAACCATTTATAGTAGAAACACCCAACCTTAGCAAATTGCAAACAAGACTCGGAAACTGCGCTAATTTACACGTCTATTCAGCACACACCTATACATCATCTTTCAAATACTAAACCATCATTAATTCAGGTTATATTTTAATGACGTGTTATTATTAACGATGTTCTAAAATGAAAAAAAGAAAATATCGCTCATATTTGTCACTAATATTTTTCGGAATTAGCTTCATGTGATGAAAACTACGCTTCAATATTCTTTTCAACGAGGATATGTTCAGAAGAACACATGAGTTTTGCTCCGATAAGCATGCTTCTAGATAATTTTGTATAGTTTTTCAGTTTCATAACAAGTCTTTATGTATATTTGTTTTTGGCAAATTATTTTTATATTCCTAAAATAAAATCTTAAAATCTGTTGTTGAATATCCACGTACTTCAATTGAGAATATTGACCACTTGAAAAACTCTTTACAATGCAATTATAAATTTACTAAGTGCAAAGCGCCTCATGATGACGGCTGATAAAAGCATATCCAACATAACAAACTGAAAATTAATATATATAATGCACACGTTCTCGATTTAATTATTTTCTGAAAAAGAAAGAAGAAATAATATCTTCGTTATATGGAAATATAATCATGGCCTTCAAACTCCGGTTTTTCATTTTCCCGAGACTTATGATAGCCGCACTTAAGATTAGGTTCAAGGCGCCTCAGATGATGTTTTCAATATCCAAGTGTGTTATTTTTCCGGAATTGATCTGCTAATAAGAGATGAAACATCTGCAGTTTCCCAGCTAAAGTTTAATCATTGAAACACGTTTTAATAGTTTATATTAAATGTGAATTTACTCTTTTTTGGAAAAGTTTTCTCTTTAGAATTTTAAGCAATTTAACATAACTTTCACTATATTGTTGTTGTATTCTTCACACGTTTTGGTAGATACTGGCAATTACACTGCTCGCTCTATTTATGATTCGAAGCAAGCGCCCAGCTTTCAGACAAAAATAAACCGTAACTTAATACGAACCTCTATAACAGCGTACGTCACCACGGTCCCAACTGCACTACCAGCCAATGTCCCAGACTGTTTTTATTGACCAAAAATACTGCGGACGCACCAATCATTGCCGTTGGCCTCAATATTCGTTTTTGTAAAAATACAAAAATTATGACACAAAGCCGAAAAAAGGGGAGGGGGAGAGGTTGGTTCCCGCTTAACTATCCTATACCTAGCTAAATACTATCACTCAGTACAATTTACTCAATCACCAAAAGAACCCATCCATCACCTCCCAATCCTTCATTGCCGTTGGCCTCGCTCTCATTTAGAGTCCCCAAGTCGTGCCAATCAGCGTAAAATAACAAATGTCGAAGACTGTACTTTTCTTGGACCAAACTTGCGAGAGGAGTGGATGCAGCTGATGAAATGACGAACTGTCTAGCGTGGGTTTATGCTCGTATCTATTACAAAACAGAATCCGATGAGCAAAATATCTTGAACGCTTTGACTCCGGTAAGTGTGAATATTTATCGTCACATATAACTATTACTAGTAGGCTCTCCTAGTTAGCTGAATATTTCACTATAAAGCTTAGCCAAACAAATCCTGTCTTCATCACACCCATTTCCTTTTGTGATGTGTTAATATAAAAGCTATCAACAGAATTTTAGAAAGCGAATTAGATGATATCACTTAACCGAAATGTTTTTATGAAAGGTACGATGGGTCAAACAAATTAATAATTTCTATTATGACGTAAAATTTTCCGATTTATATTTGAGTTGCGATTAAGTCTCAGCCGGTTTTTGAGACATTTATCTAAAATTACTACTTTTTAAATTTGTTCATCTGCTAAATTTCTCTACTATCTCACATAGTCAAGTGAAAAAAGAATCTTTATCTATTTTCTATCCCATCCCTCTCTCATGTATAAATAGAGAGAGAGAGAGAGAAAAAGAAGGGGAGAGAGGGGGGGGGGAGATCGAAAATTGTCATTTTATAGTCTGGTCAGTTGGGCGCCATCTGTGAAACGAGCACGATGAAGCAATTTCCCCCGCCAGAAATTTCGAAATGGCATATTGTACTGCTTCGCATTAACACCGGAAGCTCCAATACGGACATTTTCTAAGTGTTATGATGTCAATCTGAGGACAATGCAGATGATTCGGAAAGAGTTGGATGATATATCCAATCAACATAATGGCGTCTTAAGTGATCACTAGTGATGGCGACATTACACCTCCAGACACCTTTCCACGGAGGTCACATCAAGTGCCTTGAGACGGTAGTGCTGCCCAGGGTCAAGAAGATGGCTCCTGGAAGACCCTATATCTGGCAACAGGACTTGACACCATGCCACAAAAGCAGGAGAACCCAGTCATGGCTGTCAGAAAATTTCTGATACCAAAATTCCCATTACATCTGGCCACCTAACATTCTAGACTGCAAATTCTTTGATTATTATATGTGGTCTGCAGTTGAGCGAGAGACCAACAAACTTTTTGTAACACCAAAGATGACCTGGTAGCAAGAATTATGGTAGCATTTACCAACTTAAAGCCGACCGTCCGGAAGAGAAGAGGAGATTCCAAAATGGTCTAAAGGCCGTGGTTGAAACCAATAGCGATTTTATTGAATAAATTTACTCTTGTATTTCAAGATATTTTGTGGTAATTGTGGTAAATATATCAATTAAAATGAGATGTAAATTTTAATTTCATTATTTTTTTTTTTGCGTAATACAAACGATAATCTATCCATCACTGTGTGTGTGTGTGTGTGTGTGTGTGTGTAGTATGTGAAAACGTTTGGATGTTTGCATTTTTATTTATTTATTTTTTACCGAACATCATGAAAATCACTAAAAATGTCGCCAGCTTGCTATTGGTGTCGGTTACTCATGAGCATCGGACAAGAAACCATTTTCTGTCATCTTTAGCGATGGATCGTATATACTAGTTCTTTTTAAAGTCTGGTGTAAACTTTTAACCCAGCAGGTATTTATAGCAATGTGCATCGTTTACTGATTGTCGTTTATCATAAGCAGAAATTAAGAGTCTGTTCTGCGGGAATGAATGAATTAGTCAACATTTCAGAAGCATTTTATTCATTTCGTTTCATTGGTTAGTCATTTCATGCGTTACAACCCAATGCAAAACAATTATATTAAAAAATGTTTTACATATTACGATTATGAAATGAATTGTTTGAACATTATTTTTTTATCGATACTCGTATTTAAGTAGACATTCTGTTTTTTAATTAAACAGTATTATATATTTATATCTACTGGCCTGATTTTTTTACGATAAATTGTTATTATGAAAATGTGTGCAATTCGGTAGGATTCGAACCTGCGACCCCTATTTACATATGGCACACATTTTCGTAATAACAATTTACCGTAAATAATCAGGCCGGTAGATATAAATATATAATACTGTTTAGTTAAAATACAGAATATCTACTTAAATACGAGAAGCGATAAAAATAATGTTCAAACAATTTATTTCAAATTGTCGGTTGTCTATAACCAAGTTTCGTTAAAATTCGTTAATTTCCGTAATATATTACCATATATGTTTCTAGGTACTTCGACGTTGTTTAGTCGTTAACAAACTTGTCTCTCTAGATCAGTTACAACTGAATATTACGTTCGATCCTCACTGGAGGTCCCATACTTCAAAACCTTTGCCGCATCTAATAGAGATGTTGCATGAGGTCTTCATATTTGGATAATGTGGAAAATACAGCGCTTATAAATATTCTGTCAAGAAAATGAAAAAAAAAAAGCCACAAAATTGTTGGACCTGGGGATTTTATATGCTGTCTAATATCAAAATTTGTTGTGTAATCTGACGGCTATCATCAGAAGCAGGACCTACAAATATGGTTTCTTCTAAAAAGATTAATTACAATATAGAGTTTGCGGTTACCGGTTATCACCTGACGCAGGTTTTGAAATGACTGTCTGGATAAAGAAAAAGAATTTACGGAGCCTGATCCTCACCTGACGTTTTATTCTGAGCTCATATACTAAGCTTTCTCAATATCAATTGTTGTAACCCTAAAAGATTACTGTGTGAGTAATCACCAAAAGGGAGATTGGGAATGATATGTCAACATATTCAAAACTCGTACGCTGCATGAAGTATATACCCTGCTAATGAACTGTTAGTCAGTATAATCACACTGCTGACCTTGAGCGGGATCTACACTCTGTGGTGAACTGGGGCAAGAAGTGGCTTGTCAACTTCAAAAGACAAAAGAAAGATTGCTTTTTAGTCTTTCGTGCCAACATCCAAAGTGTCTGAGCTTCAGGGCCGTGGATTAGTTTTAAAGCTTTCATTACACCCGAGAAACGCCGGGCTATACTGCTAGTCTATTAATAAAAAAAAAAACTCCAAAACTGCTTCATGTAAAATTTGTCCAATGATAGGAAATATTACATGTAAGCATAAAAACTGAATCAATGTAGAGAAGCCCCTCGTTGTTACCGAATATCTAAAACCGGATCCTGCAGTTAAAATATTTGTTTTTATACACACCTACTGGTGATCAAATTTTCTATTGAAGAGAGCAAGCACAATAACAGATTAATAAAAATAACAAATATTAAAACAGAATGATTATAATGATGGATTGTAATTAAATTAATGTACTTGACGAAAGATTCATTGTTACTTTATAATTTAACAATCTCATCATAGAATATTTCAAATCGGAACTTTTCACTTGTCTTCATTTAAACAAAGCACATTAAAGCTTCTTTGATATCTCTGAATGATTCATGATTAAACTAGTGAAACTGTTTATTTTTTGGCTCGATCGTCGTTACCTTAGATTGCGTAAAGCAAAACCGCAGATAATAGTAAATCATTGCATATGTTTTTCAAAAGAATGTATTGTTTTTGTAATAAATTCACAAAAGTCTTAGTAAAATAATTACGCAAAAGAAAGACTGACAACGAATGAAATCATCGCTTCATTTGCACGCGACTTTGACTGAAATTTACAGAAGCGTCGAGAAAAATATGTCGAACGGAAAGAATTCGAAAGAATTGAATACAAAATGACTACAGTGGCCGGTTGTGCATATTTTCAGCCTGTTTATTATGGTGGTTCTGTTTGCTGTCATTTTTATATCACGAATACTGTCTTAATTTCCGCCATCCATGACCAGAAATGCATGTTGGGAAAAAAAAACAGATGATTTTAGTACGATTCACATTTATTTGATTCAACTGAATTACAAAAGAAATGAAAACAAATCGTGTTGTATAAATGAAGAGTAGAAACAATGTGCGTTGTGGTGAGTGGATATCGACTCGGAACGAGAAATCAGAGAGCTGAATTTGTTGCTTTCACTTACGCACGTATTTCCTTTTCTTTTTCTCCAGCTATGGGTTAAATAGCACGACAGATTGGGTTCTATATCTACCAGTCTACTACTAATAGCAACCTACTGCGGAAAAATTTTATGCATAGTCAATCATGTCTCTTTTGAAACATGATCACCAAAGCGTGTTTCACGTATAGCATTTGATTGATTGACTAAAAAAAAAATTGGTCGCTGCAAAAATTCCTGTAGGTTATCAGAAATCAAAGAAATGCTAAGAACATCGATAAACAATGGAGACTATAATTAAAATTAGGAAAAATTTATTTACAATCTAAATACTAAATTGTTTTGAATACGAGGTGTAAAAAACTAATTATTGGCATAACCCTGTGAAAGCAAAGCTTGTTACCTGGTGACTATTGGTTGCTGCCAGCTTCAAATTGTAAGCTATTTGAAATTATACATTTTTCACGTCGATAGTAAATTTACTGGAAGAATTCTTGGAATTTCTTTTCCTCAGGAAACTTTCTGTAATGTCGCCATGTTTTTCAAGATTAACAACTATTCGTCTTTTCATGTTTTTGTTTTTTTTTTTCAATATTAAAATTTCCCCAAATCCCGCGAAACTGATTATGAAAAATAAGATTGATCGCTTCCGTCTAAAGTTGATTTCCTAGATAAGAACTCGGGAACCACTAATTCTCACATTTTTTTCTTATTCCCAACTCCCCAGAATCTGTCGTACTGTTTAATTTCCCATATTTACTTCTTCTCTCGTACAAGCTTCAATCAAATTGCAGCAAGGCTGTTCTTATATCAATATTTGCATCTTTTCTTCATATCTTTGACTACTATTGGTTTCACATCATTTTGCCCTTCCTTAAACTGCCTCCCAAAAACACGGTTTTTATACCATATTCGCTATCAGTTATTTAATGCAAACATTTCATTAGTCACTAATACTTGTGACAAGTTTCGTACAAAACTTGATTTGAATTCGCTGCTACAAATTACTTTCTTTCATTTTCCAATGAGAGTATAGAACGAACACACAAAACTTCCTCTATTGTTCAGAAACGAATACCTTATCAAGTTTACGTCTAAAGAAAAGTAAATATTCTTACCCAATCACGCTAACTCATCGACGTACTGCCGTCATTCAGAATCTCAAATTGTGTAATTTCGCACATCATGAGGAAAAGGGAGAATTTCACTCTCATGGGACATACGAAAATCAAGTGACGCAGAACACGTATAAATTAAGATGGCAAATTTTAAAGAGCCATGATCACCCTCACCATCAAGTGTCATTGCATATAAAGTAAGAATAATCTACAAACGTATCTAAAGATTGGCATCCATTGCATTAAAAAAGATGAAATATGCTTCATAATAATGGATTACGCACCTATGGAAATTAATTGCTCTGTTAGAAATGTTGACAAAATCCCTCGCTATGATGATGGGCAGAAAATAAAAGCAAATGACTGAGCAACTGAGAAAACCACTTTCCCTTACATTCCTGGAACAGAACGCTTGACAAATATCAAAAGGGAGTAACCATTAGACGGAAAGTCCTGTTCAAATTCCGTTTGAACCTGCCTGTTAATATTTACGTTACCAGAATAAATACTAAAAAGAAATCTGTGTCCTATCCCCAGATATCTGAACAAAATAGGTGAATAAGTTTTAGGATAATCCAATCTTTTATAAAAATCTCATCTACACAGCAAAGGCGGTTTCAGCTATTATCATCCTTGACGTCTATAGAACAAATTTATAGAGCGATGCTTTCAAGAGCGTTAATCGTTCCGTGAATAAGCGAATAAAAGTAAGACGAAATGTCTCTAACGGAAACCCAGGCCATTGTTCTACGCAGCGAAAGTGTCCTGGAAAAAAAATGAAATATGCACAAAAGCAAAATAAAGCGAAAGAAGGTGAGAAATTACAATCCACCGGAAATAACAGGACAAAAACGATGCAATATATTCCGATGGTTTGTCAACAGGTATTATGGAGTACATTTCCAAATATAAAAATAGATATTGTTAGGCCTGGAACTGTTTCGGCTATTATTCAATGTCATTGCAGGATGTTTCTCTCCTCCGAAAGTTCCATTCGTTTTCCTTTGAGAGTATGAATGTAAGGCTCTCTTGCCGAAAAACATTGAATGATGCGACATTAAAATGTGTTTTCTTCCCGTTGTGCTCGGTGTCGAAGACACAATATTGATAAGTTAAATCTTCTTTCAAAATAGAGGGAGGTACCGGTAACGGCGAAATAGGCAAATTCAGGCAGAAATTCACTTTTTGTTCATACTGTTAGGAAAGGCATGAAACCGTTTCCACTTTTTGTTGTCTTATTAACATAACATTTGACAAAGTTCTTTACCCTAAAATTTCATGATGATTGAGAAATAATACAATTAGGTTGGTTCATTTTAATGTATACCAAACTTCTGTAAATTTTATGTTTTTATACTTGAGTTCATAGGTCTTGTTTGTACTGAAGACTATTGGTCTACACTGGTCATATAATTAGTTCTGTAGGTAGACATGCCTTTATAAATTAGTGTTTAGGGAAAATTTCGTCGCGTTTATACTTGAACAGATAATTAAACAACATATAAACCTGCGTCCACAGAAAAATATTTGTTGGGGTTACACTTATGCCAGAGGAAAACACTACCTGGGTTTATACGTGGATGTATATAACAGAAAGCGGAGGCTTGGCTGGAGTGGTCGGTAATGTAATTGATCAGAATAATTTGTAGGCGTTGTAGTATTCTGACAGTGATGGGTTAACTTTGTCTCAGTATTGGATAGAAGTCGAAAACGGTACAAAGTCAACAGGGGCAACAGGGATATTGAAGTGGCAATACGTTTCCCATAGCTAAGTTTGTAGGGATTGAATAAAAATACTAAATGAAATTAAAAATACCAAATGAAATTAAAAGTACAAAATAAAATAAACATAAATCTCCCAGGGGCCCTCTGACAGGAAATACAATTTACGCATGTGCAAAAAGAGAGGCTTCCTGGCGCAAAAAATAAACTCAACCTCTTTTTCTGTTGGACTTTAACTGGTAAAGACATGCCGACTGTTCGGGAAGGAATTTCCCCAACAAGAGGTCGTTGGAACAAAAAAAAAATCAGTGTCTAAACTGTCCCTCTGGTGTCCCTGTATCCTGTGTCCCTGTATTTCTTTGCTTAGTTATTTCAGCGACGGAAGCTATTCAACAAGTCTTGGGTGTTTAGGTGAAAGAACCAACCCAGCAGTAATAGCCATAACATCCGTAAGTTAAAGAGAGAGTCTAAGACCACACGCAATGGAACGCTAATTTAATGCGTGACATACGTTGAATTGAAGTTCTTTCTTCTTCTACCTAATAGAATCTTTACTAAAACGTCTGTTCCTCTAGTCTAAAAAGCGTGTAAATGAAAGAAACCGTCTTTCGTTGATAGCATCTATTGAGGGCGCCGAGGCTCTAAGGGATTGAAGCCAGTGACATGAAATGCAACATATTTATATGTAAACATTAGTCGTAGTTACAATTGATTCTAAATGTAAATATTGGTTGTTCATACACGTTTCTGCAAACATCTTCCCGGTAGTTAACGTCTTTTGGTATAACTTGCCTCTCCCAAAGACATGCAGTCTAATGAGAAGGGCGGGATGAATTCAGTCCAAACGAGTATTATCAGTCATATACTTCGAGTTCGCGTCACCTACCCAAGAAGATAATCACTTGGTTAGCATTAAGAAACTAAATCCAAAAGAAATTGAATATTATTTTCATGATTACTAATTAAAGTAAAAATCTACCCAGAAATCATTTTAATATTTTCTTTTTGAAAAGAAAAGCAGTGCCAGTTCTTTTCTTCTTTAAATAAGGTTATATGAAACTAGAACAGTTTCTAAAGAACTTATAAAGGTTTTCATATGTTGTCTCAAACTATTCCCACTTAGTCTTGATAGTAAGTAAAAATGAATTCAATGTATTACATAGCCAAAGATAATAGTCCACATTTTTATTAACCCTAGTAGAGTTGGAGTTTGCTTAACAGCATATCAACCTCTGTGGGTTATTTAATGCCAAAAAGATGGGGTTTAAGGTGTTTTTTTTTAAATTTCCGTTCCAGTGAAAAGGTGGATTTAGTTAGATTTTAACGATTTTCTTTTGTTTTTATTCTTTTTTTTATTTTAGAAAATCGAAAACGTATTCTAATTTTGTATTCAAAAATGTTTTGCTGACAATAATTTTTAATTCCAAAAATGTATATTTTTCAATAAAATTATTTTTATACTCTCATAGTTTAGAGGTTAACTATATGCTCATAGCTGGGACCATAACAGGTGCTACCACTCTGGGTTAGGGTGGACCTGGGAACAACAGTAATTAAGAGGTGATTCCATGTTCCTCACAACCTCCCAATCAGAGGCCTTGCTGCCGGATGCAGTTTACCGTCATGCCTAGGACCATTAACCCTAGCAGAATTGTGTAATAATGTTTACAAAACATATAGCGCAATATAAGTAATTGTTGGTTGAAACGAAACAAAAAATACTTCGAATATTTTATCACTTTCCCGACCACTGCTCGGTTAAACAAACTATGTTGTTATGTTTAATGTTTTCATACATACATACATATATACATACAAAACTTAAAATATTAGTGAAACCAATAAAGTCTGCGTCTGCCATTTGACCAAAAAATGTTTTACAAAAAAAAAAAAATAAAAAAATGTATACCACCTTGCTTGGGATAAAGCGATTATATATATATATATATATATATATATATATATATATATATATATAATATATGTGTGTGTGAGAGAGAGAGAGATTGTAATATAATTTGATAGCAATTGTTCTTGTAAACAAGCTTTATGAAAAAGGGTAGGCATTCTATATGAAGGTCTTCCGTAAACTCCCTGATTGAGAATAACTAAAGAGAAGGAAATATAAAAATAAATGATATTTCCAAAAGCAGAAAGTCAAAGGCAACGAGCCAAATTTCGTTTGCTTTTCTTTATTCTTTTTATCCTCCAATGACAATGACTCAATGTTTAAGGGTTTTTTTTTGGTTTTTTGCAAATTGAGGGATTTACAGCAGAAACTGATTCGTAGTTTGGAAAAAACGATAAATTCCAAACGCACATTATATATATATATATATATATATATATATATATATATATATATCATGTGATACACGCTTGGGCGATTATGACTAAAAAAAGAGACATGACTGACGAGGCAGAAGATTATCCTGAAGTAGGTTGCCATTACTTTCTGCGGTAGACTGGTTGCCAGTCAAAGATGTAGAACCTAATACGTCCTGTTATTTAACCTAGAAAAAAGAGGCGAATTAATACGTTTCCCAATGATATTTGCCCGTAAGTGAATGCAATGAATTCAACTGGAATTCGAACTCGTCTTTTGAAAAGGTACTGCGGTGAAATTTCTGTTTAATTTTTATGTTCTTGTAATTTTCTACTTTTCTGGGCGTGAATTTTGGTAACAAATTCTTTCTCACTGCTAAAAAAAAGAACTGTCATGTTTTGGTACTACCTATAATACCTCATCAGGCGATATACCGAAACAGCTCTTTCATAAAAAGTGAAAAATGTTTATTATAAATTCCAATAATAAAAATATTACTATAAATATTGCTTTAATACATATAAACCACTTTTAAAGTACTTGCTACGAAATGTAGATGGCTATTCCAATGGTTCCAACTATATATATAAATATATATATATATATATATATTTATATATATGCACACACAGTACTTTAAAAACAAGGAACTTATTAACAGTCTCTAAAGCTCTTTCGTCCAACATCTCATTAGGAGAAAATCGTTGGAATCACAAATTTAACGAAAATGAAGAACAAAAAAAAAGGAGGGGGACGCTAAAAATATACATATAAATATATATTTATAACGAGGGGAGGAAAAATCGCGTCTAAATAATTATCGAGGCACAGCTAAAATATTCCCCTATTGGGAGATATTTTAAGTTAAATATTTGAACTGTTTTTTTTTCTTTTTTTTTTTTTTCGTTTAATTTGTGATTCCAACGATTTTCTCCTGATGAAATGTTGGAAAAAAGAGCTCTAGAGACATAATAAATTGCTTGTTTTAAAAGTAGTGTAAAATTTTGTAGGTACAAAATTTATTTATATATATATATATATATATATATATATATTACATTATTTTTAGTGGATATCCAAGTTTGATAAATGAACGGAACGTCTACTCAAACAGTACTATTTTGTCTGCCTGGACAATTGAGAAATCTTAGTAAAAAAAATTAAGCGCTATCCGACAAAATACGAACCTACGTCTCGTTGGCGGGTGTATTCGTCGTCAGATTCCTACGTGCTGTCACCCTTTCGGTCACGAAGTGCGTCAGTGATCAAGCAAAGTTAAATGGTAGCTTATAAACGTAAATCTTTCTTAGATTCTCGAAAAAATCGTATCTTCTCAGTTTCGTATCCTAACTTATCTATCAAAAAGCGCATGTTTTCTTTTAATAAAGCCGAGATGTGAAAATATATATGAATAGGTTTTCTAAGTCGTCAAATGCACAAAGTAAGATAAGATTTTCTTACGGCCTAGAAAAATGTATTACGTAAAAAAGTCGTTCCGCTGATAATATCAGCATTGGAATTTGTCTTTGTAAATAAATGAGGACTCGCCTGTGTGCAATGACACATTAAATTCTCAACACACACACACACACACAAAAGAGTACTCGTCGCTTCGCTCTGAAATTTCCATCTGTCTGTCAGTGTTACGCTTAACATTGCATTACGTCATTCTTTGCGCCAACCAAAACAACACACCACCACAAAAAGAAAAAGAAAGCGTCCAAGTGATTCTATTACATTGGAAACATTTGAGAAATTCTCCCTTTGCTTAACCGTTTTTAATTGACATTCGCTTTGTATTCTAACAATAAAAAATAAAATAAAAACATTTTTCACTTGTTGGCATTTGCTTGCGTCATTGCTAACATGTTGGACATGTATGGCTTGGTTCATTTGCAAATTATAAAACCATTGAACTGAATATTAAGTATCTGTAGATTCTAGGTTTTTGTTTTTTTGCATCCTTTTTTTTTTTTAAATTTTCGTTAATGAGTTGTCCTCATCTTTATTGCCATATTCACAACATTTCAGGACAAATGAGCCAGTGGATAAAAGTGTTGGCTTGATCCAAAGAGTTGTGAGTTCAATATCCGGCTTCAGCTGTGATTAACTCATCTCTCGAAGTTTTTTTTTTATTTTTGTTAAAGTTAAATAACTAAGACATCCGTAAGTAGCATGACTCGTTGAATGAGAACAAAAGATACATAAATTCTAATCACCTGAATAAAGTCGGAGTGTACAACGGTCGAAACGTCGCCAATATGGCGATAAATACGAGAAAAACAGACCGAAAAATGTAAATGTTTTTCCTTCGTTGATTTAAAAAAAAATAACTTATTTTCAAGCTTAAACCCATATCACGTTCAAACACCAGTTCTCATGTGATCACCGAAATTAAGTAACGTTGAGCCGAACCAGTAACTAGAGGAGGGTGACCGCTTGTGAATACAAGGTGTTGTAAGGTTAGATGTACGAGTGCTGTAATGGATAACGGGTAGGAATTGGGAAGCCTAGTTCCAATTTCGGTCGGGTTTATTATATTCACTTCTACGTAAATATATTTGGGGAAAGGTATATGAATCTACCTCTTCCTAGAATTTGTATAACAAATCATTATATCCAAAAAGATTCTTGCAATTTCAAATATTTTCTGGGTATAAATAACATGAAAAATATTAAGCCGAAAAAAGCAAATCATACTTTATTTTTTTTTTTTACAGTATTTACATTATTCGGAATACTGTGCTCATCTTTGTTACCATTTGTACGACGTTTCGGCCGCTGTACGCTCCGGCCTTCTTCAGGTGATAGGAATTTTGAACCGAGCCCTTTATTACATTCACTGGGGTATGTCATTCTTATAAACACATGGCCTAGTGGATATTGATGTTGGTTAGTTCCTGACTTGACTCTTAGAAATGTGAGTTCAATACGAGGCTGCAGCACTGGTGAACAAGTAACTTGCAGGGTTAGAGGGGGATAACTCATGACTTCCAATCGTAGCTTTACGCAAGGAATGAAGATGATATACTCCAGTGATTGTAATAAAGGGTTCGGTTTGAAATTCCTATAACCTGAAGAAGTCCGGCGCGTACAACAGGCGAAACGTCGTACAAATGGCAACAAAGATGAATACAATAGTCCGAATAAAGTACATACTCCTTCATTTCAAAAATATAGACAACTTTTTTTTATCCCCCACTTTTACTCTATTTTTCCAGGCCTACACATACTGATGAATAATTTGTTTTCGTTCTCTTCCTCTCTAGGCATTGCTTTACATTTATCAATGCGGTCCTTTGTTCTGTAGAATATAAATTTAGTTAGATATTTTTTGGGACTTTTCATGTATTCTATCAATTTTCTTGACTTTTTCTAATATATTTTTTAATTGTTCTATTTCCTATGTAACTATATATTTTTTGACATAGCAATAATAATATCATCTTATTTTTCATTCCAGAAATTTTACTCATCACTGACTGTAAGTAGACATTACCTCATTCATTAATCAATATTATTACAAGTTCTTTGTTTAGAGTCATTTCGCTGCCTGACGACCCTCATTCTTCCATCTCATTTTCATATCTTTCTTAATAAGGAAATAAACACACACAAATGTAGATATACACAATGTACGCATAGTTAAAAAGATGTTGGTAGGTATGTCGGCAATTTTCAGTCCCCACCTTCGCATTTGTTGTAACAAGCCCATTGTTATAGGCGCATAATATGATTTTATGCACTTGCAATTTATCGATATTTCCGCTTGAGTGCGTATTTTTGCATGTCTATAACCCGATCCACATGACAGAAATAATGCCTATCTGTATCAATGCCTAACTGCATCTACCTTGAATAATGCATAGATGTTTGCTTATAAAATTCTAGTATAAAATTGCTACACATTTGGGCAATTAATAACATATGGCAGTCCATGTCATCGTAAGACACACTTTTTCTCTCAAATGTAAATTTTGCTAAATTCGACAGACACGAAAACATGTTTCATTTGCTTGATAGGATGTCCGAATGCCCTGTCAGAATAAGCTGGCTGAAATCTACAGACGGGAACTACACCTCTACCCAATGAAGCGTGTTTGGTATCACGTTAAACTGCATTCGGCAGCAAAGCCTTTGATTGGAAGGTTATGAGGGGCGAGGTATCACCATTAATTTCTGTTTTTTCTAGGCTCATCCTGAGTGGCAGCACTTTTTAGGGTCCCAGGCATGGAGAAATAGTCAACACCCAAACATGGATCAAAATACTATAGAAATATAAAAATAGACATTTTTAGCAAAAATTCTAACATCACCTATTTCAACAAAAAAAAAATATTTACCCCAATACATTTTTGGGATATATTATAAACATACATATACATACACTCACAAACTCACAAGCAAGCAGTACATCCCCTGAACAAAAACTTTACAAAAATACGTCAGTGGAACCTAATGTAAAAACTGATTTCTTACAAAATATACACATTTTATTCATACGTATGTGTGGTAATTTTCTCGTCGGCATCAAATAACTGGTTGAAATTGACAAACTATGAAACAAAACAATCCAAACTAGAGTGTCCGATGCTTATTTTTGTAGTTCGGCAGAATCAGTTGTGTCGCGACAGTCATCTCCAATCGCGCTATCTTTTATTGAAAAAACAAATCTTATTACACCAAGTAAAAGTTTTTTTGTGCTTTTTTTTAGTATTAATTAATACAATGCATATGGTATGTTATGACTCATTTCACTGTACCCAATACGAGAATTTTATTGGCTACTTATCAGTGACGGAGAGAGGCAAATGAGTAAGAAATAATTTCTAATCTACTAAAGTTACAAACCCTTGTATTCGCTAAAAAATAAAAAAATACAGTATTTACTTTATTCGGACTATTGTCCTCATCTTTGTTGCCATTTGTACGACGTTTCGGCTGTTGAACGCTCCGGCCTTCTTCAGGTGCTAGGAATTTCGAACCAAACCCTTTATTACAATCCCTAGGGGATATCATTTTTAAGGATACATGGCTCAGTGGATATAGACGTTGGTTAGCTCCTGACTTGACTCTTAGTTGCGAGTTCAATTCCAGTCTACAGCAGTGGTGAAGAAGTAACTTGCAGAGTTAGAGGGAGATAACTTATGACTTTCGAACCCTTTATTTTATTTGCAATAAAGAGTTCGTTTCGAAATTCAAAGCACCTGAAGAAGGCCTAAGCGTACAACGACCGAAACGTCGTACAAATGGCAACAAATATGAGGACAATAGTTTGAATAATGTAATTACTACCTCATTTCAAAAATATAGACAAATAGAATGATCTATTATTAAACGTCGTACAAATGGCAACAAAGATGAGGACGATAGTCCGAATACTGTAAATACTACCTCATCTCAGAAATATAGACAAATAGAATTATCGATTATTAAACGTCGTACAAATGGCAACAAAGATGAGGACAATAGTCCGAATAATGTAAATACTGTAAATACTAACGCATCTCAGAAATATAGACAAATAAAATGATCTGTTATTAAACGTCGTACAAATGGCAACAAAGATGATGACAATAGTCTGAATAATGTAAATGCTGTAAATACTACATCATCTCAGAAATATAGACAAATTAAAAATAATTGGAAGTAAAAACATTTATCACTAGCAAAAGATCTCGCCTTTTCATTTTTACCGATTCTTAAGTTCCCAGACCAAGGAAAAACCTCTTAGACCTCTCACAGCCTTCCTTTTTTGCCTTTTACTCGGTGCTAAACATCCGGTTTATATATTTCACTGACCCAATAAAATATCTACCATTTCAGAAACTCATTTTCAATAACATTTTGTGTTCCGATTTACTAGTTAGAAACGTGTGTAACAGGCATTGCGCCAGAAGTAGCCAGCACTAGTGAATTGCAAAGATATGCTTTTCCTCCATGACAAGGCCAGGCCGCATGTCGTGCGAGTGGTCAGGGATACCATACAGCAACTTGAGTGGGAGACTTTGTGCTATTCACCTTATTCACCTGACCTTTTCTACTACCTAGATAATTATCTTCGTTGAAAATCGTTCACCAATGAAGCAGACTTGCGCAAAGACCCCACGGAATTCTTTGCGTCAAAACTCCCCGAGTTCTACCGCAAGGACATTGAACAGCTGGAGACACGTTGACAGAAGGTGCTGGATGCCGATGGCGATTACTTCGAAGACTAAATATAAGTTACACATACTGTAAAGAGTTTTCTTTTTTTTCCTTTAAAAACAGACAGAACTTTTTTGTTTACCTTGTAGTAAATTATGACGTCAGAATTTTTCTGCTTGGCACTGCTATTATTCAGCAGAATGAGATCGTACGGCGCCATTAAAAATACACGTCATGCTAGATCTCTAGTTGAAAACAAAAAAACCCTACGGAAGAACAGAGGAAATTATTGTTATTATTGTGGAGTAACTAAAACACCCCCTGATGACAAAATGAACTCGTCTAGACGCTGATAAAAAAAGAAAACAGTGCAGTGACCAAGAAAATGCCGGTTATTTTAACCGGCCCTAGGCCAATATGCTGGCTGCAAGAAGAGACCGGTCAATTTTATTTCTACCCCGAGAAAGCTACACAAGTTATGGCTACCACAAACTTAAGTCATCCTTTTGGTCGTGTATAATTTCCGTCTTTTCTGTACTAAGCACGCCAGCCGGCAGGACCGAAGTAGATAATCTCCCCGCTGGTTCCATTTCGCAGTCCAAATTCCCTGAAAAATCTTTCGCCCGCTGCTTATGCGGTTGTAGAGAAGAAATAATAAAATAACTCCAATCAACAAAAAAAAAGTGGGGCAGAGAAGTCTCGCTACAAACTCCAATGGATCAGCAACTGCTAAACTCAGTTTAGTTTGTGTGGTTACTAAAGACCATTTCAAGTTTTACTAAGCGCCAGACAAGATTTTGTCGATCCACCCTTTGGATCTTTGCATTTTTGTTTTGAAGATCTAATCTTTACGTTTTAAGAAGATCAACAAAAAAGGCAGAGAATTCTCGCTATAGACTCCAACGAATTATTAAAGAACTAATACTCAAGACCTATTTACAATAACGTCGTAGTCTTGTGCCGGATAGTAAAACAGTAAGAATAAGTATCGCAAATATTTAATTAAAATAAAAACTGGACTAATTTTATGTAGAACACCCCCCTCAAAAAAAAAAATTTCTTAAGCTAACAGAATACTGACTGTGGGAAGATCCGGTGTAGGGGACATTAAATATGGTCCATGATTGAGAAAGCAAACCATGTTTTTGAAATGGTTTCCTTTTTAGAGTACTTAACTGATGCCAATGTGAAAAGATTGAAGCGATTTTTTTTTTCGGGGATACTCCTGCTTCACGTTTGCCCTTCTCTGGATAGAGCTTTAAAATAAGGTTCCTCTGCGAAATTGTTAACCTGTCTTCTGATGATACAATCAAGCGTGCGATGGGGTCAAGCCGTCCTTGTGCCCTCCCCGTTCAATGTAGAAGAGCAACTATAATTGTCCTGAGTGTGAATTCCCGGGCATCAGGTCTTGCAGTGAGGCTCACTCGCCATCTTCAGCGTCTCAGATGGAATGCAAGTTGTATACACGAGACCCTGTTTTCAACTCTCGATCCTGAAGGCATTCTGTCAATAGGATTTGCCAGCTTGTTTTGATAGACGCTTGAAAAAAGCTTCTTGGATAGTGAGCAAGTTCTTCAATGCGGCGTGTGCTCTTATCTGCGCAGATCGTGTGGTCAGACTTTGCGTGCTGAATATGGCTATAAATGATAAGGTTCTTCGTCTCATTGGGGTTTATGTGCCCAATAATTATGTTGAGCGATCTGATTTGTTCCGACAGGTTTAGCCATTTCTAACATCTCGTCCGGTAGTTTTTTAGCTGGCGATTTGAATACCGTTCTTGACTCCGTAGTAGGTCGTATAGGCGCAAATTCGGGTACTAAAAACCGATAGGTGAAATTGTATGGGAACTTTATCAGTGATTTTCATCTTTCGATAAGTATTGTACTGATCACCTCCCGTGAGGTCGCTTGGACTTAGACGAATGAGGGGGCTGCTCATCAACGACGATGCGTTCAAGCTATCATGACAGAGTCCTAGGTAAAAGTGTAGGGCTCTTAGTTTATTGAAGTTTCCATTCGTTAATTTACTCGGATAGGAGGATTGTTCGTGAAAACTTAGATAAGTTTTGGGTGGCTGGTTACTGGAAATTGAATGCATCATTGGTGAGCAGGATTTCCAGGACCGGTTGTTGACAGGGACTGGTGTTGGGAATATGTGGCGAGATAAATTAAAATTCAAAGTTAGGTTGTTTGCTGATGGTTATAAGCATCAACTCAGTCTAGTTGGATTATCAGCGTACACGACGTGTCAAGCAAAAGGTAATGTGGTGATTAAATCCTGTGATAGTGAGGCAAAGTAGGCTTCCTTACTTATGTGATGAAGTAGGTAAGTAGAGCTAGTTTTTAAAAAAAAATCTTCCGAGGTGACGAGTATGGCTGCTGAACTACAGTAAAAGTTAGGAAGTGTCCCATCAAAATTTTGCCAAATAAACGGACCACACCTGCTAACGCGAGAATATGTGAGGTTTTGCTGTGACTACTTTCAGGATCTGTTCCCCATGGAGCCCGTTCTATTTAGCCAATTTTCCCCCATCTCAACAAAGAAGAAATGGATGAGTACGAGGGTCCCCATTACATATTCGATAATAGGGAAGCGTTGTACTTGGTTGACAGGGATTAGATAGCCATTCTATTTTATGAACTGTACTTGAGGTAGTCATCCATCCTTTTCCGGAACTGATTTGCAACAACTGGATGAAGCAAGTGTTTATACTACAACGCTTCACCACGGAGCTGATCAAGTTGTTACACAATGACAAGAACAGTGGGGATAGGATTAGTAACTTTTGGCCTTTAACGATGTTTAACATAAAACGTTAAAGAATTTTAGCCAATATCTTAGCCAGGCGTTTGCAAGCTGTTCTCTGGCTTGATTTGCTCTGAAAGAACTTTTGCTATGAAGGGCAGGACTATTCAGCACAACCTTCAGATTGAACGCTTGCCTATCCAGAAAGTCGACACTAAATCCACGCTGGTCAATTCAGATCAGTCTAGGGTTGACAATATCTGGAGGCTGTCCTTTCGGGCACCAGTTTCAAGCTGTACTTGGACCCCACAATATATTTAATAGAAAATACAGAATTACACAAAATATTCAATAGAAATACAGCTAAATTAAGTTACAGCTTTGCTTGCAGTTTAAAAATACATAAAGAGACAAAACGAATTTATAAAATAACGTGCAATAAAATAATTAATGAAAAATATAACTTACAGAGACAAAAGTAAATGTTCACTTGACAGCGCTTGCCAAAACCGAAATAATTATTTACAAAGCAGAGGTTCAAGATACAAATGAATTTTATATATATATATATATATATCCATATTATTTCCAGGACGAAAAAAGTTGCTAAATGAAGGATCATGAGTATTATCAGGGTGTATAGGCCTTAATATGTTTCAGGTTCGTACTAACCCAAATAAAAGTATTTATAATATTATTTTGTTGGTCTTCATCAGCTTCTACATTCTTTTAAAGTTCCGGTATATGCGTTCGAAAAAGAAGCGTTACATGGTCAGTTAATATTAAACACCGAGGGGTTGAAACCAAGTTAGTACAATCGGCTGTTCTTTCAAATTTTATATATATATATATATATATATATATATATATATATGACAGAAAATCTAAGCAAGAGCCAACACCCTACCACGGTTTCGCCCAACCGTGGTAGGTTGTTGGCTCTTGCTTAGATTTTCTGTCTGTTTTCTCTACTTTCGTATTGAGCGCTTTAGTGTTAGGGTTTTCGTCTTGGTTTTGTTTTCTTTCTTACGAGTGATTGACTTTTTGTTCATGTACTTCGTTTGTTTCTTTTTTTACTTCTCCTTCTTTTTCCCTTCAAGTTCATTCTCGGTGGATTGTACAAGATGATTTAAATTATAGCTTAATTTATACTAGTTTCGGCAGAGTTAGTTCTGTTACTATTGGTATTGTCTTTGGCATATTTAAGATTATATATATATATATATATATATATATATATATATATATATATATATAATACAAGCGTTAATAATAAAAGGAGACAACTCTCAATAAAATTAGCTCTGATCACAGTTAAATGCTGATTGCGTTCAGAAATGATTAAAAAAAATATTTGCATATATATATAAAAAGATTTACATATCTAGTTAAACAAAAATACAAATAGATTAAACGAAAGCGCTTGGATCCACAAATCAGTTTTTACACCCTCGATGTCCATAAAAAAAAATTATGTATCTCAGAAAACTTTAAAATAAGTTTCATCGCAGTAGATTCTCAATTGAACCCCATGAAATATTTATAAAAGCGGGTTTGCTACCCAAATGAATATATATATATATATATATATATATATATATATATATATATTTCAAAATATTTTATCTGTAGTTTTTTTTTTGCTCTCTATACTCAAAAGCTATTAGATTCTTCTACGCTAAATTTATTTTTCTTTCTATTTTTATTTATTTTCGTAATGTTGTCGTGTGAAAGTCTATGCGGGTCGCTGCCTGCATCTGTTTATATGGTGAAGGGTGCGATTGCCTAACAAAAAACAAGAATAGAGACTGATGATAGCGAGGGAAAAAAGGGGAGTGATAGGCAGGAGAAAGAGAAGAAGAAAAGAACGATGGAGAAATCGCAAGAGAAAGAGGTAAAGAGTGAGAAAGAGGCACTAAATGAACAGAAAGAGAGATATGAGAGTATGAAGAAGAGACAGAAGGAGATACGGAAATGGAGGTGACGAAAAGGGGGAAAATCGTACGTGAGAGAAGAGAGAAGAAAAAATTTTGTTAAATGGAAAAAGAGAGAGATTGAACAAATCAGAAAAAGAGGAGAGAGAGAGAGAAACAATGAGATAAAAAGAAAAAGAAACACTATGGAGGAAAAGTTTAGATTTCACTTGCGATAAACAAACTCATTACGTGTTACCCACCTGCGTCCAAAATGAAACCCACACAATTTTTCGCTTGGCATCCTTTATATGAAGAACATCGCCTCGTATTTTTATATATACATTTTAATTCTCTTTTGTCTCTATCCATATTGCAAATAACCGCTGCAATACGCATGTTAACCCTTTGGGGACAGGTGATTTTATCGACCTGGATATTATGTTACAAGTGATCGAAGTTACGATCAATTTATCTCTGTTCTGTCTCGATTCATCATATGTAATCGATTCAGTTTTAAGAATTCATGGTTACCTATCTCCGTGGTATTTCGTTCCGTCTGCTTGAGTTAATAGCAACGAGATCGATAAAACTGTTTAACCAGGAATTCAATTTAATACTGGAAGCAGATTAATTCATAGATCATGCGAATTCTTCCCAACTCGACAAACTATTAGCGGTGAACTTTTTAACACTGAATATATTGTTTTTTTACGCATCGATCTACTATATATTATCGTTTCTTAAAGCTTCATAAACGTACATTTTAAAACTATATATATATATATATATATATCAAGGCAGCAGATAATTTTCTAAACATATATTGTTAAATATAAGAGTCAATGAATATCTATTATGTTTAATCATGAGCCGTTCTAAACATCGTATTATGGCTTTACTTTCAGGTGAAAAGAAAATGTTTGACATATTTTGTCTTTATTTTCACCTGAAATTAAAACCATAATACGATGTTTAGAACAGCTCATGATTAAACATAATAGATATTCATTGCATGTTATATTTAATTATATATAATAAAATTCCGAATATTACATTTGTTGTAGAACTATTTCGGCAAGAACAATCTTTCTTCCGCAACGATCAAAAACAAAATTTTATTGCAAATATCGTACAAAATTTACATACGGAAAGGTTACTCAAAAACATACACAGGAAGATTACATAATGTATGTTTACATTTGATCGTTGCGAGATATTTCTAGCTGAAATAGCTATACAATGAATGTAATATTCGGAATTTTATTTGATAAAATATAAACATTTGTGGCTCTGTAAATAGTAATACAATTTAAATCGAGCCCTTCACCTGCACCATGTTTAATAATAATAAAATAATATTAATAAGGATGTGGTTTTGGGAGATTTTACCTACATGTTATTTCTTTTTGCTATATATATATATATATATATATATATATATATACACGCTAAAAAGCCTGCCTCCTTCTACCGAGCGCCCATAGCTCAGAGGTAGACTCGCCGACTGACGCCAAATCGGTCGGGTTTTCTTCGTTGTATTTATGAATACAACGAAGAAAACTTTTAAATTGACAAATATTATGTATTTTTATGAATAATATGACCTATGAAATCTGATATATATGTATATATAGTGTATTTAGGCAGTGTTTTTTCATTAAATAATTATAAACAAGTTTTGTTTATTTATTTTATGTAAATGTTTTTCATATTCTCTCATTAGCTTAATAGCATTAACATTAAATGAAGAAAGATAATTACAATATTGATACATATTTTTTTTATAATCCAATGTAAACTTTCGGCTTACATGAGCCATTTTCAAAAATGTCAAATTACGTTATATATTATAAACTCGGACAAAAGTTTATGATAACTGTTTGTGCTTACATGGAAGATTTCCAAGCAACAACACACTCGTGCAATTCGAAATGTGATTTAAATTCACGAGTTTGTTGTTACTTGGAAATCTTCCATGTAAACAAAAACAGTTGTCTTTATGGTTTGTCCATGTTTATAATATATAACGTAATTTGACATCTTTGAAAATGCCATATATAATCCGAAAGATTAAATTAGATTATTAAAAAAAAATATTGTAATTTTCTTTCTTCATTTAATAAGCTTAATAGCACTATCAGATAATATAAAAAAATGTACATAAAATAGATAGACAAATTTTTTCTATATTATTTAATGAAACATGCATTTATATATATATATATATATATAATCATGCAGTGTGGGTATAAAAGAATCCAAAGGAGTATCCTGTACATACAATGGTAGGAATATGTCTCAAAGAGAGCTCTAAATATATATGTATATAAATACATATAGAGTAAATATAAGAAAAATGAAGGCGGACGCGTTATTTCATGGTGAATTCGAAGTATAGGGCTATTTCAGGCCAACCATCATCAGCTTCCGTCTTTATTTTACAAAGAACTTCACACGAATGAGATTCACAAAGACCTTAGAAACAGAATAGAAATAACGGTCACTCCCTTAAAAGAGAAAATTTAAGAAAACTGATGTATTTTTTCTTATATATATAACGAATGGTTAGAAGCGAAAGTTTAAAGTGGTTGGTCAAAAAAGATTATATATATATATATATATATATATATTCGAACTATTGTCGTCTTCGTTGTTATGACAATGTTTCATCTGTTGTGCTTTTCTACTTTCCCCATCTGTATCTTGATCTGGCTAACTAGCAATAAATTCTGAACTGAAAACTTTATTTAATCAACGGGGTTAAACTGTTCTTGATCCACTTACCATGACTAGGGAAATCCTTTGATCTTATTAGTTCTCTATGCTACTCATTTATTTCTCTCCCTCGATCCCAATGAGTTGAATTACACACTGGCCAAAAACAAGGATTGAACTCACCAAATCCACGAACCAACGTGTCAATCCACTAGTCCACAATTTACTGTAGTGGATCTTAAACCTAACCTAAAGCGTGATTACGGCTGTTAAAAGCTCAAACTTTGCGACAGCACATTGTCCCACGAGTTACATGCGTTTGACAGTGGCTATGAGTTCAATCTATTGGTCGGGTCTGATTAGTGAACTGGAACAATAAACAGATTTAATCAGCATTTGAATTCAGTGGAAACAGGTTATCAGTCATTGAGCATAAAACGATAAGTGAAACGAGAATAGTACATTAAATAATGTTTAGTTCACAACCCAGATCAATATACACCTGAGTAAGGCCGGAGAGCACAACGGCTGAAACGTTGTGGAATCAAGAACAATAATCTGAACATAAATATTATAGATAACTAGCAGTTTTACCCGGTTTCACTGGGGTATTTTAAGGAATAAGAATAAAAACATATGAATTAACATAGCAAATACTTACACAACGTCCACCCTCATCACTTATAGATATAGATAACAATGTAGAAGGTCTCTATTGGATTAGGGTGGGAGAGGCAACATATATAGATAATATAAAGTGGGGTAATCGATTCT
Organism: Ascarosepion bandense; assembly: GCA_037127315.1. Taxonomy (NCBI): domain Eukaryota; kingdom Metazoa; phylum Mollusca; class Cephalopoda; order Sepiida; family Sepiidae; genus Ascarosepion; species Ascarosepion bandense. The sequence continues at coordinate 6,677,347 of JBBBDQ010001981.1, read as the reverse complement.
ATATTACAATCAATACATAAACTGATCCCTGACTTTGTGGGGTGATAATATATATTTTTCTACCCTTAATTTTGTCTTTCTGAAACATTTCAAGGTGTCGGTAGCGTTCTAAAATTTTGATCTACATCTGAGCGCAACTTCCGTCGAGCTAGACCGCAAAATGCAGACGCTAAGTCGAGTCTATCAAACAAACAAATACTTACACTACGTCCACCCTCGTCACTTTTGTAGATAAAGATAACTTATTCTTGAAATTCTTAAAAAAACACTTTTTTTTGTGATTTCTTTATATTTTTTCTTTCCCCCATTTTTACGGTGAATGTTTTATTTTTTCTCGCTGTTTATTGGTTTCGTATTGTTGTTATATATTGATGTATAGTTGTAAATGTTGTTATATATTGATAGTTTTAAAGACTTCATAATTTTGCATTGCACACAGATTATTTAAGCCGATTGGGATACATATAAAACACGTTCGACTGCACACACTTACACATATGAACATCATTTTAGACGTGAAACTCGTCGTCACAATGTGTGTGTGTGAATTGTGTTTTATACCAGCATAAAATGTGTAAGTATTAGAAGCAAAAAAAAAAAAATCAAGTTTAGTCCGTTGTTCCACGCAACAGCTTTGAGTGTCAAATATTCACTGGACTTACCTTCTTTGAGAACTCAATATATAAAAATAATAAAACAGTTTGTGCCTTCTTTGTCATTGTGCATAATATTAATTTTCCAATAATCGTATTTGTAAATTCACACGCACATTTGATATTATCTGCAAAATATATTTGATAAATCTCACAGCTTGTGAAGCATAAGGACAAAACTTCAGTAATTGTTACAAATATACAAAAAAACAGGACGCCACTTAAATCCAACTTGTATTTCATATTCTTCAAATATACCACTTGTGCCAGCTGTCCCTTATCTGTAAGCTGCAATTCCTTAAAACAAAGCAAGATTCACTTGTTGGAAACTTTTGAGATCTGACTGCATTTTCATGACGAAATTTCAGCAATCAATATTTGTTTATTTTAATTAGACAATATTTGTTATTAGTGGAACCATTATTTTAGTGTGTATACATGTTTACGAAAACATGTCTCCATTTAATGTCTCCATTTAATGTCTACTCTAATCATCTATCGGCTTATATCATCGATATTTTATTAAATAAAATACATCTCTTAACAGAGACAGAACTTGTATTACCTTTTTTATTATTATTTTCTGTTTTCATAAATGATATTTCTCTGCTAAATTGATTTTATATAATTCTCTTACGAAAAGAGAAAATCGACTTTATAAATGTTATCACCTAAACATTAAAGTTCGTCTAAATTGATACCATTTAAATGCAAATGCGTCAATCTGTAATCATTATTGTAGTGATTAGATAACACCAGCAATAGTGATACCGTATACGGATAGGCATTACTTCTCGGACCTACTCACTAACCACTTGTCTAGGTCAATTGCTTTGAAATGAACAAATCGAATTGTTGTATAGAAATCTGTAGATTTTTATGATGACTAAACATTTCTTTCATTTCTTTATGGCTGTCCATATGATTTACACAAATGCATGCAACATAGGTGGCTTTGGGTTGATTTGTTTTTTACGTTAACACCTTAGCTGAAAAATAATTCTGAATATTCAATATTGTACATCAAACTGAAAGGACACCATGTCTGTAAAAATACAAGCAAAATAAAAAAATAGGGGAAAAAATGATAATATAAAGAGAATATGGTGAGAAGAGGGAAACGATAATCCACTGAAAATGTATTGGAAAATCGAGAAATAAACGAAAAACACATAACACGCTGGCTTTAGAGAGATGAAAAAGAAAAGGAAAATATTGGTAGAGGCAAAGGGAAGAAGGAAATTGGAAAGGTAATGAGGAAACACTGGAGAATGAAGAAGAAAATAAAAATGGAAGAAACGTTGAAAAAAAAATGGTGAAAAAATACAACAGAAGGAAATAAAAAGAGTAAAAGAAGAAAAAAAATGGTAAAATGAAAATAGGAATATCTTACTAAATGTATATTGAGTTTGTGTTTTGTTTAACGGCATATCAACCACTGTGGGTTATTTAATGCCAAAAAAGTGTGGTTTTAAGGTATCTTAATGTTCGGTTATAGTGAGAAAGTTGATTCAGAATGTTTTTATTTCTGTTTTTAGAAAACTGAAAATGTCTTCTAGATTTGTATTCAAAAATGTTTTGCTGAGAATTTTTTCCTTAAGAAATGTATCATGGTAACAATTTTTTGTTTTCAAAAATGTATTTTTAGTAAAATGTTTCCTTCAAAAATGTATATTTTTCTATAAAAGTGTATCTTTATACTTTCATAGGTTTTTGACCCCAGTTTGGGGACTAACTATTTGCTGGGACCCTTACAGGTGCTACTACTCCGGGTCAGGGTGAACCTGGGAACAACAACACTTAAGAGGTGGTTCCATGCTCCTCAGAACCTCCTAATCAAAGGCCGTGCTGCAAAGTAGATGTTTTTTTTTTTCATTGAACAGTAAGCGAAGCGTCTATTTAAATACGAGTATTCACTAAAAATGATTTTCAAAGAATATGTCGGAATAATAAATTTAAAAAATTAATTATTTAGAAAATTACTTTGTTTACATTTATTTTTATATCATTTAACTCGCAAGAAAAGCAGAACTACCACTGGTGCGCAGGTGGTTACAATTAGAGAAAAAACAAGTCACTGGGGAGGTCGAAGAAAGGAGAAAAGAAAAATGTAATTTAAGGTGATAAAAGAGGGAAATTGAATTTGCATTTAAACTTTTGGAGATTGTAGATATGAGAGAAGCAAACAAACGGAAGGGGAGTTTCACAAACAAGAAGTGCGAGAAAAGAACCTGTCAGAGCAGAAAAGATGGTTACATTTAAATATTTCGACGGTAAAAAGGTGGGTCCTTGATGACAATCTAGTAGCACGCGTAAATACCAGTTGTCGGGGAACCAGAGAAAAAAAATATCGTCAGAGCAGTTGCCATGAAAATACTTGCAGAAAAGACAGAGGGAAGCCATATCACGTGGGTGAGAAAGTGACTGAAAGCGGGCTGCTAAATAATTTTTTGGATTTTGTCGGAAACCTAAAGATAAATAGAACTAGCACCCGACCTGATATGACAACAGTATCCAATGCACGGACAAATCGTTGATTTATGTACGGGTAAAATAGATTCTGTCGAGAAAAGTTTCTTGATCCCACACAATAACCCTACATTCCTATCAGCGGATGCAGCTCTAGATTCAATGTCGTTATTCCATTTGACATCGTCTAGATTCAATGTCGTTATTCCATTTGACATCGTTTGAGAAAGTGAGGCCAAGGGAAGGACCACCCGACCTGATATTGGCAACAATATCCAATGCACGGACAAATGGTAGATTTATAAATAGGCAAAATGGATTCTGACGAAAAAGGTTTCCTGGCCCCACAAAATAACCTAACATTCTTAGCAGCGGATGCAGCTATAGATTCGATGTAATCATTTCATTTGACGTCGTTTGAGAAAGTGAGGCCAAGGAGGCACAGTGCGCTATCCCTTCTGGTGAAAGGCAGGAAAGTTTGTCTATGTTGGTTAAAGGATAGCAGCTTCGTTTTGGAGGTATTAAAATTTCCTAGCCCTTTTCTACCCAATTCAGTCACAGACTGGAGGTCTTTTGAAGTGCAGCAACCAGGTTTACTTTGTCAGCCTTGGTATATTTCTTATTGAGATGGTCGTAAATAATGATGTCATCTGTATAGATGCCTACTTGGGAACTGATTACATCAGCAAAATCAATGAAGATCAGAAAAAGCGTAAGACCTAGTATGCATCTTTGAGGAATACCAGCGTTCGTATAAAAATATCTGAAAGTTTGCTCGTTCAAAACAATTTACATTTCCAGATTTGATAGAAACGACTGGATTAAATCAAACAATCTTCCAGACATACGGTAGATCTGGAGCTTGTACGGAAGGCCAGCATGTCAAACCTTGTCAGATGCTTTCTGGATATCAAGACCAACAGCTCGAACTACTTCGCCGTTCTTATCACAAGCCTGCAATATATATTCACTAATTGTTGTTAACACATCAGCGGTAGATCTGGCGAAGCGGAAGTCATATGTTTGTTAGAGGTAAGATTAGATGCTAACTATTTCAGCATTGATAATAGCCTCAAATATCTAAAAGGGGCAATAATTAGAGAGGTCAAAAAGCTCCCAGAGTTCTTAAAAACATGAATTCTACAGGAGGACTTTCAACAGTTAGTAAAAGAAGGAAGCAGTGAGGCAACAGTCAGAGTTTGAAAAAGACTGGAACCAGATATGGGGCCCATTTTTACGACGATGACTGGAATTCTATCACCGCCGCTTGTCTTATAAGAGTAAAATTCTTAAATTATGTTAGATACTAAAGACTGGCTTATATATTACTCAGTTGAGCCTCAATTCTGGGTGGGAAATTGGGTGTGTGTACTCCAGACGAGGGAAGCGGGCAGTTGGACGACAACTTTTTAGCAAAGCACCTGACCTTGTCTTCTGTGGATGCAAGGACTTCAAATTGATTGAATATAAGAGAGATCGAGGGTTTTCCGTTGTTCAGAACAATCTTGCAGAGTCACCAGTCGTTATTTTAAACCAAACCTGTGAGCTTTTATACGCTGCTTCATTCTATCAACAAATAACAGCTTAGCATCATTTAAAACATGCTCACATTAATAAAAAGTAGATACAAAGAGGCGCCTATTGTGATCAGACATGTCACTCCGGTAAAGCCAGAAGTAGTGGTCCCTGTGAGCGATAACAGCAGAATAAGCAGGAAAGAATCCAAGTTGGCTTTTCTCTAGGATGTGACTTCAGTGGCGTATACTTGAAAATGGAGACTAAAATCTTTGTTCCAGGGGACATCACAAAGAAAATCACAGAACGAATCCTAGTGTACTCATTAACAGCAGTAAGATATCCTGCTGGTAGGAGATTCCTGGATGGAGAGATAGTAGAAAGAGATATTTATCGACAACGCAGTATGATCAGAGTTACTAAGAGAACAGCACTGCATAACATGGCAAGAGTCAGTGATACAACTAAGGAAGAGATCTAGAAGAGAAACATACCCATCGTTGTTACTGGGGAAATTCACAACTTGATTGTGTGATTGAGAGTTTCAGCCTTTTGACTCCAGAAAACATTTGGATACGAAACTAGGCAAATATAATTTCGAGGAATCTCTGACTGGATCTCACTGTTTAAACCTTGATCGACAAAGGTTCTCCGATACTGAGCTACTTAAGTTACGTCAGATCTAACGATGGCTTCTCTCGCCCAGGGGGACACAGATTTAAATCCTGCTGAATAAACACATTTGTATTTAATAAAATCTCTCGGATATTCAGGCTATTAGACGAAAATAATTACATATACTGTCTTCTTTAATATATTAACTAAAATTAATCTTTCAAGTGATAGACATATGCAACACGTTCTTATTGTTAAATATATATCTTTGATATAGTTTAAGGTATGATATGGGTAAAAGTGATCAGTATCGGGATAGAACGTGTAACGGAGAATCTGTAATGTGATCGATCCCGACTTGGCAGCTCAGATACAGTCACTGTCTCACCGACGCAATGTGGCTTCCCTGTGTCTCTTCTACAAATACTTTCACGGCTTCTTCTCCGATGAACTTAGCTCACTGGTGCCCCCTATATATAAATTTACTCGAGCCACAAGATTACCAACTAGGTTCCATCCTTTTACTGTGAAATCAGTAAAATGTAAACGCAAATCCTAATCCCTCAGCTTCTTTTCTCGCACTTCCTGCCTGTGGAATTCCCTTCCGTTTACTTGCTTCTCCGACAGCTACAATTTTCAAGAATTTAAATATAAATCAATAGCCATCTATCTCACTAATTTCCATCCTCTCTCTCATGCTTCTTTCTCTGTCCACTCGACTCTCATCAATATTTTCATCCTTCTCTTGCCCATTTCCTGACACCCCCTATAACCTGTCACTCTTTCCTATAACTTTTCTTCTATGTAACCCCCTGCACACCATTGGCAGTAAACTGCCTTGCTTGGGGGGGGACAAGATTAAAAAAATATAAGATTCTGGTTCCTGCTTAAATGCAATCTTTTGCTCATGTGTGTTAAGTGGTAGCTCGACAACCGGACGGAATACGATAAAATCAGATAGTTGTAGGTTATCCTGACGGTTATTAGTTCAGCGGTTGTATTGTAAATTATTAAAACGTTTCTTCTATGTGCTGTGCCTCTTCAGGAAGTAGGCGATCATTGCCCTCCATATCTCCCTATCCCTAGCGGCTCTTCGTACGCTTTCTTCCGATTATTCCACCCAAACCTCGTTTCGCCATCCACTTGCTCAAATTCATTATGTATGTTACGCATTGCCTTCCCCCCTCTCTCTCTACCTCTATCTGACATGAGAGCATCAAGTTCTCTAAGCTTTCCTTCCTCATTATCCCAGGAACTTCAACTGTCTTTTTTTAGTGTTAAGCTTCGTTTCTATTCCCTGCCAAAACTTCATCATTGCTCATATGCTCGGTCCATGGTATCCGCAGCATCCTTCTGTAGAACCATATTTCGATTGCTTCACGTCTCTTCTTCATCTTTGATGAGACTGTTTTTCAATATGGCAGTGAATGCTGGACAAACATCACATAATAATCCACTATTATTTATTTCTAGCAAAATTTTCCAATCGCCTTAATACTCAACTCAGCTTCTGAAATGCATCCTTGGTCATATTGGTTCACTTTCTGATCCCAGTGTCGCAATTTTCGGCTTCTCTTAGAACACTTCTTAGGTACTGAAATTTGGAACAGTTATTGAGTAGAAATAATTATGGGTCAAATTTGGCTATTTTATAACTGTTGTCTAGGATTGTTGGACAGATAGACAAACAGAAGCAAAGATAAAAGACGTGTGAATACAAAGAGAAATAATAATTCTAACATTTACTTTAAAAAATTTTACTTTTGGAATGTTTGTCCAAACAAAAAGACCAAGAAAACAGGCACTGTTCGCGAGTGCGTTATAAGAATTCGCTAAAACTTAAATGTCGCTTAGATATGTGTCGAGACATGAACTCCTAGACGTTCACACATAAAAGAATTGAGCGAAATTTCCAAATTCGGAAGTTAAACAAAATGTTTAGTAAATGAAATACAAGAAACATATGGACAAATAAAAATAATTTAGGAGACTTTTGTTGGATCCAAAATATACCACCGCAACATCAGTGATAATTGTATATTTTGGACGGCGCAAGGTAATTGTATATTTTGGACGGCGCAAGGTGAGTGATAACTGACAAAGCATTATTTATAGTGCCAACAAAGTTAAGATATCTTAAGAAATACTCAAAAACCAGGATGTCTATACTAAGTTATGGTATTTATAAAACGTTCTCCTGTGATTACAAGCAAATAAGAGGAACTTCGCAGAACATTTCGGAATATATATTTTATTTTTACTTTATCAAATTATCTATTGTTAAAAAATTGAAATCAAAATATGAAAGACCCAGACATAACGTAGGGTCTAGTAAAACAGCAAAGCATTGCAACGGTGGCAAAATATGGAAACTGTGCCAAAAAGAAAAGTTAGAGATTATACTGTTCCTAAACAAAAATGAATTATTGAATGAAAGAACGGAAATTATGACTAAGTGTAACCATACTAAAAAAATACCTCTTAGGTTCATGCAACCATGGATGAAAACGCCATAATTCCTTGTATTTTAAAAAATTGCGCGTTCAAAAATAAATAAATAAATAAAAATAAAAAACACCGTTACGTGAGCGTTCTAAAAAGAAAACAGTAAAATCAGTTATTGCAAATCGCCTGAAGACACCACCCATGGTAGGAACCTAGGTCGCGTAATAACACATTCACAAATGGAAAATATTCAAAAGTTCTACAATATAATTATATTGAACACTTTTTATTAAAAATGTGCAATGGTCTAATCTTATGACCAGAAACTAAGTAATTAAACAATATATATTCTAAACATATACTGTTAAATATAAGGGACAATGAATGTCTTATGTTTAATCATGAGCCATTCTAAACATCGTATTTTGGTTTTAATTACAGGTGAAAATAAAGACAAAAACTCTCCGACATTTAGATAATAAAAAAAAACTATCTAAATGTCGGAGAGTTTTTGTCTTTATTTTCACCTGAAATTAAAGCTAAAATACGATGTTTAGAAAGGCTCATGATTAAACATAATAGACATTCATTGTCTCTCATATTTAACAGTTTAGAAAATTATCTGCTGTCTCGATACACTAAATGTGTGTGTGTGTGTGTGTGTGTGTATTTCTTTATTCTTACTTTATCAAATTATCTATTGTTAAAAAAATGGTTAAAAGAATCGTTTTAATGAAAGTTGCAGTACATTAAGTTCTAAACTACAGAAGATATACAAGATGCTATGAATAAATTATCGTCTAAATTATGCAACTTATTTTAACATCTTATATCTTGTTTTGGAAAATATATCTTGAAATAGTATAGAGTAAATTTATTCAATAAAATCGCCATTGGCTTCAGCCACGGCATCCACAAGACTTCAGAATCTCCTGCATCTCTTAGGGACGATCTCTTTGTGGTAAGCTGGTGAATGCTGCCAAAATCCTTCACTTCATCTTTGATGCTACAAGGAATTTTGTTGGTCTCTCGCCTCAACTGCACTCCACACATAACAATCAAGTGAGTTGGGGATTTAGGTGGACAGATCTAAGGGGGTGATGTGATTCTTGGAATTGTCTGACAGCTATGACTGGGTTCTCTTGCTGGTGTGGTATGGTGCAGGGAGCTGCTGCCAGACAGAGTCCTCAAGCAGCTAACCTGTTGACCAGAGACAGCACTACCTTCTCAAAGCATTTTATGAAGGCTTCCGTGTTGAGAAGCCCTGTGAGAATATGAATGGACGCATAACCCCGCCACCACTAGTGATCACTCCAATCAATGTTGACTCGATATATCTTACAACTCTTTCCGAATCATCTGCACTATCCGCAGATTGACACCCAAACATTCTGAAATGTCCGTATTGGAGCAAATGCCAACCATCTTTCAAATTTCTAATGAAATAAATTGCATCATGGCGCTCTCGCTGTAAAACTGACCTTACTACAATCGACAAAAATTCTAAACATACAACTTGCAGGCAAGAAATTTAAAGATAAATGGGCGAAACGTTACTCATCATACCCTGTTGATAGTGATAAAATGAAACGATTGGATGAATTACATAACTGCTTCAGTTAAATGTTGTCAACACCCACAAAAAATATTTTTAAAAATGTGCGAATGAATTTTTTGCCCTTGGATTTGGTAAAGATAGGTTCACCGGGTTTTTAACGTAAATGATTTATGAGCATTTTTATTGTTTTATAAATATATATATTTCAAACATACGCACCGTAGTGGGGGCGCTAGCGGGTGTCGTCAGTAATGTCTTTACGTGGATCACTAGGGGGTTTTTGGTCTCTCAACATCATACCCCCTTCACCACGCCGACCCGACCAGAAATGATCAGTTTCTGGTCCACCTTCAATGAGTGCTTTCAGACATTAGAAACAAATTTATAAAGTTTAGGCCCCGTACAAAGTCTTGCGCACGCTTCGGATTGGCGACAGTCAAAGCCAGTTTGCATGAAGAAGCGAACCGTACATGAACTCGTCCTAATTTTAAAAAAAATATATATATATATTGATGCATGTTTCATTAAATAATATAGACAATTTTTGTCGATTTATTTTAGGTAATTTTTTTTCATATCGTCTAAGCTAAATAGCATTATTGTTGAAAAATGAAAGAAAATCACAATATTGATAAATGTTTTTATTTAATTCTTTCTGAACTTTCGGCTTACATCAGCCATTATCAAAGATGAAAATAGTGTTGATTGTAACGGGCAGTTCGTGGACGTACGATAATAGTAGTCGTCTATTTTGTTTGTGTGGAGGATTATCGAGTACGTGCGTGCAGAATTATCGAACACGTGCATGCATGCTGGAAGCGAAAATCGCACTACAGCTTGTGGCGTCTCACATGACCACACGAGAGTCGGGGCGAGAAGTATTAGGCATGGAAAGCCATTGGGATAACCAATCGCTTCTGTTATCTATTATAGGCATTTGAGAATGTGTGTGGAGATTTCGTAGTTAAGTTTGTTCAGGTTAAGTTTCAACTGTTTTATGTATATGGCTTCGAGTATTTTTAGTTTTTGTTTGTTTTCATGCTTAAGTATGGTTGTGTTTTCGACGAGGATTTCACGGAATTGTGTCTGTGGCCTGGTATGTTGTTTTAGATGTCTAAAGATGTTGGAATTGTCGTGTGTATGTATATATATATATATATATATATATATAGATATAGATAGATAGATAGATAGATTCATCAGAATTTTAGGGCTTCAAACATTACCTTTGATCAAACTGCTTCGGAAGTGCTTGAATAGACTAATAGTGTTCTTATAACAATGAGTGAAATTGTAAAGAAGATAGAGAAGTGTCACAAATGCGAACATTCTTCAAATAATGATAACACCAGATTATACCTTGTCTCCAAATTTTTCAATTAAGTTCAGCTCATCATAGTTTCAGTATAAATTGCATGCTGGCGCTGCTCCGAGCATCTGTAATAGGGATTAACAACAGTAGTAGACGGGAAAACATGAATATGTTTTTTGTCTGAATAATAGCGTATTCCGTTATAAAAGAACGATTCTTGATTTTATTTCATGACTTCCTTGAACATTTTCTCAGTAGCTTAAATGAGTTGAAAGTGACATGACCAGATAATAGTCACAACTTGGTTCAAAAAACATCCAGTATGATTAACGGACATAGAGAAGCACAAGAGGAGAATCTAAAAACCAAACTGACCACATAACTATCAAAAAGAGATTCAAAAATGCAGATGTTCGCTTCAGAACCCATCAAAGTGCTGCTGGCAGAAGCGACCAGTTCCTTGTTACATGTAAAATAAAAATGAATCTACCAAGTCATGGAAATGAATACAGAAAACTACACGAGGAAATAATGAAAAAAAAAAGATGCAGACAGGCTCAAGAAAAATAACTCAATGAAAACTTAGAGAAAGTGAGTATCACAAAATTAATATGATATAAAAATACAGAAGTTAATATGTCAAAAGTCATGTTCCTCAAATCCCAGGATAAAACGATCATATTAGAGAAAGAAAAATACTTCAGCGATAGGATGAATAAATCGAAGATTTCTTTCACGACCTCAAAGAAAAACCGAAAAGACAAAAAAATGTTGACGGGCTGGAAATATTAATAATCGAAATGGTAGCCGCATTGGCCACATTGAACAGAAAAAAAAAGCGGCAGGGCCAGACGGAATCGTAATAGTGATGCTGACAGCTTTAAACGATTTCTGGCATAGATAAGATTACAAAAATAATAATTGAATTCTACAACAGTGCTTTTATACCAGAAGATCTAAAAAGATCAAATTTTATAGCACTGCCTAGGAAACCAGGCAGAAATGAATGTGAACTCGATCGGATAATGTGCCTAATGAGTAAACAATACCCAATATCCGAATTCTGATAAATAGATCACACAGCAAATCAGGCCAGCGATAGGACAAAAAAAACTGTACTGATTTTCAAGTCAGGCAAGAAGATTTTTGGGACCATTGGCGCGAAACGTGTTTTTAGCCGCATTCTTCAACGTTCTTCACACTTGGTTTTGATTTATCTAAATTCGGTAACTATCGACTTATTCACAATTTTCTTGATACCAGAAATAGCTGTATTGTTTTCTATTATGTTAAAATTCGACTGCTGACCCAAAACAAATATTTTGGAAACTTTCTTTCAAAGCAAAATGGGCGCCTTCACCAAAAAAAAATTCTTTAACATATCTGACTCCATTTAACTGAGTTGTATTAAAAATAAATCAGTTATTATAATATATGAAAATTAATTCTAAAATCTTGCAACGTTATTGACCTTTCTTATTTACGGAAAAGACTAAGCATCTACAATTTTCTGATAATGTTTACTGGTAGCTTTTCGTGTATTTACTTCAATTAGAAACCCAGACTTGGGTGCCTAGTGTTATTGTCATGCTAGAAAAAGAGATGTGAGCCGATATTGTAATGAGATTTATCAACCTAATGACTAAATCAAATAGCAGTTATGATTTGCGAGTAATAAAAAAAAAATCAAATAGCATTTGAATTATTCATCGAGCCAACACATAATTAAGAGAAAAAAAAGAGCTGTTTTTATTGATTCCATCCATTAAATGCACAAAGTAATTGAAGGGTTGATATTTTTTTTTTCATATTCGATTCTTGTTTGGAAAGGCCTTTTTTGTCTTCTTTTCTGTGTAAATGATTATAAAATGAAATTAATATGGCGGAAGTGGTTAATAATCGATCACAGGTAAAGTTCTGATGTTGAACGTTTGTTCAAGGAAAAGAGGCCCTTTTTCTATCTTGAAAACCAGCATTCAAAATCCGAGTTTGAGTTTTGTTTAACGGCATATCAACACCTCTGTGGGTTATTTAATGCCAGAAAGATAGGGTCTTAAAGTTGTTTTTTTTATGTTTGGTTATAGTGAGAAGGTTGCTTTACTCACATTTAAAATGAAAAAATGTTTTTTTCTTTTAAAATACTGAAAATGTCTTAGTTTTGTATTCAACGATGTTTTGCTGAGAATTTTTTTCTTCAAAAAATGTATTTTTGGTAATATTTTTCCTTCAAAAATGTATATTTTTCTATAAAAGTCTATTTTTATGTATATATTTCTATAAAAGTGTATTTTGATAATTTCATAGTGTTTCATAGTTAACCCCACTTTGGGGGTTAACTATTTGCCCATAGCCGAGACACTAACAGGTGCTACGACTCCGGGTCAGGGTGGACCTGTAAACAATAGCAATTAAGAGGTGGTTCCATGCTCCTTACAATCTCTCAATCAAAGGCCTTGCTGCCAGATGCAGTTTACCATCATGCCTAGGACAGTCAAAATCTGAAATTGTTATTTAAGATCGAACATAGACTACTGACACTACTAGAAAAAGCATTGATGTTTATATTCACTCAGGGATAAAAAAACGTCATAAGTCTAACATATTAAAAAGACGGCTTCATGCAAAAAATCTAAAAATAGATTTTACCTTTATCTTTGAGAGCATATTTCAAAGCATTTTTCTGACACTCATTTTTAGTCATGACTAATGACTGTCTGGATGTGCGTTCTGGTACAGTGAATATCGACTCGGAACGACTAATCGGGGAGCCGAGTTCGAATTCCAGTTGGATTCGTTGGATTCACTTAAACACAAATACCCTTGGGAAAAGTATTAATCTGTCTCTTCCCTCCAGTTATGAGTTAAATAACAGGACAGATTGGGTTCTATAGCCTTGTTCGGCAACCAGTCTACCGCAGAAAGCAATGGCAATCTACTGCGGGATAATCTTCTGCCGAGTCAGTCATGTATCTTTCAAGACATGATCGCCCAAAGCGTGTATCACGTACGGCACTTAACTGACTGACTGAATATAGTAGTTGGAAACATGATTAAAGCTTCTATGGGGATAAAGTAAGGGATCAGTTTTTATATTGTCATGAAGTAATTAACTGATCCCCCACTAATTACTACTTAATAATATAATACATCTCTTCCCTCTCTAACTATGAGTTAAATAACAGGACAGATTGGGTTCTATAGCCTTGGCTGGCAACCAGACTTCTGCAGAAAGCAATGGCAACTTACTGCGGGATAATCTTCTGCCCAAGTCAGCCATGTTTTTTTCCAGACATGATCGCCCAAGCATGTATCACGTATGGCACTTAACTGACTGACTGAATCTAATAGTTGAAAACAATTTAAACTTCTACTGGCCATAAAGTCGGGGATCGGTTTTCTATTGTTATGAAATAATAAACTGATCCCCCACTAATTATACTTAACATAATACTAAGATAATCTATTTCTTCTCTCTGTAGTTATGGGTTAAATAATAAGACATATTGGGTTCTATAGCCTTGGCTGGCAACCAGTCTTCCGCAGAAAGCAATGGTAACCTACTGCGGGATAATGTTCCGCCCAGTCAGTCATTTATCTTTGGAGACATGATCGCCAAAAGGGTATATCCCGTATGACATTTAACTAACTGACTGAATGATTGCATATCTATTCAGATTTGTTACTCAAAACAAATTGATCAACCTAAACCCACAACTGATTAATTTCAATGTTTAAGCATTACCTTTCTTCTCCCCAACTTTTCTAGTTTTCTAATTTTTACCGGTCAAGAAATAAAGAATGAGAAATAGTAAATCTAACGGTTAGTAATAAGATGAGGCAAATTTTGCTGACAAATGACACGCTGATTATTTGTCCAAAAGCAAAATTTGCTGTATTAACACATTTCCTAAGTATATTGAAACGTTGGATTATTAAAAATGACTGACTAGTAACATTTATTTAACAAAATTTAATTTTTTGAAATTATTAGTAATTTATTTGGCTAATGCATTGCAATACATGTGATTTTATGTTCGTAGTTTAGGTAATGTCAATTACAGGTGAGGGACTCTAAAATCAAGCAGATACAAAAATTTAAATACCTGGGAAGTGTTATAACAGAAGATGGAAAGTGCGACACAGAGATCCGAAGGCGAATTGGCATGGCGAAGGAAGCATTCCAGAAGTTGAGTAAAATATTAATAAACAAAACAATTTCGCTAGAAACATGGAAGAGAGTACTGGATTGCTGTGTTGTCAGTTCTTCAATATGGTAGTGAATGCTGGACAATATCATCAAAGATGAAGGAAAAAGTTGAAGCAACTGAAATGTGGTTCTACAGAAGGATGCTGCAAATAACATGGATTGAGCATTTGAGCGATGATGAGGTTCTAGAAATAATGGAAGCAAAGAGAAAATCAATACTGAGCATCAGGAAGAGACACTTGAAGTTTGTGGGACATGCAATGAACAAACAGGCCAGATGGAGGGAAAGCAACGGATAACATATTTGAAGGCCCTAATCGGGTGGATGATAGAACGAGCGTTGCATGGTGTAACAGGAAGGGAGACGTGGAAAGCCATGATCGCCTACGTCCTGAAGGGACAGGGCACATAGAAGAAGTAATATCATTTAAGAATTTCAACTTCTAATGGAAGGAGAGAAAACTTACTTTATGTTATTACTAGCAGTATAGCCCGGCGTTGATCGGGCGTAATGAAAGCTTTAAAACTAATCCATGGTCCTGGAGCTCAGACTCTTTGGACGTTGGCACGAAAGACTAAAAAGCAATAGTTATTTCCGGTTAAAGCGAAACCGTAGACTAGAAGAAAAATGAATGGATGGAAGTCAAATTTTGATTTCCTGGTATTGATATCAAATAAGTTTTTTTCGTCGTAAACTGAATTTTCAAGGCTAAATAAGTCCTTTGAGTAAATGGCATAATGGCTGAGACTAAGAACTAGAATTATACCTACTTAGAGCCAAACCCGAAGCAAAAACTAAAATAAAAGGACTGAAAAACTGATTTTGATCAGACCCAGTAGGATATCTGGGTATCAATTTTCAATATCGGAGTCAAATAACTCATCCAAGGATAGAACTGCAACCTTGAAACTTCTGAATATCGTTTCTTATGTCTTTGTCTATATTGGCTAAATAAGTCCTCTAAGTAAATGGTATCATGGCTGAGACTAAGAACTACAATTATACCTACTTAGAGCCAAACCCGAAGCAAAAATTAAAATAAAAGTGCTGAAAAAATACAGACATACAGGCAGATAAACAGACACACAAACTTCTTGCCTTTTATATGTTTATATTATCGATTTTCTGCACTATTGTAAGAACTGAAACCTTGAATCTTCGGAATATCGTTTCTTATGTCTTTGTCTATGAGTGTATTAAATTTGATTAAAATCGGACCACTCCTTCTATAACCCGATTTTTTCGATTACCGATTTTCGATATTTATCGGGGGGTACCTCAACACGAAACCTAGTTAAGAGCACTCGCAGACGCTTATAGTACAACTGTGTAAAATTTCAAGAAAATCGGTTCAGCCGTTTCGGAGTCTATAGGTAACGGACACACACACACACACAGAGACAAAGTTCCATTTATAAATAAGTTTAGATAATAAAAGAGGGATACTACCTTTCGTACTGTTTAAGCAAGTGAACAGAACATTCATTTTTACTTTCTTTAAAGATTTCTACTAATGATGATTCAAAAAGTAAAGACTTTGCACATAAATAGAGATGTGCATATACATGAATAACAGATTACGTTTTCAGGAAATATAGCAAGTTAAATGTAATATTAACGCAATTGTTGTTTTCCCCTACCATAAAGAAAAGACTATATAAATAATATTACGTTGCAATATGGTTAGATTATCAAACATTTTAATGAACCATTTTATTAATGTCATACATTCTATTGTACCCAGATATTCAATGCTATTTGTTAAATGTTTATTTTAGCAATCATTAAAATTTGAATATCTGCAATATATGTACGCCTATATACGCAAATTTCTTAGATGAAGCAATTCTGAGTTATCTGTATGCGAAAGATAATCTGTCAATATTTTTTAAAGAAATACAATATAATTGAATCAGATTTCTAGAAATCCGGACAAGCATGGGTACATCTGTTAGTATGCGTAATTACTTAACCCTGATTGGTTGTTTTACGATGGATTAATTGCTACTCGATCATGTGACTCATCATTTAAAGATTATTTGCAGAAAACTTTCGTCTTTAGTCATACCTTTACCTTCTGGCTAAGCAACTCACTAGTTTTGAGTTGTCAAGTTATCGTACTTTAAATAAACATCAAACGGGGAATTGAAGCAATGTGCAGAAAATCTTCCTGAAATTTTCTGTCACATCAGGCATTACCATTTGTCTCACGTCTTTCGAAATTTACTTTTTTTTTTTTTTTTACTGGTCACCTTGTAGTTTGTTTAGTGTATGGAATGCGAGAGACATGTTCCAGAAATCGGACTATAGAAAGAAACGAAATATCAGATACTGACGCAATAATTAAAGCAAGGAAAATAGAATCTTCGAATCGTTTTGCTTTTAGACACCAGCTCGCAAATGGTGAAGGTATAAGCATCAAATCCATTCCTTTCACTGTTCAAACTCCCGACATTTGACTAACACCTCATCAGGACATTTTATAATCGCTTTGACAAATAAATTCTATCTTGTCAGACTCCAAAATGGAAAAGTCCAAAGCCAAGCAGAAAATCGATCTTCAAAGCAACGAAACAAAAAAGAAACAAAACAAAAAAAAAAAACAAAAAAAAAAACAAAAAAAAAAAAAACCGCACAAAGAATCATTGGTGATGGAACTAAAATTAAAGAAATACATAATTTATCAAAATTATCAAAAATAAAAAATAAAAATAAAAGAGGAATTTTTTTCTTACTAAAACTTCAGTTCCGGTTCATGGACAAAAATCAAACTTTAAAAGTCGGTATTGAGATTATTATTAGAAAAAGAAAAAATATACATCGATGAAAAATTAAAATAAAAGTTAAACTAATTCGAAAATAAAAGCAGTAAGAATTTAAAAAAAATTTATCAGATATTCATGTATAAAAATTAAGTTTTGATTAAAAGTATTTCTTTGGTTGAAATAAGATGCAGTAAATACATGTGTCTAAAATATTACCTCAAAAGTGTGTTCGTATTATTTGCACAATATTAGAGAATATAGAGGTAAGAATGTAATTGTACGATTCTTTATTCCGACACATGACTGATTCAAGCAACTTGAAAATGAAAATAAGCGAAATCGTAAAAATCATATTTAGTTTGTTTTTTAATATATTACAATGGAATTTCACATGAGACAATATTAGTTAATGATTTTCTGAAAAATATTTTCTCGGTAATGGACAAAAAACTTTGGTCAGTCGCGTCCGGCATTAATATTTGCTTGAAATAAAAAGCAAACTAAATCATATTTTCCAGCAATGAGAAATCAACGTATGCAAAATATAACTTTGAAGTGAAGCCGTCTGCCTCAACAAAAATGCTCTTGAAAAATATTTTCAAATAACAAAGTCATTAAAGTGTATTTGTGAATTTCCACACACACGAGTGACCGGTTGCCGTCACAAATGATGGTACCATATATATTGACAAACCTACTATTGAGTATATTACATTAAGATATTAGAAAAAGAAAACAGAAAAGAAAATAATCCTAAACCCTGAGCTTGACAGTAGGTGTATATATATGTTGCGAAAAGAAAAAAAAGATAAGGTATTGCTAGGAAGCAACCACAATCCACACGTCTTGTCTTAATCCCCGTAACGCTATTCTCACTCGAACGACGGCTCGAATACAACGATGATACCCCGCCCTCAAAATGAGCATACCACGTTTTATGCACTCGACCTGGCTATCACTCAGCCAATGAGCGCTCAGTACAGTAAATATAAACGGCTACAAGCAACACCAATTCTTTTTACCACGAAGTGCTGTCCGATTCTCAATCTGACCAACGCTCGCCAATTCATCGTCGCCGCACTCCCTTACAAAACATACACTTGAATCTGGCCCGTTTAGGTCGCCGAGGTAAGTCACTGCTACCCACCCTCATCTATTGAACAGGTGAAGAGGCTCATTCCTTGTTCCCTGTTTAGGATGTGGTCCCCGGCTTTCTCTTTTCCAATCTTTTCACTCTTGCGTAGCCCCCTGCATATCAGTGGCGTTAACGCTCTTGCTCGGGGTGATATGATTAAATATATATGTAAAAATGATTCCATGGTTAAGCGGACGTGTAGACCTATTTCAGGCGAACTATCATCAGCTTTCGTCTTTATTGTACAGAAGATTTTAAAATGTATGTGTGTGTCAGAGGGAGGTTAAGGAAAATAACTGTAGGGCAGCGTTTAAATCTGAGATTTCCTACGATAATTTTTCATTGGTGCTTGGGGTCAAAACCCCAGCATGTGTAAAATAAAAGTTTGAACACTGATTAATGAGTCGGTCCTTCCGCGCGCTCCCACACAATTACATCCAATTGATTCTTTGCCGGTCCAAGTTTTGCTTTCTAAAGACAAACAACAAAGTATACACTATATTAATATTTAATTTTCATGTGTAGCGAAAAATACTTAAAGTTTTTAAAAAGAACATTAATTTTCTTTTTTTTACTTTGTATTCAATTCTGTTATAATTCATCCATTTACTTTTCGTCGTCCATCACGAAATGTCTAAAATAAATGACCCATTTAATGGCAGAGCCTAATTGAAGTTTTTGTTGATAGGCTTAACCACATATCAAAACGACTAATGTCTAAAAGATAGTACTAGTCGGTTGCACTGGATGCTTTGGACATATCGATTTTGTTAGTTATCTTCCGCGTCCAAAAACGATGATAGTTCTGAGGCAATATTTTCATTTAATTGCTGTCAAAATCACATCGTAGATCATCGGAAAGTCTACAACGAAAAAACAAGTTAATTTTCACATTTCTTTTTTCCAAAACTGCCGAATTACCGTTTCAGTCAAATGTGTAAATATGCTTGAAATATTAATCCTAATGCTGGAAATGTCTTCTATTTTAAATTTGTTAATCAAAAAATGTAAAACTGTTTTTGACGAATTTTAAATATATGCATTCTGATATAACAACCAAATCAAAATCGAAGTTTAGTTTGGTTTATTTTGTATATCAACCTCAATGGCTTTTTAATGCTTACAAGATTTTTGCAGCAGATTCGTATAAATAGTATATATATTTTTTGTAAGAAATCAGTTTGTGGGTCAGGTTTCATTGATTTGTTTCAAAATGGGGTTTTGTCTAGTCAAATGTATTTCAGTTATTTATTTTAAATATATTGCTGTTAACTTTTTTTTTTATATATGTATTGTTGATAATGCTTTTTCTTCAAAAATGTTTTGCTGGTGAGATTTTGCCCGATTTTTTCAAAATCATATTGCAATACTTTTCCTCAAATATTTTGTTGGTAATAAAAATGTATTACTGGTAAAATATTTCTTTATTAGTGTTTTTAGCTAACGTGTCAAGGTTGACCTGAGAACAACAGCAATTAAGAAATGGTTCCACCCCCACCAGAGACCTTGCTACCGGATACAGTTTATCGTTATACCCAGGAAGCATCGAGTATTGGGAATGTCATTAAATGTAAACCTCTTCTTCTAATACCATTTAAAGATAATTTTCGACACTAATTTTCCCTGGTATCGGATAACAGATACGGATTCGCTCTAAATTATGTTTGCATTTTAACATCCTATAAATTAAAAAGAGTCTAAAACAAAACTCATATTAGCATTTGAAATGTCATGTTCCGGCACGAGAGCAACTATTATTTCTGTCCACATATTTCTTTTTATCTCGGAATAAACAACATTTCTTTGGACATTACGCTCTGTGGAATTGTTATTTTTCGTCAAGACAAAATTCCAATTTGAATCTGCTAATTTGTTTCATAATCGGGGGGAGATGAGAAGAGATGCCTTTACACGGTTGGAAAGAGAAGGCCAAGAACGAAGCCCAAATTTGAACTCCGATTCTACTTTGCGTACCGGTCACAGTTATTCTACGTAGACCTGAATGCCTCCCCGCCACGTGGTCCAATATTCTAATTCTATCAAATGTACAGGGCATAAATGATACTATTAGAGCTCTCACAGTTTGTTCTTTATTTTGTTGAAATAAAAAAAAATTATGACATAATTGGTCAGATTGAAAAGTTTTTCTAATTTATGGTTAATTAATATTAATCATACATTTAATTCATGAGTGACGAGGTATGTTTAAGCTATTCATTAATGGCGGCCACAATCTTCACAACATATATGCAGATGACTGTTAAAAAACAGGCATGGCAGGGAAACTAAAAGAAAACCTACAGAAGGTGATGAAGGAAATTGAATATACAAGACTAAACATCATTTGCGAAAGAGTATTGAACCGTTTATGTAATATCAATCCTTCTGTATAGCAGTGAATGCTGGACAAGCTTTTCAGATGAACGACGTGAAGCAAAAGAAATATTTTACAAAAGGATGCTGAGAATGTCATGAAAGATTGAAGGGGAAGAGAAAAACAATGCATAACCTATCTAGCGAACTTTGGTAAATGGATGTTGGAACAAGGTTTAAGAGATTGAAAAATTACCTAAGAATTACCAAAGTCAGAAAACTGTACAGAAAATAATCGCCAAACTCCGGAAGGAACACGGAAAATAGCCAAAGAATGTATGTTGGCTTCTACCATTTCCGTAATGGATAGAAATAGAATATTATTAGGCTAGATTACACAAAGGTGTTTACCAGGTTACAGATAAGAACCAGAGTGACCTTTTCATAGCGTTGCAAAAATAATATGGAGGGTAGTGAATTAGATTTGTAAATAAAACATAATAAATGAGTAATGGACAGAAATAGGAAGCAGAATGAATTTTTTTTTTATTCTTAACACGAACTCAATTTATAAAAGGAAAGAAATATTTACATTATTTCCATTGTTCGGACTGTTGCTCTCAACTTCGTTGCCATATCAACTTCAATATTTATCTTTATTTCTGAGTTGTAATTATTTACATTATTTACTTAGTTCATATTTTTCTTCATATTTGAAGACGTTTCGGACGTTATACGCTCCGACCTTCTTCTATATATTTCTGAGATGAGATATTCTAATTATTTAAACTATTTACATTAGTCGCAATATTCCATCCCATGCAGCTGTAGGAAGAAATACAAATGAGATGCAGGCAGCTTCCTTAAACTAAAATTGTAAGAACAACAAAGTTGGAACACGAGGGTAGATAGAAAATCAGACATAGCTGACCACATATAGAGGGAAATTGAGACCACCACTTTGGGATGAAATTGAATCAGAGTGAGAACACCACTGGAAAATACAAACATTTAAGGGATTAGCGCATATGCTAAGCTAGAAAAACCCAAGTCGGTCAAGCATAGAAATGAATATAATATAGGAACCAGTAATACAGAGTTCTCTAGAAAAAACGATAACAAACATAACAAAATTGTAATATGAGCTCTGGTAAAATAAGGTTACTGAGACATTAAGGTTATAAGTTTCAAAAATGCATACACTAGCCCATGTGTCCTCAAGGACTTGACACAATGAGTTAGGCGTTCAATACCAGGGTACAGCAGAGATGAAAAAATTGTGTGACGTTAAAGAGAGATAACAAAGGCATTTAGAAGATCCAGGGTTCGTGGAACTAAAACAGTTTATTTCGGTGAACGAAATTTATTAAAAGGGTTCAGTTCAAAATTCTAATTATCGTAAGACGTCCAGAGCGTACAACGTCGTGATTATGGCAACAAAATGAGGACTAAATTATGTAAATAGTACAAATAATTTACATTTAAAGTAAAATTATATTACCTTATGTAATACAGAAGTTCTGTTAACTTGTTCTGAAATTGATCCTGTGAGTCGATATCAACCATCTGAAGAGTGGATGTTTGTCGCAACTTTAATAGGATTGTAAATATTGCATTCATGCAGCAGTTATCTGTTTCAAATCACTGAACGTAAATAACTTGAGTTTCCCTAAATATAGCTGAACAAAAAAAGGAATGCTCAGTATACATTAGAAAATGTAGTTCTTGCACGTTCCGCACAAACTAATGTTTCCGTGTATCATGGTTGCCATTAGCCTCCATTTACCATGACTACTGTTTCTGTGAGCTGTAGTTAAACAGTTCATGAGTTTCCTTAATGGCCCCAAAGCACTGGAGACGTTGGCAATTCGGATATGCCAGAGACAAGATGTAATGCGTTCTGTTTAAGTGATAAGAGTTCAAGTTCTTCATATAAAAAAGAGTGAACAACGATTAAGAAGACACTAGGGAACAATTGATACAATTTTTTTCTCGGTCCTCAGCATTGAGGATGGAAAGCAAGCAAGCAGGCAAAACAAAAATCGTCTGAAGGTGCCATGAATTACAGTTTTTATTCTACGCTGTATCTTTATTATTCTTTTACATTAATAGTGATTATTATTAATTTCTTATTGATTTTATTTGAAAAATTAATGCTATCTGCTATTTAAAAACACTAGGGATATCGGAACATATGACTTGCTGTGAAAATTAGTGATTACTTTCTATATATTGTTTTATAACAATGTGTCATTATGAAAAATATAAATCGCTTTTAATTTTAAACTTTCTTCTACCTTGTATTCGTTGTAAAATATGCTCACTCTTTTTTGGAACAAAACTGCCAAAATTTTGGCTTTATTAAACGACATGTTTTAAAGAAATCTAGCCTTCTTTTAATTTCATGAAGTTATCTCACATCAGGATTAATGTTTTAAATATCTATTTTGTTAATTATATTTATAAACATTTTAGCTTTGTTTTTACTCAAGTTTATTAAAGTTTGAAATTATGTTTTCAAACTTTCACTTTAAATATTTTTTTTATTTTCTTTTTTTACCAAATCATTTCTGCTAATTCCATTGTTGCTTTTTGCTTGAATAACCTTCAGACTTGAATAAACGGAAAGAACTTCCATCTGTTGCCATTACGGTAGAACGGTTTTTCATTTGAGAACGAAGCGATAAAAATCAAACATAAGATCAAGAACAGAATAATTAAAAAATATTGATGAAAATGTTTCTAAATTTCAAATTACTACTTTCAGTCAGGATATTGTTTTACAATTCATATCTTCGAAATTCGTAGCCATCAACTCTTGGACAATTATTGCTTTCACCAACATTTGCAAATTCTTTTAAATCAGAATACATTTTATCTTAAGATGAGAAAAAAAAAACGATTCGCTCATTATTTTGTGAGCTGGCCTCAAATCAATAAAGCATGGAAAATTTAGTAATGTATGATAATATCCGATAGTAGAATGTAATCTTAAAAATAAGAAGCAAATTACGACAGTGCTGTTGTATTATCCAATTTTCTTTATTTGACTAGGCCTTCAAGATCCCGAGTTGTTAAGTTAGGTTCCTCGCTGACTAGAGATTTAAGAAAACCTTATGAATACTAAATAATGAACAACAACAAAAAAAGATAACTTATTTTATAAAGTGTATACATAGAAGTATCTCTTGGCATAAATCATCACCTACTGAGAAACCTCGAGTATCGTCTCGGGATTGAATACGCTTTCAACTTTCGCGAAGTGATCAATGGAAACCCTCTCTCATTACATGAGACGTATCGCTTTAAGACGTGAGTAACCATGGTTTGCCATAGCTGTATTTCTTTTGTTACGTTCACTAATACTTATTCTTTTACAAAACATTTTTCTTTGACTAAATGGATGGAAGAGCAAATACGACAGAGTTCTGACGTAGGTTATCAATTGATTCACTCTTTTTCTCTTGCGTTAGATTCTTTTTATTTTCATATTTATTTCCTTATTTTAATTTTCTGATTGTTAACGGCGATTTTAGTTTCTACACTATCGGCGACGCTACAATTGTGTTGTGGAGTAGTTTTCGCACTGAACGTATAGAGGGGGTTCTTTCTTTTAAAGGGTAGTAGTTGTATGTTGTTGCAGATTGACGGAATTTGGCCTCGTTATAGATAGACCACTATAAGTCATGAAGATTATAAATCAAGAAAAGCAAATTGAGTTGAAAAATAACATTTTATATATCCACATATCAATTAAGGTTTTTACAATTAAATTAATCCTTTAAATATGGGTCCAAAGGACGTTAAAATGCTCATGGCAATAAAATGCTGAAAAGAGAATTAATGCTTAGGTATGTAAGAGCGTTGTAAATAAGGAATGTCTGATATATTCGCTCAGTAAGTAGTTTTGAGACAGCGAAGAAGGAAAAGAGAGGTAAAGGCGACGAGCATAGTAAGCCGCTTGACTTGATTTTTATTGCCACACAGACTTAAAAATATATGATAATGAAATAGCATATTATTAATAGCAAACAAAAATCTCTAGAAATTTTTTCTAGAAAAAAAGAAAAGTGAAGAGAAGGGATTCAGCAACAAGATTGATAGAGTTTGTTATCAAAAGTAACAGTCCAAGATGTGAAGTATAAATTGAAGTTGTCGAAATCAAGCAAGAACAAAAATTTAAATATCTAAGAAGTGTTCAAAAGCAGAACGTAACAAGTGACACCGAAATCCGAAAACGCATTGAAATAGTGAAAGTGGCCTTTCGAAAGCAAAATCAAGAAAAAAGAATAACGTTAAAATAAGAGTACAAATCTGATATGCAATATTAGACTTCCTCTATGACACTGAATGTTAGACATTCTTCTCACATATGTAGAATAGACTTGAGATAATAGAAAATTTGTTCTACAGAAGGATGATGAGAATCCCGTGGATGGAAAATGTGAGAACTAAAAAAGTTTTAAAGAAAAGATAAACGAAATGGGCTCATTTATTTAGAACTTTCTCTATCTTTCCGATTCTAAGTCAAATGAGAAAATCTGGCTTCTTACCGGTATTTACAGGGTAGAAGGCATGAGAGAGAGATGGAAGAAATCAGCAGTAACTTCCCTGACTTATGAGCTTTTTAAATGAATAGCAGAACAAAAACTACAAATCTTTCTTGAGTTAAAAAAAAATGATCGGTTATGGAGAGCCATGATTAACCACGTTCTGAAGAGACACGGCACAAACGAATAAGAAACCATCTACCTTCTTATTTTTGCTATTGTTATTCGCTTATGAGTACCTGTATCACGTCGTTTGGGATAAGGGCCATATCACGTTGAAACATTGGTTCCCGTAGCATAATCGAAAATAAGCAACGTCGAGCTTGATCACTATATAGATGGGTGACCGTTTGGGAATACTAGGAGTTTTAAGCTGTAATGTGCAGAGTGTATAGAGGGCTCTACAGTCATATCACGTTGAAAACATCGGTTCCCGTACGATCGTCGAAGTTAAGCCACGTTGAGTCTGGTCAGTACCTAGATGGGTGACCGCTTAGGAATGCCAGGTTCTGCAAGCTTATATGTGCGGATGAATTCCTGGATAATGGCTCGGAATTTTTAATCGAACATCGGTTTTATTATATTCACTTATATTTTTTAATCCTTTCACTCTAAGCAAAGCGGTAACGCCACTGATGCGCAGGGGGCTACATAAGAAAAAAAGATTAGATAGGAGGAGAGTAAAGAGAAAGACGAACCAGTTACAGGGGGTGTCAGAGAAGAGAGTAAGAGATGGATGAGAATACAGGTGTGAAGACAGTTACGAACGTAGAGAGAAAGGAAAATAATGTAAATACTACCTCATCTCAGAAATATGGAAAAACCACTACAGAAAGGTTATATTAAGAATATTTGTACATTGTTGGAAAGATTAATCAAGTAGAAGAAAAATGCGCATTATATTAAATATAAACTTGTAGCTGTTTGTGCCAATCCTGTCATTATTTCAACAGTATTATTTGATCCTAGAATGTAAAGGTATGACGCATTGATACAATTTTACACGTGATCGAATGAAAGCAAAGCAGGACATCATTTCACTACATGAATGATACATTAATTTTTATATAAATTTAATTATGGAAACTGAAGTCGGTGTCAAGAGAAAAAAATACTGATAGATACATTAATGTCAACAATTTTTTTTTTTCACACCAAGTCGGTACCTATCACATTACTAATTGTTCTTTGGAGCCTGCTGAGAACACTGAGATTAACAGCACGGACGCCTGACCATATATGACAGCAGTATTCCATGCACAAACCCTATAAATCCCCTTGGGAAAGAAACCCACTTCTTCCCAGCTAAAGGTTAATTAGTAAGACTTCTATCACTAAATCATTATTATCGTTAAAATAAAAATAAACTTAATCTAAAAATATTGTCTAGATTTAAATACATGGTTAGTAACGGGTAGAAAACGAATCAATCAATCATAGTTTGATTCAGCTTAGGAGAGGAAGTCATTTTCAAAAAGAATCTAAGTCATCTTAAAGAGTCATCTAAAGTACTGGCTTAGGTATTACTGTCACCAGGTAAGAATTTTGTCATTTAATAAATAGGCAAGCAGAGATTTTGCCTATGTATTCACTCACGCTTTCTTTTTTGAATCGGTCAGAAGTATGCCACAAAACTAGAAATGGGGTTGGTTCTATTCCGCATAAACATTTTGGCCTCTCCTAGATCGTTACAGCTAGGAAACACCATACATCTAAGGAGCCGAATCGACATCGTTTCCTTATTCTTCTAAATGAAAGAGGAAAGCCTCACTCAGATAGCTTTTACCCCAAGAAACTGTTACTCCCGAATGGATGTTTCAAAGAACACTAGATTTAAAGTTATGGGTCAGCAATTATTTGTTCATCTGATCCACATATCTTACCACTACACTTTTACTTTCATATCACACGTCATCCATCATAACCAATTTAAATGTAACCCGCTGCTTTGTATTGAACGAAACGAAATGAAATTAAATTTAATATAAAAATGCCAGAGAATAAAATGAATAAAGTTCATGCCTTTTTAGATTTAATTTGATTCAAGTAGACTTAATTGAAATTTCAATTCGCTAGTTTTCCAACCTCGCACTACCAGAAGGTGCAATATTACATTGAAAATCCAGTTATTAAAACCCGAAAGAAATACATTTGTATGAATATATAAGACAGTATAATAAAAGAGAATAAGCAATATTCACGTGAATTTTTTTTTTTTAGTTTTCATCCAGCCTTATTGTCTGTGTGATGAACAAAAACATTTTCAGGCAATCGAAGTGATTTTTCAAGTATTAACTTGAGGTGAAAACGGATCTGTTTTACTGTATCTGTTTATACTAATAGAACGCGACACATGACACTTCAAATCTGAACTTTAATTTTTTTATCGAAAAATTATTTAAGGAAAAAATAATGTAAAAGAAAATAAGCACATATTGTCATTTTTAAGCGAAAATAAAAAAAATCGAGTTAAATCTAAAGCTCTTGACAAAATATTACATGGTCGACAGTCCTCCATCTTGCTTACGTCATTAAAAGATATTGAAGGAGAAAGATTAAGACAGTGGAAAACGCTTCGTTGCTCTGGTAATAAAAGCAGCTTGAAACATCAGGGGCGTTTTCTGTATGAGCTACTAATTAACCAACTGTATTCTGATGTCATTTATTGGACATCCGAACAAATTTCGGAAGATCTCGTAAGTATTTGCATAATAGCAGTCATTATGTTGAACACTGTGTTTATTTGATTGTCAGATGTGATGGCAATGCAGATGCTAAAAATATATTGGTCAATAATCATGGAGAGAGGAATACTATCATTAGAGGGATGCAGTTCGAATAAAGGTGACTGACCTGTAATCCTGATGACCATGGTTACGGCAATATCGTGATTTGCGGGGATTGACTGTTGTGAATGTAATTATGCTGTTAATTAACATCGGTTAGTGTGGATTATATAGCAATTCTAACAAAGAATATGTATTTTCTGTTTTATTTTGGGGGATTAGGATTTATCATTATTTACACTTTCTATGTCGGCTATGACCCTCATCTTTTTCTTGTTTTATAACAAGGTTTCGGTCGTTGTGTTCTGCGGCTTCATCAGGTGAATCTAGATACGGATAACCTACAGGGAATTCCGAACTGAACGATTTAATTTAATCTATGGCGATATACTCTTCTCGTTCCATTACCCATCTCATGCCATGTTTCATCTAGTTGTTATTTTAGTAATGCTCAGTTATTGCTCTCCAAAGCAACTGCATGTTCCCGAGATTGAACTCACGATTACAATTTCACGAAATTCGCTAACCAACACTAATCCCATAAGACAATTCTCTTTCTACAAAACATGAGAATAGTCCGCTCATAGTGTGAAGAAATGAAGGTATCATTTTTGTGCAAAAAGAGGTCGCAGTAAAATTTGATTTGACAGGTTTCTATGTTTTGGTCAATGAGAGTACCTGAGAGCCTTTATATGACTTCTGTAGAAAAATTAGATCCCAACAATAACGTAATTTCTATAATTTGAAAATCAGTCAGGTAAGTGCCATACGTGATACAGGCTTGGACGATCATGTCTCGAATGAGTCCTGACTGACTGGGCAGATTATCCCGCAGTAGGTTGCCATTGCTTTCTGCGGTAGACTGTTTGCCAGCCAAGGCTATAGAACCCAATCTGTCCTGTTAGCAGGAGAAATGGTCAGTTTCGTATCCCAATCCTTATTTCTCGTGTTATGTACCACTTTTACAAGAGCAAAAAGTGTCATATTCAGGCAAGAGCTGCTCAGTCCACACGTTCCAACCTCGAGGTCAAAAGCGTCTCCGCGGCTTTGTGAACGATAAATTATTTTTCACGTATGAGATGAAGCAAGCCATTCACTGCTCTATTGCTACTTCCATGGAAATTACTCAGACAAAAATACATTTAGTTCCACAACTTCACGGTTAGTAACCGCCATGCTATTCACATTGTAACCAACCTCAGCATTCCAATAGTGAGAAATATGCAAACACGATCACTACAATCCTAATTTATTCAAGTCTAGGGTTAACCGTTTTTGTCCCCATGTATCCACATTAAGTGTATCTATTGCTCTGTAGTACACTACTTTAAGTGGCTCCCAGGCAATGTACAGGGTGAAACTCAGCATAAAAAAATAGGATTCTCTTTTAGAAAGTGTTTATTTATCATGTAATACATGATTATGGCACAAGGCCGAAACGGGATGGGGAAACAAAACGTGGGATGGTCTTCAATTATCTATCCTCTACCAAGCTAATCCGACTCACGACCCAGACATACGTTACAATTTTCCTCTATCACTACAGGAATTTATTCATCAACACTCACACTGTCATGTACCAAAATACCACACAACGTTCCAGGGACCTACAAAAACTCAGAGAGAGAGAGAGAGAGAGGGGGAAGAGGGGAAACGAGAGAGATTTGCTGAGTTTGAGACGACTTAACAGTGTGGCGTAGACTTACCTCGCCGGAGTGGTGGTGGGGTTGTCCGCACATGCGTTTGTAGACGTCATGAAACCGCAAGGCGAGCTCATACAAGGCAGTTTTGAGAATGACACGGCGCATGCGTCATTGGCGAAAGCGAGGCTCTCACATGCGAGAAATTTCGGCTTCTTGCTCGAGACCAAAAACAAATAAAAAGAGCCAACTTCTGTTTCGGAGTCTGTTATTGGCGATTCGTAAAGGCTACACCGGTGTTCGGGAGACAGTGCGCAGGCAACGGGGTTCCGAGTGAAGCAGTATTCCGGGTTCTACGTGGAGCAGCTAGGAGAACGGATACAAGCGGTCATTAATTCCTCTACTAATTACACTTCGAGAAACAAATAATACAAACAGATTTATAAATCTCAACTAGGAAGAGATTACTTGTTTTTTTTTCTATTTTTGAGTTCAGAAAAGAAAGAAGGCGTCTATTTGATATTCCGAAAAATGGACATTTTGGCAGACAAGGTGGAGATTATCCTCACAAATGCTTTTACAAGCTTACGACTGAGTAATGGTGATGAGCCATGCATGTGTGTTTTGTTTATTAGGTTAAAATTAACCTGTCATGTCATTCTGAACGATTTGAATCTTTAGATCATGATCAGTACATTAATTCTGCGAAGATATATCGACACAATGGAGAACATTGTTAGTTACCTTAAAAATTGTACAAATGAATTTTTTTTTTTATATTAATCAAATGAAATAAAGAAAAAACTACTTTGTTGAAAATTTATTGCTTCAAAGATCGATTCTTCTTTTCTCTACTGACTATTAGTCTTCGCTTGGATCAGAAGGTACTAGCCAGATAGTCAATTACAAATTTCCTTGGTACAAGAAATTACTGATGTTAGCCAGAAATGATTCCCTGCAATTAGATTCAATAATTCTTTATCTTTCTCAATATAACTAACATTATTATTTTCTAAGTCTGTCTGCAGTGTTTTCAATTAACCCGGTTGCTTCAAGATAAATTTAATCCATCTAATAATTTCTATATAGTATCAGGAAAGAAATATAATCTGAAGCTAAATTTATGAAACACGCCCTGGAATTTATTCTCAGAGTCTACGACAGAGTCTATTTGATTTGACGATGTTCGTATGCAAGTGTGAAGAACAATGTTTAGTTTGTGCTTTTTATAGGTGTGTGGTGAATTGTGAAAAGAGTAGAGATAAAGAAGAATTCTTTAAGATAATGTATTATATCTCAACATATGCGGATATACAATTACAGGATCTATATAACAAAAAGTTTACAACATCACAGGAAACGAACAACCAGAACAGAACAAAACTATTTCTGCATTTGTGAATTTCACAGTGCACTGACAATTTTGTTAAAGCACTACAGACATTTCTTTACATTATTCAAACTATTGTCCTCGTCTTTGTTGCCACCTGTACGACGTTTCGGCCGTTGTACGCTCCGACCTTCTTCGGGTGCTAAGAATTTCGTAACGAACCCTTTATAACAATCACTGGGGTATATCATTCTCATTTCTTGCGTAGCAGTAATGCTACGGTTTAAGTCATGAGTTATCTTCCTCGAACCCTGCAAATCCCTTGTTCACTACTGCTGTAGCCTGGCATTGATCTCACAACTCTAAGAATCAAGTCAGAACCTAAACAACGTCTATATCCACTACTATGCAAGGAATGAAAATGATATACTCCAGTGATTGTAATAAAGTGTTCGGTTCGAAATTTCTAGCACCCAAGAAGGCCGGTGTGTACAACGACCGATACATCGTACAAATGGCAACAAAGATGAGGACAATAGTCCAAATAATGTAAATACTACCTCATCTCAGAAATATGGAAAAACCACTACAGAAAGGTTATATTAAGAATATTTGTACATGGTTGGAAAGATTAATCAAGTAGAAGAAAAATGCGCATTATATTAAATATAAACTTGTAACTGTTTGTGCCAATCCTGTCATTATTTCAACAGTATTATTTGATCCTAGAATGTAAAGGTATTACGCATTGATACAATTTTACACGTGATCGAATGAAAGCAAAGCAGGTCATCATTTCATTACATGAATGATACATTCTTATGTAAATTTAATTATGGAAAATGAAAAAGTCGTTGTCAAGAGAAAAAATACTGATAGATACATTAATGTCAACAATTTTTTTAATTGTTTCACACCAAACAAGGCAGTTACGCCACTGATGTGTAGGGGGCTACATAAAAAAAAAGATTAGATAGGGGAAAAGTCAAGAGAAAGACTAACCAGTTACAGGGGGTGTCAGAGAAAGGGCAAGAGAAGGATGAGAATACAAGTGTGATGACAGTTGCAAAGGCAGAGAGAAAGGAAAAGCTATACAGGGTGAGGTAGAAAGAACTGGAGTCAAGTGGTTAAGAGATGGTGAGTGACATTGCATTTAAATTCACTGAGGTTGTAGCCGCCAGGAAAGCAAGAATATAAAAGAGAATTCCACAGAAGCCGATGGAGTAGAATTGCCGACTGCATTTGATGAATGGGTGGGACACAGTTGCCAGTCTTGTTGCACGAGTAAACTCATGTGAAAGTTAGAATTCTGAATCAATCTGAATTGTGTAATTTAATATTCTTAATAAGACCGACAGCCCATCCGTAAGTCCGAACTTTTTACAACAATTACTAGTATTGCTGAATAATTTATTATATTTGATTGATTTTAATAGTCATTTATCTTAATTCTCCGTTTTATTACTATAATAAATTAATAGTATTGAATTTTTTTTTTTAAATCATCTCACCCCAAGCAAGGCATTCCACTGCCACTATTGTGCATGGGGCTACATAGGGGAAGGTAAAGAAAAGGAGTGGTTAGACATAGGGAATGTCAGGAGGAAGGTGACAGATGAGTAAGGATAGCGAGGATGAGGGTTGGGCAGATGGGAAGAGTGTTTGATAGAATGGGAGCAGGTTAGTGTGTTAGGAGGTGTCTATTGACCTTACATTTAAACTTCTGGAGATTGTATCCGTAGGGGAAGCAATCGTTTGGAAGAGAATTCCACAGTCGGGAAGTGCGAGGAAAGAAACTGTTGGAGTAGAAGTTACGGCTGCATTTTATCGGTAAATAATGGTTATTTTTTAAATTTCGAAAGCCTTTATTTTTGCCGAACCTTATCACTATATACCCTATATTCTAACATAGTAACGTTTCTTGTCAAATGTTTGAAAATGATTAATAGGTTCTTTTTTAGCAGTATTTACTAAGGTTTCTAGTCAGGGAATATTGTATAGTGATTTAAAGGAATCTTGATTTTGTATTAAGATTATCCGAATACGTCAACCAGGATTTTCTCATTAGCGGCCACAATCTTAATATAATATACACAAATGACCCACTGCTGGTAGCAGATACAGAAAAGAAACTTCTAGATCTCTTATTTTGATAAAATTTAACAGAAAGTAAACAAACTTAAAAAAATGAAGACATTCATCAGTAAAAACAGGAACCCAAAATACCAGTTTAAATACATGGAAACTAACAGAAGACGGAAAGTGCGACACTAAGATCCGAGGGTATATTGGCATAGCCAAGGACGCTGTGTAGAGTATCGAGATACAGGAAATTTTCGTTTAGAAACAAAGAAAAATGAGTGTTGGACAAAGATGAAGGAATGACTCGAAGCAGCAAAAATATGGTTCTACAAACGATGCTGAAGATACCTTGGACCGAACATGTGAGCAACGATGAGGTTTTGGATAGAATGCCAAAGAAAAGGAAACATGCTTAACTTCAGAAATAATGAGGAAAGAAGGCTTGGAAAATCTGATACTCGCAGAACGGATAGAGGAGAAAGACGAGAAAACAGTGCGTGGCATACTTGACAAGCTTAAGCAAATAGATGACAGAACAGGTTTTGGGAGAAATAAGTAGACAAAATCTATTAAGACATACAAAGGATAGGAACATATGGAGGACCGCGATCGTCTACGTACTGAAGTAGAAATCTTCAGATTATGTTAATCGCACGCTAATAGAAAATGTTAACGTTGTATGATGCTAATTTTTGCTATTTGGATTATCGTAGTTATGATGCGTAAAGTTGATTATAGTGTTGCCCTATCACGGCCCTACGAAAGGCTCTTGTATGATTTCAAGGCCGACGAGAAATTATAAACTTCGGATTCATAGTTTTTTTGCACGCAAAACCTTTCCGGTTTCTACACATCAAATTCCTGTAATTATCTGGGTGTGAAGCAAAGCAAGGAAAATAAATAGGTTTTGATTATCTGCCAATGAGACATCCAAATTTTATTGGGAAGGTAACTTCGTTATCAAGGTGATATATAAAGTGGGGTAATAAGATAAGCAAGAGGTGGGTCCTTGGCATGACGGTAAACTGCATCCGGCAGCAAGGCTTCTGATTGAGAGAGAGTGAGGAACATAGAACCACCTCTTAATTGCTGTTCGCAATTCTACCCTGACCCGGAGTGGTAGCACCTGTTAGGTTACCAGCTATGGGCAAATAGTTAACCCCAAACTCGGGTCAAAAACTATGAAAGCATAAAGATATCCATTTATTGAAATATATACATAAAAATATATACATAAAAATGAACTTTTGAAGGAAAAATATTACTAACAACATATTTTTGAAGAAAAAATTATTACCGTAAAACATTTTTGAAAGAAAAAATTCTAAGTAAAACATTTTTGAACACAAAACTAGAAGACATTTTCAGTTTTCCGCTGCAGTACAAAACTAAGGCGGTCCCTGTGATGTTGAACAAACACAAATCTGCCTGAGCGGGCGTCTACAACAGGGATTGACTAACGGCTCTATGCAGAAAGGCATATACGTCTCGAAGCAGCTGTCTATTTTCTTATTTTGGAAGATGGGCGCAGTGTATTTGATTCTCAGAAAAAAAGAAATAATTTAAGATTTTCGAACTAGGTCCCGCCTCCTTAACATTAGAATGTTTGTGTAAATAGTCTTCCTATCCAATAGATGCTAATTCGGGAAACTGAAATACGTTTAGTATATGTTTTAAGAGACAGCCGCCTTCAATTAAGAGGTTGCCGCTGCTGCAACAGATTTTGCCATGATATGCAGCTCTGTCTTGCTTGGGGTGAAATGATTGTCTTTAAAATCTTTTTCTTTTATTTACCATTAAGTTTTATTATGTAAAATGGTAAGTTTGTCGTGACGAATTTTCTACAAATCCTTTTCAATTTCGACAATGTGTAACTGGGAAATATATCCATTTAAGAGATTGGTCTAACAAGATTATGGTTTCGTTTTATGAACCATATGTCT
The DNA here is from genome assembly GCA_037127315.1 of Ascarosepion bandense. Lineage (NCBI taxonomy): Eukaryota > Metazoa > Mollusca > Cephalopoda > Sepiida > Sepiidae > Ascarosepion > Ascarosepion bandense. The sequence goes on along the minus strand of JBBBDQ010001981.1, from coordinate 6,642,028 downwards.
AGAACATATTTACACAGAGAGAGAGAGAGAGAGAGAGAAAGAGAGAATTTAATAGTTTTGCCGTTTGGTGCATATTTCAAGTTATTTCGTGTTAGATTCTGAGAAAATCAATCATTCTCGTTCTTTTTGTTCTAATTGGCTAAGAAACGTTCGTCTACTTAGTCAATCTTTTTCGATGCAGCTGATGATTTATTTCTATATCATTCATTCATTCAATCAAGTTAGTTTTTTTTTAGTTTTTTTAAATCGCCCATATATAGATATTATTACTAATGAAAATAACATCTGCATTGTTCAGTAAGAGATTGGATTGAGAGTATATATATATATATATATATATATATTGAATTTTAATGTTTAGTGCCCAAATTGCTGGAATTTTTTCCAGTTATTTACTAGTAGAAAGATATTTTAGGCTGATTTCTTTGTCAGAAAGTGCTCAATATCAAGATGAGGATAGTGTTATTAGAAGTAATGTGGAAACGTTTTTCACTTAGCTTAGCAGTGTTATATCATGAAGACTTCGAAGTTTCGTAAATGCAATAAAAGCAACTGACTGAAAAATAAAGACTTTGTAATAATGCCTTCACGAAATAATAGCGGCATAGGTTATTTAATGCTGAGATATATATACTGTTTACATTATTCGGACTATTGTCCTCTTCTCTCTTACCATTTGTAAGACGTTTCGGCCGTTGTACACCCCGGTCATCTTCAGGTGCTAGAAATTTCGAACCGAACTTACTATTAGAATAACTAGAGTATATCATTCTCATTTCTTGTGCGAAGCGTCTTTTGATAATCATTAGTTATATCCCTCTACTCGGACTATCTGAGTTAATTGTTCAAAACTGCTGCAACCTGGTATTGAACTCCCAACTCTTTGGGTCAAGTCACTGGAACTAACCAACGTCTATATTAAGGACACATAGCCTACTGAATATAGACGTTGGATAGTTCCAGTGATAATCAGTTTTATTTTTTTTATTGTTGACTTAATCTTATTTTGCTTTAAAATGGCCATTTTATTATGAGAATGGACTTGTTCGGAGGTTCACTATAGAAGCATTGTTGAGATCCTAGCAGGTGCTACCACTCCGGGTCAGAGTAGAGGTACGAACAACAGCAGTAAAGATGTAGTTTAACAAAACATTCAATCTCCTGAAAAGAGATTTTACTGCCTGATGTAGTTTATCGTCAAACCCAGGATGATATATATATATATATATATATATATACATATATAAAACCTTTTCAAACTACAACGGATATATTTAGATATACTAGGCTTATTTTTATCCTCTTGTAGTCACGAATAAGTTTACTGTTATGTTGATTCAAAACAGCAACAAAGTCGCTGTAAGTAACTAATGAAAAATACCTACAGCAATTTTCATGCTTTTTTTTTAACTACCATACTCGTGACTACGGGAGAATTTAAAAATAAAAATAAACATGTATAAGTTATTTAATCAAATGTGCTTAATTGAGGATATGCTGCTAAATACAAACAAATATTTTATATATATATATATATATATATATATATATATATATATATAGTCATCCGCAGACAGATTTGTTTCGCCGTATCACAGCTCATCAGTACGGTTAAACTCCGATTGCTTTTTTTACCCAGGATTGAAACCCGACCGAAATGGTGTCAGTTGGCGACTCTACCCTTGGGCTATGGGCGTTCGATGATGCACACGTTTTCTTTTTCTTTAGCTAAAGACTGTCGTTATCATTCGACAGCGATTAGAGATTTATTTACGTCTTTAAATTCATCTTCCCGTGTTCGTCCTTTGCCCAAATTAAAAGGCATATATTCATACAGTTTAATAAATTTATTCTATTAACTTTTGTTTCTAAAATATCAATCTTCCGGACATTTCTTTTTGTATGTTAATTTTGTCCGTGTTTAATAAATCGTACTCTCATGTCCTATATAAACCATCACTGGCGAATGTCCACTGTTATCAAAAGATTGTGTGTTCTGTAGCAATTCGGTCTCCCCGATGACTTTGCAATCACCATTTATATTACGGGGACAACATATTCCACGATACTCTTAGACTAGTGGATGTCTTTATTCTCACTCATATTGTGAAGCCGTCTCATGGTGATGACGCGCGTCATCTGCAGCAAAGCCTCACGTCGAAAAATACCACCCCTGCTTTTATTGTTCTTTTCTCATGCAACATTTTTCTTTAATTTTCTAAGAATTTTTACAATTAATAGTAAGGCTAGAACAAGTGATAGCAAGAGCGTCGCAATTATCTCTTATTCTTCTCACTATTCTCATTGGCCATAGCAATGTATTTTGAGTTTCTTCTGTTCAAAACCACATGTATATACTATACTGAGGCCACAATATTTTTTTAAGTTTTCAGGTTTCTCTTTTAACGATTACATTTTCAATTTCACTTGAAAGAAGGAGAGCGGAAAAAAGGAGAGGAAGAAATATTTTTATTTATTTTATACTAGTAGTGTAATGAAAGCTTTAAAACTAATCCATGGTCCTGGAGCTCAGACTCTTTGGACGTTGACACAAAAGACTAAAAAGCAATAGTTGTTTCCAGTTAAAGCGAAACCGTAGACTGAAAGAAAAATGAAAGGATGTAAGTCAAATTTTCATTTTCTCGTATCGATATCAAATTATTTTTTTGTAAACTGAATTTTGAAGGCTAAATAAGTCCTCTGAGTAAATGGTATCATGGTTGAGACTAAGAACTACAATTATACATACTTAGAGCCCAACCCGAAGCAAAAACAAAAATAAAAGGGCTGAAAAAATACAGGCAGATAAACAGACACACACACACAATCATCTTACCTTTTATTTATATATATATATAATATTATCAATTTCCTGCACTATTGTAAGAACTGCAACCTTGAAACTTCTGAATATCATTTCTTATGTCTTTGTCTATGAGTGTATCAAATTTGATTAAAATCGGACCACTCTTTCTATAACCCGATTTTATTCGATTATCGATATTTATCGGGTGGTACCTCGACACAAAACCTAGCTAAGAACACTCGCAGACACTTATAATACAACTGTGTAAATTTACAAGAAAATCGGTTCAGCCGTTTCGGAGTCTATATGTAACACACACACAAAGTTGCATTTATAAATAAGTTTAGATAGATACACATTTACCAACATTTTCACGAGGGAGGCAAGACGAAATGCAGGAGCGGGAACAAGACGAACTAGTATCATTTTTTCTTTGATATTCATTTAACAACATTTTTACTGGAGACATAAAAATAAATGAATCTTTTTGTTTGTTTTTATAGAAAAATTTAATGAAAAAGATTTCTCCGTATATAAGTAGTTTTCATTTATAATATTTCATTGTTTGTATTTCAGATGAAATGGGCTTCTTGATATTTTTCTTAATCTTCACTGGCTCTCCCTTCTAGATGTTCTGCAGCGATGGCTGTTTAAATGCTATCTTCTGTGCCATATCTCTGATCCAATTCTTTCGGTCACATATCTTGAGTACGTGCATAATATATCCTTTATATTCGTTCAAAATTTTATATAACTATATCTGGACTATTAGTTTTGCATAATACTGTTGGTGTGCATGGTGATGTGCAAGTGTAAAGTATCATCTATCAGCAACAACTCGTGATTTTTCGCTCATGTATTGTTTTTCAGTACGGGATAGGTTAAAATGTTCATATATTTCCAATAAACGTACTGTCCTACCCTATCATGCCTATTTCTAGACACAATCATTTCGACAATCATTACGTGTTTAGGATTCCATCATTAATATCAAGTAGATTTTACAAGAGACAGGAATTTCAAAACTTCCTTCAGTATTATTTCTTGAATTTACTTGTTCACAATTAAATTTGGTGCTTATAAAAACTTTCGAGATTATTATGTGAGGGATTATTAAGGAAGTTCGTTTCTCTTTTCAAATGACCACTGCGTAGTCATTCAGGAATTTTCAGCAGTAATATTTTCTATCGATTAACTTTGTTAAAAAAATAAAAATTTTCGTTTCTTTGCTGTATTTTTAAGCTCACTTTTATCTTCCAGAATTTGTATTTTCACGTTTCCTCATAAAAGACGAGGATAATCGTAAACTTTGGCAACTGTGTAACGCATTTTCTATTCTACTATATCTCTCGAAACACTTCCGTTTAATCTTGGAAATATTGTCGTCTCAATTATTGCGATTTTCCCACAGATTTCATGTTAACCCAGTCACGTGGATTTTGCCCTTTCGAATTAGTCCAAGTGAGCCAGTAAAGATTGATGCCACAATTTAACACTTATCAAAATATTTTAATATTTTAAAATATTTTTCTATATTTCTGAAATGATGTATTTACATTGTTCGGATTGTTGTCCTCATCTTTGTCATATTCACGACGTTTCAGTCGTTGTACAGGTTCAAACTTCTTCAAGTAACTGCTATTTTGAACTGAACCGTTTATTTCTGTCACTGGAGTAGACTGTTCTCGTTCTTAGTTCCGAGAGTGATTTGACTCGCGGAACGAGAACAATCTATCCCAGTGATCAAAATAAAAGTTCGCTACCAAATTACAGTCACTTGATGGAGGAAGGAGTACAACGGCAGAAACGTCGTGAATATGGGAACAGAGATGAAGACAACAGTCTGACTAATGTAGATAACATTTTACTTTTTAATGTGCTCTTGTGAAGTTTTAATTCACTGCCTAAAAGATTCCCACCTTGGTGTTTCGCTTATAATTTCCAAGACATTTTCATGTTTTAGCCTCCCTGCTTTCTACATATTACAAGTTTGTATTTTCAAATCCTTATCGCTTTCATGTTTTCCAATGTACCTCACTTATTACCCAATCAGATCTGTTATTTTATTCCTTGAAGACTAACTGACGATATTCGGGGATTGATATTTACTATTTCCATGTTCTTACCTTAATTTCTTCATGGCGTTATTCTGAGAACCATTCACATTTTGGTTTTCATAATGTTCTTTCTCTCCCGCTGGATTTTGATGACGCCAAATCAAGTATCAAGTGGTGTGAGATTTCCAACACCTTTCAATGTCTATTTTTAATAGAAATATTTCATGTCTTAAGCATTTTATTTATTCATCACTTGTATAAGAGGCTTTGCAGCTGCCGCCAGAAATCCAAGGACCGTGCAAATACTAATTCTCTCAATTACCAAACATCCGGGATTCAAGAGCAGTTTTGAAGTATTTATGTTTTCTTCCCTCTTCTCCAGCTTACATATACAATATTGCTTTGCCGATTTTACCTTGTTATTTCAAACTAAGAGTTTATTTTATCTTTATTTTTGCTTAGGAAGGTCAACCCGTTGCTTATAAAGTCTAAAAGTTTGGATTTTCCTCCATTTATACAGTTTTAGAACGTCTATATCGCTTTGAAATGCAGACAACCCAGTTGTAAAAGTCAATGTGATTTTGCTTATTTCCTATTACTCTGCGGGGTTTTTTTGTCCTCTCGCTATAAATGTTTCTTATCTCTTTATATCAGATTATTCTGGTGATTGTTGCTCGACATCTTGAAAGAGAAATTATTTTCCGATTTGAAATTCTATCACCGACGCTTCACTGTGCCATATTCCGTATTTTTCAAACGTTTATCGTAACTCCAATTACTTTAGTCTCCCTTGTCGTTATTCAAGAAGTCTCAGAATACAAAAAATTACGTTAGCTGATATTATTAGATATTATATGATATTATTATTTATTCTTAATCATTATAAAATTGTTTTATTTATTCATATCACTTCTATTCCTATTTTGACTCTACTCGGCAAAAATTACTAAGATTTAAATTAATAGGACCTGTCCCCTTTTGCAGTATGCTGCTACTGCTGCTGGTCTTGACATTGAAAACCGGATGTGTGTGTAACAAATAGAAAAAATGCGACAAAAATGATTTCATTGTTCCGGCAGAGCTGGGAAGAAGAAAACATATCGATCGATTTTTTTTTCTTTTCACTATTTCTCCAAATAAAGTTCAGGAATTTGTCTATATTTTTATAGTTACTTGTTCACTTCTGCTGTAGCGTGTTACTGAACTCACAACTCTTTGGGTCAAGTTACAGAAACTGGGTCAAGTTACAGAAACTAACCACTGGGCCATGTGTCCTTAAGGACAAGAGCAACTGAATTTTGGGGGACTTATAAATAACTGTAAATGTTCAGTAACCAACTTTTTTTTTTTACCAGAGTTCGTTTTGCAATTTTTAATGTTAAAACGGCACTACTACGCAAATGATGGAGTTCATATATGCCAGTGATTGTAATAAAGGGTCCAGTTGGAAATTCCTAGCACCTGAAGAATCCCGGAGCGTACAACGGCCGAAACGTCGTACAAATGGCAACAAAGATGAGCACAATAGTCCGAATAATAATGTTAATAGTGTAGAGTTGAGGAAATATGGAATTATAAACGTGTCTGTCATACCACTCATTACTGGGACACTTGGAGCTGTTTCGAAGAGCCTATGAAAAAGAAATGAAACTCAAAGAATTTCCTGAAAGCAGTCAGTTGATTGCGATACGTGATACACGCTTGGGTGCTCAGGTCTTGAAAGAGACATGACGAACTGGGTAGAAGATTTTCCCGCAATGGAAAACACAATCCGTCCTGTGATTTAACCCATAACCTGAAGGAGAAGCAACGGAATCATACCCATTCCAAAGGGTATTTGCGCGTAAGTGAATGAATCGAATTCAACTCGATGAGTTCGAATTCCAAAATCCTTCATAACAACATTACCAAAGCAAAAAAGGAAAAAAATTAAAGAACAGTGAGGAATCTACTACGGAGATTTTCTGTCTCCAATATTTGTTCATTCATCAGAACGAACAACGTCGCGGATCATGGGTTGTAATTATGGTCTCCATGATATTTTTTCAATTTACAGAATGTGATACACAAAGAATAAATAACAGTGACAGTTCAGAGTTTTTCCTTCTTTCATGCTAGTTAACAACCAAGACAAAAGATCCTCGTCTCTTACTATTTAACAAATATCTTAGGGAAAACATGAATACCTTGCCAAAAATATTTGTCAGAATGGAAATGTAACGAACTCGATCTAAATTAGAACTCAACTCGTTGAGTGAATGAAAATGTTTGTCCTAAATATACAACACTTTCTCCATATCCCAACATGCCACCCCACAAAAATCTCTAGTCGACCAAAACTTTAGAACCCAATCTGCCTAGCTATTTAACCCATAGCTGAAGGGAGAACAGATAGATTAATACATTTCCCAAAGATATTTGTGCTAATATGGAATGCAAACTCGGCTCTTGAGCCAATATCAATTAGTATCGATTAAGTGATATGAAGAAATGATTTTCAGAGTTTCATTTCTGACGCTCAACTTTGTGACTCTTCCCAAGAAAGATAAAACCAAATATTCTTTTAAAATTTCACTATTTTGTCACTTCAAAATATTCGTTTATACTTCTAAGACAAGGTAGTATCTACATTATTTAAATTGTTCGGACTGTTGTCCTTACCTTTATTGCCATATTCACGACGTTTCGGTCGTTGTACGCTCCGGACTTCGTCAGCCGATAGAAATTTCGAACCGAAGCTTTTATTTCGATCACCTTTTTATTTTGATCTGATCAATATAAATAATTCAAAATATTCATTCATCTTTTCACCTTTTTTCAATCTATTAAATTGTTGTACACACGAACAGATCTTGTCTTTATTGATAGTAATTAAGAAAATCACCTTACATTACTAAAACGATCCTTTTCGATCTCAATTTTAATTTTGTATCCTTTAAAACAGTTTTAAATATTCATATTAGTCCAACATATGACCATAATATCGACGCTGATTTTAGAACGTTATATTTAACAAAATATATCCAAGAATACCATTCTAACCATCATTATACGTTATTCGCTTAGTAGTTCTTCGATGGGTGCTTACGTATTATCGGGAGGACCTTTAAAAAAACGACTCAAAAATTAAAGTAAATTATTTATTGAAACGGTTAAAACAATAAAATGGAATTACATTTGTAATTCCGGAGGCCAGAACGTCGCAATTGCTTCCAAAAGTGACTCAAAGACATCAGTACAGGCAACATGCTTCCGCCACATGAATTCGGCCAAATACGACTCCAAATGGTGACGTGCAGTGCCACAGTGCTTCTTGTTTCGCCACTTTGTCGATCCCCATAGGCGTTCCACTGTCTGCGTATGAGCCCCGGTGTTCGAATCCACAAAGTTGTACTTGTGGTTGACGTTGAGGTGATGAAAGCCTGATTTTTCCAGTTCCTTGGTGTTATAAGCGGGGAAAAAAAAGAAAAAGTAAAAATCAAAGGTCCTCCCGATAATACGTAAGGACCCTTCGATGTTTCAACGCAGTCATTAGTTTCGTCCTCTCATGTAGCCTCAAGAAAACTAATTATGTTTCTTTAGAAATATTCAGTGTGATCAAATCATTAGAATATGCAACATATGTCATTACTCCTCAGAATTTATCAGAAATCATCTCCGTCAGTCAACAAACTGCACAAATAGGGAGAGGTTGGTAATTAAGCAAACATAATTCTGTAGAACACACACGACTTTTTCTGTTTGACATTTCCACAGGAATTGCCTTCTATTTTTTGGTTTCTCAGGGTTATCTCAATATTTTATTTCTCTGCTGGGAATATTTCAGGATTTTCTTTAAAAGAAGTGATAAGCAATGCCTGGTAAGCGAAGCAATGTTTCATTAATAGATTTCTTTAGTTATGTGCTCAATCAGAGGACATCGATTCACTAAATATTTGTCCATATTCACAATGTTAATTAATCCCCCCCCCCAAAAAAAATCAATGTCGATAATCTTATAAGTCAAATATTGAAGAAATAAAACTTATCTTGCTTTAAATTATCCTAACGACCGGAAATTATATCCATTTCCATGGACATTTGATTCCAATGCTGACTTACTGTAGAATTAGATTGATTTCTCTTCAGTAAAATTCCATTTCTTATACATAATTAATAATTTTAAATTAAAAGAATAGATATAGAAATTGAGAAATATTTATGCTATAGACAAATTGTTACATCCATGCTCATTTTGAGTTAAGCCTCTACTTACATTCGTTGGTGATGTCTGCTGGTGAAATTTTACTTCATTTTGGTCATTGAGGAATAATTGCGACAACACAGAACACATTAATGGAGAAAAGTCTAAATTCTAAACGCTAACAAATGAAAGCTTGGCCATAAAGTGCACCCATGCAGACATCACCACTGAAACGGAAAGACGTCTCATTGGGTGAGCTGAGTATTATTTGATCTCAGTCATATGTACTGGCGGAATTGTTACTTTGATCTTAACCATGTGCCATATTCAAATATATAATTATTCTAATTGCATTAGTTTCCGCATGTTGATGTTAATAGTAACAAAGTTTCGATGGTTATATTTATCCATGTCTCTCGAATCTTCGAGGAATTTAAAATCGAAAACATTTTATTCAAGCCACAGGGATAGGCTGTTTTCATTTTACTGCCCAGTGTTTCAAGCCATTGAATGCAAACAGCCAATTTCCCTCCGACTGAGAAGTTAAATTTCAATATTGAAATTAAAACATATGAAATCGCCTGTATAAAAATAAATATGTTTTCCAAGATATTTTAATAATTAAGTGATATTCCCTTTTTCTGTTTTTTTCTTTGTAAGGAAAACAAATTTCAAAAATCGAATGATTTCAACAAAAACAGTTTAATTTTCCTTTCTTATTTTCTTTTTATAATTCATGGTTTGATATATCTGGCTGAATACTAACCAATCAACAATACACTCGCGATCTCATATACTTCAACAATTAACAAAACTTTACGCCTACATAAACAACACCGGTCAACATAACTTTTGGTGCCGAAAAGCAAAATTTTTTTAGCTAATTTTTTAGTGCTGATTCCAAAAATGACCTTAGATTTTCATGGTTAGCTATCGCTTTTATTTATTTTCTGTACAGAAATTGCTCATTTTTCAAAAAAAGAAAAAAAAATCAAATTATGATCTTGGCTTATCGAAACTTTTAGATAATAAAGGTCGTAGAAACCCATCAATGGCTAAGCAATTTATGTCACCCACCTGAAATAAACTATTTTTATAAGATAAATGCAATTTTGAATAATTTTTTTAAAAATTGAAGTCCCGATATTTTTTACAATTTATCGCCAAAATAGTGTTTGGAACCACTAAAAAATTCAGATGATTTGCGAATCCCAGTTTTTCAAAATCGTTTTCTGAAACTTGTTGAAAGTGACTAGTCTGATGCTGACGTAAATGAGAGACAGAGCAAAGTCGATACTGACTGTGTTTCCGAAACTATGCCAGAGTCGTTTAACCAAAACGAGCTGAATTCCTTGGTTCAAGACTTCAATCTAAGCAAAGAATCAGAACATTTGGCCTCTAGGCTATACGAAAATTACATGTTAGCAAAATGCACAAAGATAATATTTTGTTCGTAGTTCTTATGTTCACGAAAGTTTTAAATGATTTGATGAAAATCATTGTTAGTCTTGGTATATTCAATCGAGTTTTTATAAACTTAGCGTGTGACTCATTGAAAAAATAACATTCTCAATAAGCAGACTAATATTTGTTGGTTTAAATGTGCATTGAGAAGTTTCTACAATTTTACTTCAAGAAATATTGTCATCTATCAATGTCATATATATACATAAAACAAATGTATAAAAAAAATACTTTGTTCCCAAAAATTAGGCATTTCTATATCAACAAAAACGGTAGCTATCTAAGAAAAGGTACTGTTATTTTCAGATTTAGCGCCCTCAAATTAACTGAAAAAGATGTCCGGTGTTTCGATGCTATTAATTTTTTTTTTTTTTTTGGTTGACTAATGTTTTTGTACATTATATGCGATTGAGAAACTGTAGAACTTTTACGTATTACTACGTTTTTCGTACGACACAAAACACAAACAGGTCAGCTTTTCCCAACAGTCTCAGAAACTGATCTTTATCTGACGGGGGGGGATATATTTTGAAAATCAATATTCTCCAAAGTCTCTTTCTAATATCACTTGTTTTTATAATATATTTGATTAAGAGTATTGACATCGAAAGACTGGTTTAACAAAACATTTTCTGTTTACCAAATTTTTACAGTACAAAGTCCGTGAGTCACTGAAGATGGCAAATTACAGCTAAAATAATGTTGAATAATGTGTGTGAATTAAGACAAAAGTGGATTTGGTAGAAATTGAATTGTATGGAGAAAAAAGGATAAAAAAAGTTTGACTTTAAAGTTAAGGTTGAAAAGTCTAAGGAAGCATCTACACAAAATTATTCAATAAAGAAGTTATTGAACAGAAACTAATCGGGTTATGTAATTTAATCATAGGCAGGATTAAGTGTTTGATTATTAATATATCAAAAACGTAACAAGCTAATAGGGAGAGCCGGGTATCAAATCAATAGGGTGAAAAGTCAAAATGATTTTGTACTTTTATATATACTCAAAACAGCCACAAAAGCAGTAAAAACATCCCTAACATACTCATCAGAAGAGCCAAAAATCAAAGACTTCCATAATTTTGGATAAATTGACTTAACAGCATAACATAACAGCACTTCATTGACGATTGGTCCAAATTCACCAAATTAAATAACACCATTAAACCTCTGAAAATATTTTAAACTCATGACATCTAACAATGCTGATGTAAGGTCCATGAAAATTAAACTTGGTGATTACCGACCTGGATACCAATTACGACTTATCATTTCTCAGATTCCAACACCGATGTACCAATTGTCAAAATCTCTCAACGATATTATAACCCCATATCTATTATAGCATCAAGTCAATTCATGAATACATAGAAATCCTTAAAACTACAAAACCAAACCAAGGCAATTTAGCGTTACTTGACGTACAAATAAAATTTATTAATGTTCTTGAAAATGTTTTATATATATATATATATATATATATATATATATATATAAAAACAAAAAACACGCACGCCATTATATACATATCAGTACACATACCTATATGTGTATGCGTGGTATATATATAGGTTTATGTTTTTAGGGAATGTGCCTATGTAAATATAAATGTGGCGCTGAGATCAGCACCGAGAGGCGACAGTGTGTTGTGTGTATGTGAGAGAGAGAGAGAATTTCGTTTTTCTGTATCACCAGAAATATCTACTATCAAGATAGGTACATATCCGTTTCTATATCGTAGATAATTCTTGACTTGTCCGTAATGTTTAATTGAGAGATAATATTTCAGAAGAACTTTTAGATTTCTATTAATTAAACTTTCGAAAGAACTCATTAACATCATCCGTAAAATCTGCTATTACAAAAATGAAAGCAAAAACCCCGCAATAGTTGGTAACAATCTCTATATGCCTGGCCACTCGTATCCAAGAATGCCTGTCTAGCTTATCCCCCGTTGTAGATCCTTGCTCAGGCACATTTGTGTTTGTTCAACACTCAGAGCCCACCTATGGTTTATACTTTAAATATGCTGAGCGGGCTTTAGTTACAGATTCAGGGATAGAGCGCGTTATCTGGCGTGAACAAGGCCAGGACACTCAAATCCTCGATTACTTCGTGCTTGTCACAAGGCTTCTGTCAACACGTAGTATGGTTTTCAAGCACTTTTCTCTAGGTACCTCCACTAAAATTGCTAAGCAACAGCAGAGTATGAATAAGAAAAGGTCCCAAACTTAATATAAACGAACATTTTCAATCAAAATGTTTTTATTATTGTTAAGAGGAAAGATCAAAGTAATTTTTAATTATTTCTTTTTAACTTTTTAATCCCTTCTAACATGTTTCAAATTTTGGCAGAAAATCTTTTTTTGCTTTTAGTTAGCGGGTAACCAAAACTTTTCAACTGGTTACAATGGAAAAGCAATGGATTACATCACTCACTTTCTTCCAGAGACTAACACTAATTTCGAAATTCTTGCAAAAATCAAATAATTCTCAGATTTTAATGAAACTTTTAGTACTTATTCACAAATTAAATTATTTTTAAAATATATATTTTTACCTCTTACCCCACTTTACGTAAATCCATGAAATGTTAAATTCTAAAGTGTTGCCGTTTATAATTATATTAGTTAAGGCAGGACTCATTGGGGAATATAAATCACCTATTTTGTAATTTTGCTTTGGTATCCCTAAATCAAAATTTTGCTTTGGCATCCCTAAATCTAATACGAAGAGTAAAATAAAAAGTGCAATAAAACCCTATTTAATTTGATAAGATTTTAATTGTTTGAATAAACAATAAAAATTAAGGACATTATACTCTGAAGAAAAAAATTTCGATCACTAATAAAATATTAAAAGAATTGTTTTCATTTTTTTAAATAATTTATTTTATTTGCGCATTTGAATTGTTTTTTTGCTTGGTAATTTCTATGTGCAAATTAAAAAGTCGGAGTTTCCTCCCTTACCCGAAAAAAAAGAATTGTTTAATTTTGTCACTTATAAATGCCATACATTTTATCTCTAAACAAGAACCTGTCAACAAATTCTTGATTTACGGCGCGAACAGGTCAAAAAGTTCAAATCTGTGATTAAGAAATAGTTTTATTTTAAATTTCACATTAGACATAAGTAATACTTGTGTAAATTATATTAATTTAACATAGAACTTGCTAATTTTCCAAAAATAATGTGTCACATATGTATATTTTATTTTGCAAGGTTTTTAAAACAGAGAATTAACTTTTAATTGCAAATGTCGAAATGGCGGCAAATTTCAATAACTGGAAAAAAATCTCAAAATTTTATATTCCAATCAATGTAATTTTTATTTGAAATAAACCAGAGAGTAGCTTTCTTACTGGAAATAGTAAATTTAATCATTTAGCTTTCAATTACAAGTAAAACTAAAATAAAAAATTTAAGAAAACTTTTTTCATTTAAAATAATATTAGTTTAAAAGTAACTATGCAGTATTTTCGCGATTTAGTAGAGGTACCTACTTTTCTGCATACTGTGATTGCCTCTTCCGGACCAATAACATCAAAAAGTCAATTTCCAAAACGACTATACTGAGATTCGTACCCGGGCCTCATAATCAGAAAACAAACGTTCTAACCACTTTGTTCATAAGCAACAATCTAACAAAAGGGCAACTCTGAATCTAAACCCAGTTACGTGTAACATTAAGATACAGAAAGGACAATATGACATAATAAAAAATAGATTCTATTATTGCATCGCAATAATTGAGAGTAAAAGAGTGTCATTTAAAATTCATTGAAAAGAAAAACTGCCTGGAACAGATAAGCAGAAAATGCTAGCAAAAAAAAAAATTGAAAAGTATTTGAATACTGCTGCCATATCTGGTCTGGTGCTCCTGCTATCCACCTAGGTGTCCTTGACAAAATCCAACGGAGAATATGTAATGTGATAGAACCCGACTTGGTAGCTCGAATACAATCACTTTCTCACTGGCGCAATGTAGCTTCCATGTGTCTCTTCTACAAATATTTTCACGGCTTCTGCTCCGATGAACTTAGCTCACAGATGCCCCTATATATAAATTTACTCGAGCCACAAGATTAGCAACTAAATCTTACCCTTTTACTGTAAAAACCAATGAATTGTAAATACAAATTCTACTCCATCAGCTTCTATTCTCGCACTTCCCGCCTGTGAAATTCCCTTCCATTTACTTGCTTTCCCTAACAACTACAATCTTTAAAAATTTAAATGTAAAGTCAATAGTCATCTATCTCACTAACCTGCATCATGTTTCTCTCTCTCATATGCTCCTTTCTCTGTCCACTCCACTCATCAGTATTCTCCTCCTTCTCTTACCAACTTCCTGACACACCCTATAAACTGTCACTCTTTCTCATAACTTTCCTCCTATGTGACCCCCTGCAAAACAATTGTAATAAAATGTCTTGCTTGGGGTGACATGATTATAAAAAAAATAAATAAAATAAATAACTGATGTAGGCTTTTCCAATACAAGTCATATTTAGTCCAAAATATAATCATTTTTATTAATTTTAATATTGAGAAAAATTTAAGATTTGCGACATATGAAAAATAAAAAGGAAACGATTTGCTTGTTTGAATAACAAAAATGATTTTTTTTTTTAACAAAGTTCTTTCATTATTTTGATATCCCGAAAAAAATTATTTTAGGTCACAGCGTACGAATCGATTTGAATATTTTCTTGTTTATTTTTCTGTCTGTCTTTATATATATATATATATATATATATATATATAGAGAGAGAGAGAGAGAGAGAGAGAGAAAGAAAGGAGGGAATGAG
This sequence comes from Ascarosepion bandense, assembly GCA_037127315.1. Classification (NCBI taxonomy): domain Eukaryota; kingdom Metazoa; phylum Mollusca; class Cephalopoda; order Sepiida; family Sepiidae; genus Ascarosepion; species Ascarosepion bandense. The sequence goes on along the minus strand of JBBBDQ010001981.1, from coordinate 6,626,708 downwards.
ACATAAGGAGATATTGAATCGCCGTCAAATTCCTTACTGGGTAAAGTTTTATCATTAAACACCGGAAGTACAACAGAGAACGGCACGTGAAAAAGCAGCGTTCATGTTTTGAAACGTTTGCTAGAAATGTCTACTCCGCAATTTAAAAATAAAAATCATTTGAAGTTAAAAGATCTTTATCAAGTTTGAGTTGTCATAATAAACAGAGCAAATGCTAGTCAGCAGAGCTCCCCCACCCCGGACACACACAAACATGAGAAATTTTAATTGCTACTTTCTATTATTTGATGCTAATGTACAGACATTTTCTACTTTATTTACATCCGTTAATTTAATTGAATAACTCTAAAAAGCATACGTAATATGGCGTTTAACTTTTTATACCAACTCATCATAATTTACGAAAAGGTAATATATTTTGGTCTTCATTATAAAGAACGCAGAATAAAAGCTGTCTGAATAAGACGATGGAGGAAATGATTTTAAAAGTACAAAATTATTTATCGCAGCTAATATTACAAAGACATTCTTTCAAACTTTAACTCAGGTTACGCATACACCCCAAACATAAGATGCACATATGGTGACGTTAAAATACATAAAAAATATCAAATACTTTAAAATCATATCGGTGGATAAAATGTCTCAATTACACAAAAAGGAAAATGACACTGACATCTCATTTTAACATATTTTTGCGAAATTTTCGTAAACATATCTTGAAATACTAAAAGATTAAATGTATTTAATAAAATTGACATTTGCTTCAGTCACAGCCTATAGACGACTTCAGAATCTCTTGCAAGCAACTCTTCTAAGTTTGGTGAAAGCAACCATAATCTTCACCTTCAATTTATGTTGGTATTTCAAGGAAATTTGTTGGTCTCTCGCTTAAATGCGCCACACAATAATGAAGGGGGTTGCAGTCTGCGGAGGTATCTGACCGAATGTAAGGATTATTGTGGTCGCAGAAATTCTCTGATAGCCATGACAGTGTTCTTCTGCTTCTACAGTATGGTGCAGAGTCCTGTTGGCATATATAAGGTCTTCCAGCAGCCAACCAGCACTCAAAGCATTTGATGTAGACCGCTATGTGGAGTTTGAAGCCCCTGTCAACAAATTCAGTTTTTTTTTTCATCAAAACCATCAGAGTCAGTTTTTGAAGCTGCCCTCTCTTCGTGATAATTATTAAACTCATTAACTTTTTCCAAATCCTGTGCAGTGTCCTCATATCGACACCCAAACACTGAAATGTTCATTTTGAAGTTTCCGGTTTGAATGCCAAGCAGTATAAAATGCAGTTTCCAAATTTCTGGCAGAGTGAATTGCGTCATGGGGTATTTTCTTCTCACAGATGATGGCCAACTGACCCTATTATATTCTACCGTCAACAAAATCTAAAAAAAACAAGACACATGTGTTAATATAAAATGGTATCAATTTAACCATTGCACTCTGTAAATTCTTTTGGTGGGAGATGTGATCGCTTACATTTGAAACGGATAACTCTTCACGATTAGCTTTTCTTCATTATTTCAAACAATCCTTGCTATTGCTATGTGTATATTACATATAGATTATAGGGAATATATAGATTATAGGGAATATATAGATTATAGGGAATAACAGTTAAAAAAATATGAGTAAATGAACAGACGACGTAAATAAAATAGATGATAATAGTTCATCTCAAAAACTTAGAAATAAAAACCTATTTTTGATAGGTTGCAAGTTGATTTTGCTAAGAGTGATAACTAGTTCACAAAATATAAAACTAAAGATCCATTTAAGAAAGTGGATATCAGCTCGGAAAGAGAAATCGGGGAGCCGAGTTCCAATTCCAGCTGAATTCGTTGCATTTACTTACGCGCAAATATCCTTAGGAAAGAGTATTAATCCGGTTCTTCACCCTCCAGCTATGGGTTAAATAAAAGAACAGATTGGGTTCTATAGCCTTGGCTAGCAATCAGTTTACCGCGGAAAGTAATGGCAACCTATTGCGGAATAATCTTCTGCCCAGTCAGTCATGTGTCTTTCGAGACATGATCGTCCAAGTGTGCATCACGTGTGGCACTTAATTGACTGAGTACTGAATAGGGTTATTTTAATAACATCAGAATTGTAGACTATGAAGAAATGTAGAAGACGTAACGCTTGACCCCAGTCTTGAAAAAGTTATGATTGTTATGGTCGGGAAAGCATCCTCTTTGCCCCCACATAGCAGCAGCATCTCTTAAGAAGCTATCTGACTAGAACTGCCTTCTCAACGGAATCAAGACAGTTTACTCCTTGTGTACATGACACGGTGGTTCTTAGTTCCAAAGATCTAAAAAAAAGGGCCATTCGAAAATGGAGCACGCCTAAAAATTTTTGCATGAGAGTTGCAATAGAGTAGTGAGAAACTTGTGATGTTGCGTTTGTGAGAAGGTTAGGACAGAAAATATTTAATCACCTCCAAATCAGAGTAAAATACTTTTCAAAAATATTTTACTTTCGGGGACGGGTGGGGAAGAGAGAGAGGTCTGGGAAGCTTCCCTCGAGATAAAGCTGGAATATTTCATCTTCGGTCTGAGAGATTAAGATCGATGACAAACGACAGAGAATGGAGTGTACATAACTTGGATAATCCACAATCTCGTAACAACCGATCACTAGTAAAATTGTCTCACATTCATTAACAACCCTGACACGATCAATTTAATTATTTATGGATTATCAACATTTTCTTGTTTATTTGACACCAAAATATATTTTGTATTTTACGATTAATTCTTTTTGTAAATGAATATAGCGTTAACAAGTTCTTGAGAATAATAATTTTTTTTTTCCAGAGACAAGCCAAACTATGAAAACCATACCCCGTGAAGAGTGATTCATAATTTTCCCAAGGGTATTTGCGTGAAAGTGAATGAACCCAACTGGAATTCGAACTCAGTTCTCCGTTTTCTTATTTTGATTTGTTATTCATTACACCATTAATACACCAACTTGACAGGAGGCAAATCAATAAGCATATAGGAAGATTGATTAAAAATTTCATTACCACAGACTGAGAAATAAGCGGGAGAGGAAACTTGTGGCTATTATTAATATATCGTCAAATTATCTCCAGTATTATAGATTAAAAAAAAAAACAACAACATTCGAACCGTCACCACTTTTTTCATTGTGCTGTATGAAGATTGTATCTACTTAGATATTCTGCAGTCCCATATCAAATTTCAGATATTCAATTTTGTCTCTTACAGAACAAGAATTATAAATCAGTTTCTGAAATCAAATTTGTTGAAATGTTTCGGTCCTTTTTTTTTAAGCGTGTTATTTTTTGCTTGCAAGTAATTTTCCATTTATTCTACTTTAGCTTTGCGAGTATTTTTTACGTGAAGGATGTCAAGGAAATTAATCTTTGCTCCAGCGAAAACTGTGCACACAAAAAAGTGTGTGTTTTTTTTTCTTCGGATCATATTCGTGTACACTGCTTTTGATATATTAAGAGATTCACAAATACAATTTTAAAAAAGCCATCGGGGATTGAGAAAAGTAGAAGATTGACAATATTATTTAGTCACGTTTACCAACATATATTCTAAAAAGAACAAGCTGCAATTCTAATTGAAAACAGATTACTATATAAATCAGAATATCAGAACAAAATAAATTACTACTTAACAGTCAAAGCACTAGGGGAAAAAATAAGAGCAAAGAAAAACACCCATGAAAATGGCTATAGAAGTGGCCGAAAGCACTTGAGACAATAAAAAATATGGACAATTTGTGTGTCTTCTCTCCATCAAAACGGTTACATGTTAAGATACTTGAAAAACTTAAAGCTTATTTAAATCTTCCTGGTAGCCCGTATTTGAAGAAAGATGTTTGAAAGAAAGGTTGCTGATCATATATATAAGTAAATGAAGATATCTTTTTTCCATAGTCTATAGTTTAGTTATCGAAACCATCGTAAATTAATTCGAGAGCTATAAACTTCATAAAGACAAACTTGATATTTTAAAAATTAAAAGACTTTCTTATTTCGTAACGGAGACTCGGTACAGGCTAAATTTTGAACCGCTCTTTTACAAATGTCTGCCCAAATTACAGCATTGTGACTGATGAATGATTTTATAAGACATAAGGAAATTGTGTGCGCGTATTTTACCCATTGGCTAGATTTTGAAAAAAAATAACTTAAAATTTTAAAAGAAGTTCTAATGATAAAAAGAAAACTTAAATCAAACTTTAGTAAATTTAACTAAACTCTAATTTTTTTCTTAGCAACGTTTATATTCTGCATAGAGAATTAGAAAACTATCAATGACATTCTTCAGAAAACATATGAAACAGTACTGAAAGGAGGTGTGTGAGTGTATATATATATATATATATATATATAAATGAAAAATCATTTAGAGGGATGTCTTCTGTCAAGAAGAGACAATGTGTGTGTGTGCATACACACATACATTTCTGAAATGAGGTATCGTAATGATATCCACTGTTCGGACTTTTGTGCATATGAATTAAGGCAAAAAGTAAACCTATTTTGGCTGACTATTTCGTTCTGTAACAGATTTTATCAAGATATATAGAATGATTTTATTATGTAACAAAAATCAGGTCTTCAGAAGACAAAATGCGTCGGCTAAGTTTTCTCTGTCTAATTATATTGTCATTATCATATATATATATATATATATAAAGAGAGAATTAATGTAAGAATTTTGCTACTTAGCTGATTGATATGATAAAATATTTGATTATATTAATTCTGTCTGAGAACGAGCACTTTGCTACAAAGGCTGAATATCATTGATTTATTTTTGGATTCATCTTTCTCTCTCTCTTATATATATATATATATATATATATACGTATATTGTAAATAGATAAAAAATAAAAGTCATTAGATAAATACATACTACATTTGTAATTGAAATTTACACAGTATTTTGGAGCGTTATTTCAACCACAATTGGGAAATTTAAGTTTTGTTTTTTACGAAATAACATTTCCATGCCTGCCTGAAGTTGCTAACTAAATAAAAATTACATTTTTCTTTTACACAACGATGTTCACCCTATACTCATCCAAAGTGAAACAGAGAAAGATGCACACTTTAATGTTAGTACGTCAAACGAAATCGAATAACAAAAAAAAATTTCGCATACCGTTTTGAAAATATGCTCCAAAAAATAATGAAAATAGTTTTATCGTCAAAATCTTTATTAAATTAATCTATTTTTTCTTTTGTCAGCGAATTTACTATATTTAATGAGCAGATTTTGACACATTTTGCGATGCAAGAAAGTTTTTCAAAAAAATTGTCCGATTTTCATTAAATTTTCAGGACTTATTCTCAAATTAATAAAATCATTTTAGAAATATTTTTATTAAAAAATCTTGCATGTTTTTCATTTAATTTCATTTAAATTTGAGAAATTTAATGTGATCATTACGTACCTCTACTAAATCGCTGAAAAAACAGCATAGTACGAATAAAAAAGATCCCAGACTTAATAAAATCGAACTTTTTTTTCCATCAAAATATTTATATTAAGAAAGATCATTATTTTTTAATCACTTCTAACATGTTCGACATTTTGGTAAAAAACCTTGTTTTGATTTTAGTTAGCGGGTAACCAAATCGTTACGAGAGTTTACAATGGAAAACGTAATATTACACAACTCAGTTTTTTTCCGGTGACAAACAAATTCATGCAAAAATTAAATAATAGTCAGATTTAAATGATTCATTCAGGACTTACTCACAAATTAAGGAATTTTTAAAAATTAATATTTTAAAAAATACTTGGTAAAAAATATATATATATTTTTTACATCAGTTACCCATCTCCATGTGATTTCATAAAATTTTAAGAAATTAAATTTTGTGAAAATTGGTTTTATTAGTTAACGCAGGACTCATTGTGAAATGTAAATCTAATATTTTTTTTTAATTTTACCTTTATTTCCAAAAATCTAATAATAAAATTTTAAAAATGCAATACGACTGATATTTAATTTGCTAACCTTTTAATTGCTTGAATAAATGATATAAATTTAGAACTTTATAGCTTGAAGAAAATTATTTATCGATTAAAAGTGAAATTTTAAAAATTGTTTTCATTTTTTTAAATCATGATAATTTATAAAATTTCAGTGATTTTTTGTGTGTGCATTTGAATTTCTTTTGTATGGTAATTTCTATGTCTATATTAAAAGTAATGTGTTTTAGGGTTTCTTCCTCTTACCAGAAAAGAATTTGTACAATTATGTCACTGGGAATCGCCATACGCTTATCTCATTTCGCATCTGTCAACGCATACAGTGGAAAGGCCAGAAAATTGAATTGTTCAAGAAAGTTTTATTGTAATTTTTATGCCATAACTAAGTAATACTTGTGTAAATCAGATTATTTACATTAAATTTGGTAATTTTCCAAAGAAAAAAATGCGTCGCAGATGTATATTTTATTTTTGCTATATTTTTAAAACCCAGAATTAACTTTTGTTTACAAATGTGTCGATCGCTTAAAATGGCCAAAAAATTGAAAGATTAAAACAATTGACAAATTTTAGATTCCAATCAATATAATTTCTGTTTGAAATACACCAGAGTATTTTGCTTAATAGAAATACTAAATTTAATCTTTTAGATTTCAATTAAAATTAAATAAAAAAGTTACAAGAAAACTTTTATTTAAAAAATTCAATTTAAAGTTTAGATATCGAAAAATGAGTGGTGGTATCCAACATCTTTAACAATGATTCTTACGTACGTGTTTCATTTGAGGTCTTGATTGAGTTTATGCCCCAACACGCGACCAAGACACGGGGTCTTTTTCAGGGAACACCCGTCCATTGCGATTGGAAGTTCTGGGTCCGATCAGTGATAATGGACATCATTAATTTGGTTTTGGTGGCCGTGTCTGTAACCAGCCAGTTTTTTCCCCTCACCACTGAGTTGCTTGTTAATAAGGTCAGGAGTCATCATCTGCCATGATCTGGTTATCTAGAATTAGTGAAGTGCGCACACACACACACACACACACACACACTCACACAGAAGGTGTCCATAAAGTCCGTGTGCACTTAAAAATTTTATAACTTTATATCTGTGATAGAAATAATCTGTAAAAATGTTATAAAGTAAATGCTATAATGCACCTAGTTTTAAGTATAGTTATTCAATAAGTCTTTACAACAAAATTTGCAACAATTTGTAGTTTAGTAAAAACAAAATATGAACTGCAAAACCGTATTACCCTTTGTATTACTAATGATGGAGGACATATGGAAATTTAAATAAAATTTCAATAAAACCTTAAAAATATAAATTTACTTCTTTCTAATCCATTTTACAAATTAGTTCTATCGCAAATACAAATAAAGTTATAAATTTTTTAACGTGCGCACGAACTTTATGGACACCCTGTGTGTATGTGTGTTCATACACACACACACACACACATATATATATATATCAATGTATCATTATCATCACAGATATTCCGTTTAATACACTTGAATCAATAAATTTTCTTAAGGAACGAAACGCGTTGGCATAAAAAGTTTTCCTTTTGCCTTTCTTTTTACACACACGCATATGGTGGTGCGTTGGAACGTTCTATAAACGATCACAAAAACTGAATTAGAGCATGACCTTCCGCAAATTCTCTGCACTTTTCAAAACACAGTTCATTTGCATTACCAGAGTCATGGCCCCCTTGGATCTGCTCCAGGTTTTCAGCTACGGGCGAAGAGTAAGAACTTCATTCGTTCGCTTTTTTTATCTGATTAATATTGAGCACAGAGAAATATTGTGGAGGGAAGAGATTCTTTTAAAAATATCCATGTCTGGCATTGCGGGTCAAAATAATAAAACAATAGAGATATTATTCAGTGCGTCTTTTTATAGACTAAAACAAATTCTGTTGTTTTATTACAACAGAGAAAATATTCTCATTTCACCGATTATTTTTTCCTCTTGATATTTTCTTTACTATATCTTCAGTGAATCCAACCATGAACTGAAGCTCACTTAATTGTGACAAATCTCTTTCGGGAAGCATTGTTTATACATGTCTGTCTAAATTTTAATCTGAGTTGTGTTATTATACAGACTCCGTGAAAAACAAAACGCACACATGAATTCAAATAAACATACAAAATAACGACACGAATAATGAACACCAAGCAACGAAAACCAAAAACCCGACCAACGAAAACCCCGACTAACGAAAAAGAAAAAAGAAAAAAAAAAGAACAATTTTAAAAAAATTGCAACAGCTCCATGCTGCTTAATTCTCGAAATTTTCTTATGAAGTTAAATGAATAACGAAACATGAAATGAATAAATATTTCCCGACTTTTAATCTCACTTAAATGGAATCGAATAAGAGATTATGTTCACCGTCCCCTATGAGGTTAAGTTGAAATAATAGACCGATAAGAACGACACTGGAAATTATAAAAAAAACTCAAGCAATCAGTTCATTTGCTAAGCCGCACAAATCTAAATCGGCGAAGGATAGAAATGATTGCAATATGAGAATCAGTAATACGGAGTTCTAGAAAAAATCAGTAATACGGAGTTCTAGAAAAAATCTAGTAATACGGAGTTCTAGAAAAAATCTAGTAATACGGAGTTCTAGAAAAAATCTAGTAATACGGAGTTCTAGAAAAAAATCATTAGCTTCAAAGATCGCAATATGAGCTCTGATAATAAATGGTTACTGAAACATTAAATTCATAAATCCCCAAAATTCATATACTGATCCCTTCAATGACACATGGCTCAGTCGATAAAAGCTTTGGTTTGATCCAGTGACTTGACCTATTGTGAGTTCAACACCTGACTACAGCAGTGGTGAAAAAGTAACTTTGAGAGTTAAAGGGAGATAACTACATGACATCCGAAAGTGGCATGGCATATGGAACGAGAATGATACTCTCTAGTGATCGAAATAAAGTGTTCGGTTCGAAATTTCAAGCCTCTGAATATGGTCTGAGCACACAAACTTCGTGAATATGACATGGAGGAGAACAATGAAAATACCACCTCATCAGTATAGACAAATCTTTAAAACAAGTTTTTGTGAATATTAAGATGTTTTTTTTTTTCAGTTAACACATGTAAAGGAGAAACAGGTGCCTATTAACATTCTGTTAGCAATAATATGTCATATTCTGCAACAATGCAGGTTGATCGAATAGTTTTTCAGAGTACAATACCATTTATTTTTTTAAGCAAGAAGTTCTTTGTTTTCCTATTTAGTTGAATTAGCGATGACTTTTAAACGTGTTGCGTTAAAGGTGTGGCCAAGGTAAAGTGATTTAACTTGACATTTGTCTTCAATTGACATATAGTGAAAAGTTTGCTTTGATGAAATGCCTGTATTTTAATAAATTTATTAGAATAATTTTCAGCAATTGCAATTTTGACGAATTCCAAGATTATATATATATATATATATATATATATATATATATATATATTACACACTAGCAGTATAGCCCGGTGTTGCTCAGGTGTAATGAAAGCTTTAAAACTAATTCATGTTCCTAAAAAGCAATAGTTGCTTCCAGTTAAAACCGTAGACTGAAAGAAAAATGAATGGATGTAAGCCAAATTTTGATTTCCTGGTATCGATATCAAATTTTCTGCACTATTGTAAGAACTTCAACCTTGAAACGTCTGAATATCGTTTTTTATGTCTTTTTCTATGAGTGTATCAAATTTGATTAAAACCGGACCACTCCTTCTATAACCAGATTTTTTCTATTATCAATTTTCGATATTTATCGTGGGTACCTCGACACAAAACCTAGCTAAGAACACTGGTAGACGCTTATAGTACAACTGTGTAAATTTTCAAGAAAATCGGTTCAGCCGTTTCGGAGTCTATAGGTAGATAATTCATATATAAGTGGCAACAGTAAGTTAAGTTCATCGGAGCAGAATTTAAGAATCTTAAGATATTTAAGAAACATTTAAACAAAACATGTACATTTTTGTTGACAAAATGTAACCATTATGAAAAACATTCATCATGACGCAAATTGGCAATTTTGGAAACAAAACATACTCAACGAATACATAAGTTATATAAAATTACTTTCTTTTCTCCGAATATGTTTCCTTGAAAACAAAATTCGAATTAAAATTTTTAAAAAATAAATAAATAAATAAGCAAAACAAACACTGGAATCATTACAAAATGTTTTTACATTTTTAATTTCTAGAGAAATCTGTGGACATTATTGCTAAAAAATATTTCCTGACTGATATTATCTCACATATTTCGTACCAGCGTATATATTTTTAAGAGAACAAAATTTAACCAGTCCTGAGATATTCGTCAATTTTCGAAATTCAAAAAAAAAGAAATTAGATATCGAGATGTATAGGTAGAAGGATTCATAAATCAAATGATTTCAACGTCTCATGTGTGTAAGTGAAGCTTACATTTATCCGACACCATTTATATTTTTTATTATTGTCTCATATCTCGCGATCGATTTCACGGAATTCATGTCAGAATTCGGATGTCGTACACCTGTTCCACGAACCATTTGTAAGATTTCTAGCTTTCCGTCTAAATGATTCTGTTTCATCTCTGACCATTGAGTGCCTCCGCCAAGTGTTTATTATTATCATCCATACAATGTCACTATTCAACAACGAAAAACGTTTAGTGAAATCAATTCCGAAATGCAGGCGGAGGGGACAAATACATAAATACGTAACAGCAATCTATTTATACTTTGTTTTATCATCAACGTATTTCTCGAGGTGGTGTAATGGTTAGCGAGCTTGTCCCGCTAGACCCGATTACAGGCGAGTAGTGAGTTTGATTCTCACTAGGTACTCCATACTTTCGGACTTGTGCCACATTGCTTAGAAAACCGTATATTTGGATGTGCGTTGTGGTGCAGGGGATATCGACTCGGAACGAGAACTCGAGGTGCCAAGTTCGAATTCCCTTATGCACAAATACCCTTGGGAAAGGTATTAATCCGTCTCTTTCCTTCAGTTATGGGTTAAATAAGAGATTGGGTTCTGGCAACCAGTCCAGCGCAGAAAGCAATGACAACCTACTGCGGGATAATCTTCTACCCGGACATGATCGTCCAAAGCGTGTATCACGTATGGCACTTAACTGACTGATTTCTTAGAAAGACGAACACCTGACTGCTTTGAACTACTGTTATTCAATTAGGTTCATTACGGAATTCAATCTTTTCAAATAGTGATAGAAATAAGCATAAATACATAAAGTTAAATTGGTGAATAATTAATTGAATTAATATAAAAATTAAATCGATGTAAGATAAATTAAAATCATAAATTATATTAAAAATGTGAAATATATTGAAGTAAAAGACGGAATACATTAACTTAAAAATATCTAACATACATAATTTTAAAAACATATGTAAATATAAAATACAGTAAAGTAAATGAAAACACCAACAATTAATTAAATACATAATATTATACAGGTGCAAGCATTTAGTTGCCTTTACTGTTTTGTTGAAAAGCAGCATAAAATGATGAATAAAGGCCTCAAACAAAATAAAAACAAAATTTTAAAATAAAAATGCTTAGGTCATTAATTTTTAAAAAAGACTAAAATATTCAATTACTTTATTAAATTTTTTAATCCGTTCTAGTATGTTCAAAATTTTTGTTTGTTAGCCGTCAACGTAATAATTACGATTTAGCAACATTGTTTTTCCGGAAAAAAAAACATTCCGAAATTCTTGCAAAAATCAAATAATTGTTAAGTTTAATGAAACTTTCAGAACTTGTTTACAAATGAATGAAAGTATATCTTTTTATTCTTTTTTTTTTTTAAATATGTTACGACCCCCACTTACTTAATAGCATGAAATTGAGAAATTAAATTTTCATCATATATTTTTATTTATTAATTAACTGCAGGAGTCCTTGGAGAAGGTAAATCATTTTCTTTTTTAAACGACTACTGACTTCTTGAAACTCTGTCCCGAATCGTAAAATAAAAAAATGCAGGAAAACTATAACCAGATTTAATTATAAGAGCGTTAAGATTTTTTAAGGACACTATTATCTTAAATTTTTTTTTCGATGAATAATGAATTTTTGCAATAATTATAATATATATTTATAACCTTCTGCATTACTTCCATCCAGTTAGGTGATATTTTATTAAATGAAAACTATTTCTTAATCCAAAAATGGAAAAGATTAATACAAATCACACACACACACACATATATATATATATATACACGCATACATACACACACATTTAGAAATGAGTTATTTCCGCCACCTACGTTTCAACGTTCCGGTATCTTCAGTTGATTTACAATACGATCTTACAATGCATTTAAAAAACGGTAAAAGTCAGTCATTGTAAGTCGTCTGAAGCCTAGATTGCAGAAATAACTCATTTTCAAATGAAAAATATTCAAAGTTTTACAATATAAATCTATTGAACACTTATTAATACAACTGTGTACTGCACTAATTTAAATATTGACCAAATACTAATACACACACACACACACATACATATCAAAAAGAAATATATAAAAAAATAGATGGGTTTGTGTGTACACACGGTCAAGCTTTTTATCTTTCCATCAATGCACAGAATGGAGAGAATTTTGAATTCATAATGGCTTTTGTGCCCCTTTCTACAAATTGCTTTGATTTTATTTTTTGCAGTTTTCCTTTAAGTGACATGGGATTCAAGGCCACTGCATTCAGTGAGAACGAGGAAACATTTATACCTTGGATTAACCCCTCCCCATACCGAGGGAAGAAACAAAAAAGAAAGTAACTTTCTTTCACTTTCATCGAACGGGTCTTCGAGCCATTGAGAAAACAACAAACAATTCTCGACATGTTCAGCATCAGGGAATGTCGCATATCGGCAAACAATACGTTTGCCGATATGCGACATTCCCTGATGCTGAATTCTTTGCATAATGCATTTGACTTTGAATGTCACGGGGTGTCCATCACCCCGCCAGCATATTTACTGTGTCAGATGGGGAAACACTGAAATACTCTTCTGGATCACTCTGTTTAATGATCTTTATGAAATGAAATAGATAACCTCTGCTATCACCTTTGTCTGGCACAAGATCATTACATGAGAGACATGCTGCATGGATAGAGATCATTTTATAATAACAGAAAAAGATTTATCTAATAAAATCTATCTTCTCGTGACCGAACTTCTGTTTGTGGGGTTGCCATCCTAACACAACGCAAACGACACATCTTAGCGAGATGACTGTTAGAGCAATTACAATGAAACTAAGAGTTTCGAAACTAGTTTGCAATTAAGACTAATTTTTGTCTGCATTTGTGCTCACACTGATAATCGATATATTTTTTCATGTATATTTGCGTTTGTCACAGGTACTATAATTCATTAAGTGCCGTAAGATTAACGTATGTACTGCAGATATGTGAGTAGTTTTGTGGACCATCCCTATTCAGAGTTTTTCATTTTCTCCAGGACTGTCAAACTAATTCAAGAAAGGAGAGGCACAATGTCTTACTATTTAACCCGTAGCTGTAGGAAGGTAGAATTATGTCTTTCCCAAAGGAAAAGGCAAGTAAGAAAAATTGAATGGATCAGGGCTTGAACTCTGCGCACTAGACTTTCTATACTGATAACAGTGCTTGTTTCTTGTTTTTTTTTTTAATCGTTTCACCCCAAGCAAGGCATTCCACTGCCACTATTGCGCTTGGGGCTACATAGGGGAAGGTAAATAGAAAGAGTGGTTAGATATAGGAAATGTCAGAAGTGGGGTGATAGGTAGTTGGGAGGATGGGAAGAGTATTTGAAAGAATGGAAGCGAGTTATTGTGTTAGGAGGTGTCTATTGACCTTACATTTAAACTCCTGGAGATTGTAGCCGTCGGGGAAGCAGTCATGTGGAAGGGAATTCCACAGTCGGGAAGTACGAGAAAAGAAACTGTTGGAGTAGAAGTTGCGGTTGCATTTTATCGGTTTCACTGTAAAAGGGTGGGATCTAGTTGCTAATCTAGTATCTCGTGCAAATTCGAACCTAGGGGGCACCAGTGATCTAAGTTCATCGGAGCAGAAGCCATGGAAGTATTTATAGAAGAGACACAGGGAAGCCGCGTCGCGCCGGTGAGAGAGAGACTGCAGGCGGTCTGCCAAGTCAGTATCAATCACATTACAGACCCTCCGCTGTACCTTGTCGAGAAGCCCAAGGAGAATAGCAAGGGCACCCGACCAGATATGGCAACAGTATTCAATGCACGGGAGGATGGTAGATTTATAAATGTGCAGGATAGATTCAGACGGAAAAAAACCTCCGGGCCCTGCACAGATGATGTCATAGAATTTTTTATAATTTTTTTTTTTCATTTTCTTCCAAAATTCAATTACATATAAGACTACTATCTATCGCCAAATTGTATTCTCATCAATGTTGTTTCGATTTTTAAGAATTACACTAAAATTGTTGAGATATCTTTTACTATTGCATATAATAAACTTATTGAAATAAACCACGAATGTATTTTGATTAGCAAACATAAAATGTGCGAACACTTGGTTGGCTCAAAGGATTTTATTAATGTATTTTTATGGAAACTTTCATGCGAACGAGAAATGCGAGAGATATTGTTGGTTTTTATTATTATCTCGAAAAGCAGAAAGGAAAGGCAGTTCGACATTTTATTTGTGAACTTTGATTGCAATTAATTTCTGAAGATTTTATTGTTGTTATTCTTTTGGAAATTTAAAATGATGAAGCTTATTTCTCCTGACATCCACAATGATATTGCAAGAGATATATCGAAATTATTCAACAGAGTCAAATCAAAAGAAATAAAAAAGCTCATTCTACATTTCAGATCCATTTATGAATCTTGGAAAATCAAACATTTTCTTACAGGCAGAAGATGTAGGAATAGAAGTTAGACAATCCCTTATTTATGAAACTTCGCCTAGAACGCAAAACAAAAGATTGTGTAGCTTTAATTATGAAAATCCCAAAGAGCTGATTTATTATTTTCAATCTGCGTTATTTTATTTTACAAAAGGCTGTAGAATGATCGTCTGAGTAGTCGACCTGAAAATCAATTAAGATTATGAATAAATACAAGACGAAACGTCAAAGAATTGTTTACAAAACCTCGTTGAAAGGGAGTTCAAGTTAATTTCATATTTGCTGACAATTTTCACAAAATTAAATTTGTGTTCAGTTAGTCGACTCTTTCCTCAGCGCTTAATCATAGCAAAAATAAAACTAATTATTTTGCTGAGAGGTGTCGACTGGTTACAAGAATGAATTAGAATTTATAGTCAACAAGAACCCTATTGTTATTAATAAAGTCAAGAGTTTAAGAATTCCTTGCCTATTTTGACTGTTCATCAGCATTTCTACACTCAGTATTTGGCAGAAACCTTGATATTAGATCTTCTCACTCAAATTCTTTTAGTTTGTTTCTTTTTGGTCACTTCTGTTTTTATTAACATGTTTTCCTTTCTTTTGATACCTTTTTTATTCTAATTTTTTAAAGATTTTTAATCAATTTCATCATTATATATAAATAGTATCCTTGGTACTTGGAAGGTTAATTCCACAGGGAATTAAATCCGATGAGAAGTCAATGTTAGAATTTAACAAAGTACAATAATGAAAATAAGTTGGATGTTTTTATAAATCCATTGGTAATAGCTTATTTCGCGGAGCTCTAACAGACCGCTCATCAAACCAAAGTTATGCAACAATGAATGGGTTTAATTTATCCAGACAAAAAAAAATTATAAAAAAATTGGAGGGAGGTTAAATAACGAGTTGAAGCGGTTAGATTTAGTGTTAGTTATTGGCGTCTGTATTTTATCTCAGACGATAAGATCGCCTTGGCCTTAATTTACGGTGAAAGTTATTACTGGGGGTCTGTATACCTTGAACTCATTTTTTAATCATTCTCAAATACATGACTGTGAATTTAGTTGTATTTTCACCAGAAGAATTGAATTGTCAGCTTCTTTTTATTAATTCTAACAGTAATAATAATAAATATATTTTGTACGTACTCATTTTCTATCGTTTTGGTTATGACAACAATAATTTTATCGTTTATGATAAGAATGTTACAAAAAAAAAAACAAACAAACTCCGAAATAAGCTATTTCCAATGCATTTATAAAAACATCCAACTTATTTTCATAGATAGAGAGTTTTTTTTAAATTTTACTTTGTCTTCTCTTTCTCCTTCCCTCTCCCCACCTCTTATTCTAATCGTTCGTAATTCATTTGCGAATCATTTCCTTTTCTAGCCGATTTACTGGCCCTCTCGGTTAACCAGAGCCCGAAAGTGATTTTAGCATTCAGCAACTGAGACTTGGTAACCTGACCTTATAGTCAGATTATGTTTTCTTTGCGCACGACACAATCTCAAAATTAATCGGAGAAAAATGTAACTTGCTGCCAGCTATCTAACACTTTAACGTTAAGCTATTACTTGAATGTTGTCAAATGACGCATGAATGAAAAGTAATTAACAAGATGTTCTGAGTCAATGTCTTCAGGAGGCAAAGGATCAGATCATCTATGAACCCTGAGGGAAGCCTGGTCCCTGGTTATTGCAGCAGCAGCATCTTGCTCTTTGCACGAATAACGGACGGGGCGAAGGTTGTGCACACGGACACTGGCGTGATAAAGATCGCTGCGACTGGATAGTTTTTCCTCCTTAGTCCCTATGTAAAACACTTCATATTATGTCATCTTTTCGTCACATCTAAGTACTGTGTTATTGGAATGGTAGTCATATACAATCGGTAGACATTAAAGGAAACATTACGCATTCGTTGACTGAGAAGTCCGTGTTTCTTTCGGTTTAATTTTATAAACTCGAAACAGTTTTTACACTATTCGGACTATTGTCCTCATCTTTGTTACCATTTGTACGACATTTTGGCCATTGTACTCTTCGGCCTTCTTCAGGTGATTATAATAAGGGTTCGATTCGAAATTTCTAACACCTGAAGAAGACCGGAGCGCGCAACGTCTGAAACGTCGGACAAATGTCAACAAAGATGAGGACAATAGTCCGAAAACTGTAAATACTGTCTCATCTCAGAAATATAGACAAAGACTAAGCTCGAAACAGTTTTTCAGGAAAACAGTTTTCTCAGGTTTAATAGCTGTTATAACTCTTTCCAGTTTTTAATTTTTTTTTTTTTCATGGTTTCCATCATAACCTTTTCTTTGAAGTAAAGTTGAACGTTAACATCATTATGTGATTATTTTCCTTTCGAGTTTCATGTGATACCCATTTTAGCAGTTGCCCTTAGTGGTGTTGTTTCTGTTATTAGGTACAGTTATTTTTTCTTCTATAACCTGTCTGCATGAATCGATGAAGGATGGGCTCCGACGAAACCCACATGATTCATTCGCTAAAAGTTATCTGAAAGTGTTTGGCGCTATGCATGACACCGATATGAAAGTATTTGTATATTTGCTACTCAAATTCATAATTGTTTAGTCATAGCTTCTCAAGAAGTAGAGATCTGACAGTCAACCACCCTATCAGACCAGGATTTACTTCTTGATGGTTTTAGATTGAGAAACAGAAACAAAAATGTCATTTTCAGTTGTTCAATTTATAGTTTCGTTTAATTCTCGATAATATTTCTGCGAATTTATTATGCTATTTTAATTTGTCTACTAGTCTACCCTTGGGGGCAAAGTATTTGCAAAGATTATAGGTATATATATATATATATTATTTGTATACGAATTATTACGCAACAATTAAAATATGAAATAGACCCAAACATAACGGAGTGTAGGAAAAATGCCAAACCTTACAATGGGTACAAAATATGTAGACTGAGCCAGAAAAAAAGTTGTCTATTTTGTTATTCCCAAACAAAAGTGAATTACCAAATGAAAGAACAGAAATTATGACCAAGTGTAATCATACTATAAAATACCTATGGTGGTCATATAACCACGGATGAAAACGTTATAATTTTCTATTTTTAAAAATTGCGCGTTCTTAAAAGAAACGGTAAAGTCAGTTTTTGTAAATCGCCCGAAGAAGAAACCTAGATCGCGCAATAAATTGTTTACAAATGAAAAGTTCTACAATATAATTGTACTCAACACTTGAATATAAATGTGTCCTGGTCTAATTTAAAAATTCAGTAATTTTATATATTCACTACTCGACCACATAATTATTGTAAAAAATAAATAATACAGCACAGTTACAAAACAAACACGTGGCAAGAGGCTTAATAACTGATAGAAATAAAATGAACAGAGCCGACGCTGTCTAGTTATTCTTTCTCTCCATAAGCCTGACAGGAGAGGGATATGTGTGTGTGTGTGTGTCTCTCTCTCTCTCTCTCTCTCTATATATATATATATATTTATTTATTCATCCGCAGACAGATCTGTTTCGCTGTATCACAGCTCATCAGTACGGTTAGACAGCCGATTGCTTTTTACCCAGGATTGAAACCCGACCGAATTGGTGCCAGTCGGCGATTCTACCTCTGAGCTATGGGCACTCGGTAAAAGGAGGCAAACTTTTTAGCGCATATATTATCATTATACACGCCCAATAGCCAGAGTGCTCTAATTCATAACTGAATGAGCGATGTGTAGATGCCAGAGTAGCTACTGTTTTTCAAAGTCTCCCATTCTTCCAGTGCTCAATCAGGATGAGAGAGAGAGAGAGAGAGAGAGAGAGAGAGCTAGACAACAGTATTTTTTATAAGGACGAGATCTCTCTCTCTCTCTCAATTTATTCATTTTTTTCTCTTTATTTCCTCTTTCTCATTTTATCGATTTCTCTCTTGCTTCCCTCAATTTTCACTTTTTCCTCATTTTATCTGTTTGTCTTTTAATTGCGTTTTCACATTCCTCTCACTTTTCTTTTACACTTGAACGTTCTATTTTACATAATTTTCATTGTTCGAACGGCTGTCCTCATCTTTGTTTCCATATCTACGATGTTTTACCGTTGTACGCTCCGGCCTTCTTTAGGTGCTAAAAATTTCGAACCGAATCCTTTATTTCGATCACTGGTGTACACCATTCTCGTTCCATATGCGATGCTACTTCCGATAGCCGTGTAGTTATCTCCCTTTAACTCAACTCTCTAAGCTATTTATTCAGCACTTCGGAAGCCTGGTATTGAACTCGCAACACTTTGGGTGAAGTCACTGGAACTAACCAACATCTATATCTACGACGTCATAATAACTGATTTAATTTTCCGAATAACCCTACCTTTAGGTGAAATGGGGCAGACTATATCACTTCAATTTTGAAAATTTACAATCGGAAGGGTCATGACGTATATAAATTCGGAAAGCAGGAAATGATTTTATTATCGGCCCTTCATGGTCTTTCCGAGCAAGAAAATACAGACGTGAACATGTCTAGAGTGCTTTCATACTTATCCCGATTTGCGCCCCACACTGGTTTCGATAGATGCGGTAAAATATTTAGTATAATCTAAAAAGGGATAGTCAACGAGAATTTCGAAGTGAAAGTATATAATTCTGAATCTATGTTAAATTCATTTACTCTAATTTAAGAAAGCGCTAAACATCACCTGGATGCAAGTTTTAAAAAGGAAACCAGCCAATCGTTTTAGTATTGGCAATATCAGACCCGAAAGTTTTAGAATAATATGCCATCCTTATATTTCTCAAAGTTCAAAAAGGTGATAAGAAAAGAGTTAAAACAATAAATGTTGTTCTAATTTTATTTTAAAATCATTGGAAAAATGATGAGCTTGACATTCTGATTATACCTAAGCTTCAGTTTATATAAGAATATCTAAACTTATTTATAAATGGATCTTTGTGTCTGTGTATATGTAAATGTATGTGTGTGCATCCGTTACTTTTTTTTTTTGAAAATTTACACAGTTGTACTATAAGCGTCTGCGAGTGTTCTTAGCTAGGTGTTGTGTCGAGGTACCCCCGATAAATAACGAAAATCGATAATCGAAAAAGTTGGGTAATAGAAGGAGTGGTCCGATTTTAATCAAATTTGATACACTCATAGACAAAGACATAAGAAACGATATTCAGAAGTTTCAAGGTTGCAGTACTTACAATAGTGCAGTCTATGGTTTCGCTTTAACTGTAAACAACTATTGCATTTTAGTCTTTCCTGCAAACGTCCAAAGAGTCTGAGCTCCAGGACCATGGATTAGTTTTAAAGCTTTCATTACACCCGAGCAACGCCGGGCTATACTGCTAGTAACAAAATAGATCAAGAATATTAAGATTATGAATAAATATAATATAATAGGGTAATAGAAGGAGTGGTCCGATTTTAATCAAATTTGATACATTCATAGACAAAGAAATAAGAAACGATATTCAGAAGTTTCAAGGTTGCAGTTCTTACAATAGTGCAGAAAATCGATAATATATATATAAAATCTTTCATTACACTCGAGCAACGCCGGGCTATACTGCTAGTTTTTAATAATGAATTATCCTTTATATATGTCTTTAATAGAATTGATATTCTTATCTTAACGACGGAGTGTTTTCTATTGCCTGGTTTCGAATTCACAAAAGTTAAAATGAAAAAAAAAAAAACAACTTTCATTTTCGGTACTTAACATTTTATTCATTCTAATATTTCGTCAGTTACTGTCGACACGTATAGGCGTGAAGCAGCCTCAACGTTTGTGAATCGCCACTTGGAACCTCCAATTTCCATTTGCGATGGATAATAGAGAATTGTCCTATGCGTCTATTTATATAACCACGTATATTACAAAATCTTTCCAACTCCTGCAAGTGTTAAGTGCATGCATAAAATCCCATGCTTTGTCCACATCAATCCTGTGATGTTGCAGATTTCTTTGATCTCAGGTGCAAATAGCGTTCAATGTCTATTCAGGCATCATAATGCGTAATCCTTCTGGACTCGATGCCATCCAAGGCCATAGAACCCAGTCTACTCTGTTATTCAGCACATAACTGGTAACTCACTCGTCATTTGTGTAAATCTTAAAAGGAAGCCCCAGATGAAAATTAACATTAACCTAACAAAGAAGTTGGCTTTAGACAATGCATAATAAAAGCTAGGTCACAGAAAAAAGTTCAGGAATGCGAGATACTAGAACGACATAAGCAACATTGAAAATCGTGCACACTAGCCGACATTGTCTGACAGAAACATGACCGTTAGTGTCTATCAAGGATCAGCATGTATCGACAGAACAGGCACAGAAGTCCCACAATGAAAGGAACCTTCACGTGCCCTTTGAATGAAGAGTTTACAGCAGAAAATGTTTACACCAGATATCAAATTGCTTTCGCATGAGAGTAAATGTTAATTTATCACTCAACTCCAATTACCCAAATTCTTTTAAACACGTTTTAGATCTTTGTGCTCAGGAAATTTCAATCTGTCTGCAAATAAATTTGGCATCAATTTACACGTCATTTAATCGTAAAGATATAAACAGGCGATAATTTCATCGTGAGAAATCTTATATTAATCTGCTTTGTTCGGTTTGGCCATGTTTGGTCAAAAGCTCCTTCCTTGGACAACCGCAGTATGCGTGCCACATGTGGTTATTTGATGTTTAATGCGCGGTTTTGTGGAAAAAGGCTGACAACACTTTCTCTTGTCACGCATAAGAGGAAAGCAAGGCAAGAGAATAATTCAGGTTTTTATTTACTTGTACGTACCATTAACCATATTATTGTTTAGGTTGACTACTTTTTTTACTGCAGACTTTTTCTTACAGGTGTACAAATTTTTATATTTCTTTGTTCCTTCTGTTATTCGGGGTTTTCTAAAGCTTTGCCGTAACATTAATCGATTTAATTACATCTTTAAATATTAAATCTTTCACTGAATATATATATATATATATATATATATATATACACCAATCTAAACTTATTTATAAATGGAACTCTGTGTGTGTGTGTGCGTGCGTGTCTCCGTTACCTATAGACTCTGAAAGGGCTGAACCGATTTTCTTGAAAATTCACACAATTGTACTATAAGTGTCTGCAAGTGTTTTTAGCTAGGTTTTGTGTCGAGGTACCCCCGATAAATATCAAAAATCGATAAGCGAAAAAGTCGGGTTATAGGAGTGGTCCGATTTTAATCAAATTTGATACACTCAGAGACAAAGATTTAAGAAACGTTATTCAGAAATTTCAAGGTTGCAGTTCTTACAATAGTTCAGAAAATCGGTAATATATATATATATATATATATATATATATATATATATATATATATAAGGCAAGACGTTTGTGTGTATGTGTTTATCTGCCTATATGTCTGTATTTTTTTTTCAGCCCTCTTTAGCTTTTGCTTCGGGTTTGGCTCTAAGTATGTATAATTGTAGTTCTTAGTCTCAACCATGATACCATTTACTGAGGACTTATTTAGCATTCAAAATTCGGTTTACGACGAAAAAAAAAAAACTTATTTGATATCGATACAAGGAAATCAAAATTTGATTTACATCCGTTCATTATTCTTTCATTCTACGGTTTCGCTGTAACTGGAAACAACAATTGCTTTTTAGTCTTTCGTGCCAACGTCCAAAGAGTCTGAGCTCCAGGACTATGGATTAGTTTTAAAGCCGGGCTATACTGGTAATGTGTATATTTAAATAGTATGACTGACAAAACATATGCAATGTGACATAAAATACGTCTTTTAAAAACGGTTGCCATCAAATCAAAATGCTTGAGATATTAAATATTCACAAAATATAAAATATCGATACATTTAAATAAAACGCTACGTATGTATTTTGTGATTCTTCAAATTAATGCAAAATACTAGTTTTAAAAAACTACATAAATTAATCTAATTAAAACTTTTTATGAATATTTATACGACAGAAAAATGAATATGGAATAACAAAAACCTATGTAGATTTAGTTGAAATCTTGTTACTGAAATAGTTTATCGTGTTGATTTCATACATTAAACAAGTTTGAGGATTCTTGTTCTAGTTTTAACTAGCTTCTCGGAAATATGTTTACATTGGCTGTTAAGATGAAACCAGTTTAGAAAATCTATGTATTGCAGAGATAAATATATCAATGCTTTTGGTTTTTTTTTTCTCGCTACCGTTTTTTATATTGCAGATTGCTTTGGACTAAATCTATACCACAAACCCGTTAACCCTTTATAGACTGTTTATTTCTAAATTTTGCACATTTAAATACCATTTTTAAATTATCTACACAATTCTATACCATATATATTCTGATATATATGGTAGGGCATTGTCACTTCAAGGTGATGTAATGGTTAGTAAACCTGTCTCGTTAGATCAATTACGACTAAGTGGCGAGTTTCACCACTGAGTGCTCCATACTTTCGGCCTTTTGCCACATCTAAACTACACTTTTTTTTTTTAATCATCTCACCCCAAGCAAGGCATTCTTCTGCCACTGTTGTGCAGGGGATTACATTGGGGAAAGTGATGAGAAAGAGGGGTTAGTTATAGGAAAAGTCAGTAGGAGGGTAAAGACGGATGGGGATACCGAGGGCGTGGGTGGAGTAGATGGAAAAAGAGCTTGTAAGAATGAATGCGAGTTAATGTGATAGGAGATGTCTTGACCTTACATTTGAATTCCTGGAGATTGTAGCTGTCGGGAAAGCAAGTCTATAGCAGGGAATTCCACAGGAGGGAAGTGCGTGAAAATAAGCTGTTAGAGTAAAAATTGCAGTTACATTTTATCGGTTTCACTGTAATCTAGTAGCTTGTGTAAATTCATAGAGATATATTTATTTATGGAAAGACATTTGGTTTTCGTCGTTTCCATGGAAACAATTGCCACAAAAACAATGTGTTATACTATTATTAATAACCTGTTTTTGCTATTTGACAATAATGATGGCCGTCAAATTGCAAAGTCAGAATCGTCATTGGAACGAAAGTCATCTATTTTTCTCCTACTCAAACTCATTTGAGCCATTAATAGCCTTCAAGGCTACGGGGCATTCCTAAGTCTATGATTAGTTATCATGGTACTGAAATTCGATTATCTGTTAATGAAAAACAAATCACTATTTTGAAAGTACACCGCCTTGTCAATAGGGGCAATGTTACTTCGGTTGATTCCCAGAATTGACTGGCCTGTCTGTAAAAAAAATTAATAATTCATATCTGTGTCCGAATGTAAATTTCCCGTTGGTAGCAGCTATGTATCGATTTGTTTTAAATATTGTACGAATTAATTCACTGCAACCGAACAATTTCTGTCTTAATTCGTTGGACGGGGAGTTATTTATACTACTGTCGTCATTTTTATGATTACAGCGTTCTTTTGTGAATCAGTTTCATTATGAGTTCAATCCCTTAGTTGGGCAGTGCGTACCTGGACTCAGTGAAAACAGGGCGAGTAATAACTGGCAGGACTAAAAATATAAACTAAAAGAGATATTTCTAAATATTGGCAGTTGAAATATTGGCAGTCTACCACTGGTTATTAAATAAATGGTTACTGTTCGGAATTCCTTGGAGGTTGCCCGAATCAACACTTTATAAAGGTCGGAGGTTATAACGGCCGAATATTTGTGATAACAACAAGGATGAGGACGTTAGCCAATAACTGTTTATTCTTGGACACACTCTGCTAAAGAAATATTGAACTCTTATTCTCGACAGGCTGAATGGTTGAGTTCACCACTATTTCTGGATTTTGACTTCATTAAAATGTTAACGTTTTCAACGTCTGACTCACTAATCTCAATTTTGATCGCGTATTTTGCTGTACTCTTCGTACCATACACAATAAACAAGTCTTGCATTAGTCCTTTAATAGGTTATTTTCATCCAATGAACTAAGTCATATTAATATAAGATTTTTACGCTAACTACGTTATTAGCCATAAGGTACTGAGGCCAAGTATTTAGAACTTTAGTTTTCCGATATGAGACCCAGTTTCGATTTGAATCCACGGTCGATTCTTCAGAATAAGTGCCTGAAAGTAATACTACAGGTTGAACGAAGCCTTGTAACTTAATAGACACAGCTATTTGAGAGCCATCGATGGTTGCGCTAGCTCTAAGTCAGAAGTCATCGTGACCGAGGCTTCGAACGTAATGAAATTGTTCAGACTGTTGATCACGTAAGATAAACCACCCTCTCCCAGAAAATTGTTACTAAGGTCCGCCCAAAATAGTTGAAGTATAAACCACAGGTGGGCTCCGCGGGTGTCTAACATGTGCCTGAGCAGGAATCTGCAACAAGGATTGGCTAGCTGCTCTAAAAGAGAGGCACACTCAAATACGAGTGGTCACCCATTACGGGGTGGGGAACAGCCAATACCAGTTGAAATATTTACATTATTCGGACTAATGTCATCATTGTTGCCATTTCTATGACGTTTCGGCAGTTTTACGCTCCGGCCTTCTTCAGGTGATAAGAATTTCAAACCGAACCCGTTATTACTATCTCTGGAATATATCTTCTGGTAGTCATGAGTTATCTCACTGAAACCCTGTAAGTTACTTGTTCACCACTGCTGTAGCCTGATATTGAACTCACAACTCTTTGGGTCAAGTCACAGGAACTAATCAATGTCTATATTCTCTGGGTTGTTTGTCTAGATATGTAGACAAATACCAATTGAAATATTTGCCCAAATATTTCTATTTTTCACTGAACACGGTAGCATAATCAGTTTGTCTTGTTAACATCTCGAAGGAAACTAAATTTATACCAACATCAAAAACACCATGCTGCACAATATGGACTGCATTGATACAAAATCTCAAATATGTACACTCGGGATACTTTCAATCAGTATCTTTAAATAAACAAAAAGAACACGTGTGTGTGTGTGTGTGTGTGTGTGTGTGGTGTCATGATGCATATTTACATTGGATTCAACAGTATCGTAATATGCCTCACCGCCTAAAATCTCCGATAAAGAGAGTGCACTTGTATGAATGTATGGCCGAAAACTGACAACTTAGTAGAACCTATGTTTGCTACCCACTAGTAAACACACACATATAGTAGTCATCCTTTGGGATGTTGCAATCAATACAGAGGCAGGTTTTGTTTGTTTGTTTGTTTAAAAAAAAAACAATGAAAATTTTATTCGAAAAAAAAAAAAAATTACCCAAGTTCACTTTTTTCTTTAAGGAAGCAGCGGCATTAAAAGATATCTTCTGGGAGAGACTCACAAGATGGCAAACATGGCATTCAAACGTTTTGTCTTGATTCCGGGCGGGGGACAGCAATTCTAACGGGTGTGTCGAGGGGTTATTAGTAGGATAATACAACTTATGACTAAGAATAACATCGATTTATAGCGAATGGAATGAAGAAAATTTTCGGAGGATGGAAAATGGGATGTTATATTTTGTGATATGGGAAAGCAATAGCTTTTTTTACGGATGTAGTCAGGAGGTTATTCAGAAGAGTATTCTTTTTATGGGTGTGCGTTGAGGTACATTGGATATCGACTCGGGAAGCCGAGTTCGAATTCCAGTTGAATTCGTTGCATTCACTTACGCACAAATACCTTTGGGAAAGGTATTAATCAGTCTCTTCCCTACAGTTATAGATTAAATAATAGGATAGATTGGGTTCTATAGCCTTGATCGGCAAACAGTCTACCGCAGAAAGCAATGGCAACCAACTGCGGTATAATCTTCTGCCCAGTCAGTCATGTCTCTTTCGAGACATGATCGCCCAAAGCGTGTATCACGTATGGCACTTAACTGACTGATTATTTTATGCCTTGAGAAAGAAAAATTATTGACGAATTTGTCACAAGTCTCTAGCACAAAAATTTAAACACCTGTGTAAGATAGAAACGGACGACATGTAATATAAATGTGACAGTAATGATAAGACCTATTTTCCTAAGGAAATAGGCCCTTCAGAACCTCAGCAAAATATTATGAAAATCAAGTAAGAATGAAAGACAAGTGTGCGGGAATGCTATATATCTAATCTCCTCACTTAATTTGTCTAGAATATCCTCACTCTACTTCCCACTTAGAACTGAGGCTCAACTGAACGACATTTGCATTACCCCCTCGCTGGTCACTGAAATAATTTCAAAACTTGACCCTCATAATGCGAGCGAAAGTGACGGAATCCCAGCTTTCGTCTTAAAAAAACATTTCCTTGAACTCTCTTCTGTCCTCTCCAAACTCAACAACTGAGTCTGCTTCTTGCTTTCCAGCCTGCTGAAAGTCCTCATCTGTGATTTGTTTTTTAAGAAATCTGGAGAACACTCAGACCCCTTCAATTACAGTCCTATCAGCCTCCTACCAATTTTTGGCAAAGTGTTCGAGGCAATCATCAATGCTGAAGTGGCTCAACATCTCATAGCCCACTGCCTGCTCTCGGACAGACAAGTATGTCTTCTGCTTCGCCAGCGATATCACTGACGAGCTAACGACCATCACCGATGTACATATACCAGGATATTTATAAGAACGGCGAAGCTCGAGCTATTGCCTTGGATTATTCCTATCGAATCGCATAACGTCGGTCGTATTGAACGGGCATGCTTCCAGATACTATCATACGAACGCGGGTGTCTCTCAAGGCTCTATCTTAGGTCCTACGCCATTTCTGATTTTAATCAACGATCGTCCTGATGTAATCAGATCACAAATCGTCATCTACGCCGACGACACGTTCATTTACTTCCGCCCCCTAAAAGATTTGCCGATGCTGACAAGACAAATCTTGTTGCTGTTCTCGAAAACACCTCTAGTCATTGGTGAATTAGGGTAAAAATGGCTTGTAAATTTTAATGCTTTCAAACTGAAGCTGCTATCCTTTAACCCCCATAGAGAATCGCTCCTACCCGCCTCAGCATAGCTAGTCTCCCTGAAAGCAATACACTGCGCCTCCTCAGCCTCACACTCTCAGCTGACCTTAAGTGAAACGACTACATTGAATTAATAGTTAAATCTACTGCTAAGAAGTTCGGGTCCCTGTGTTGGGCCAGGAAATTCTTCTGAATCGATCATGCACATTTACAAATTTACCATCCGCCCGTGTAATGAATTCGGTTGTCATCTTGTCGGGCGCCCCTGCTGTTTACTTGGGGGTTCTCGACAAAATACAAAGAAGAATTTGCAATGTAGTCGATTCTTCCCTGGTGGCCTGACCCCAGTGTCTACCTCCCAGACGAGACGTGGCTTCCCTCTGTCTCTTCTACAAATACTTCCACGAACTGTTTCGACGAGCTTAATTCATTGGTGTTCCTCACAACGCGAATTTACTCGGGATACTAAACTGGCAACAAGCTCCCACCATTTTACTATGAAATCAATCAACTATAACAACAACTTCTACTCTAACAACTGCTTTTCCTGCAGTTCCCTCCTGTATGTTTTGCATATTTTAGATTTAACTACATAAAACGCAAAAAACAAACAAATATTTATCGATTATTTCATGAATGTTTGCTAAAATAAAGTGTGCTAATACATTGGTTTTCTACCATTTTCTGCAATCCCCCAAAAAAAGCCATATTCTAACGACGTACACACATTTTGGTTTTACTCTCGACTATTTTACTAATCACATATTTGAGGATATTTGAACGATCTGCTTCCAACGGAAGACTTCGTGAGGGCGAAGAAACATCGTAGATTTTATGAAATCTTTTCAGTTTCATTTTGAGATTCCTTACTATGAAACGTGTTTAATACGTGTTTTACGTTTGCCAGGAAAACTACATCTATATAAACAATCCACAACTGTATTAATATTAACTTAATTTATTTTGGGATTATATTTCCTTGAAATTATTAATCAATACAGATTTAATGAGAAAATTTATCAAATGTGTGATTTCCTGAAACTGAAAGTTGTTATTGTTAAGTATGTTGTTAGAAATTGAGAAAGAATAATAATTAAAAGATAACAATGTCGTCTTAGTTTAATTGAAAGATAACATCAAATTTTCGCAGCGTGAAAATAATGTGCCGTAAATCGTAATATAAATAGAAAAAATCCGTGTGCCAAAACTAAGTTCAATTGCAGACCTGGTGCGAACCGTCCGGCGGGCAACGTATTCACAAAAAACGGCGTCAAAAATCCAAACTTCCCCTCACAACAGCGAAAATGGCACTTTCGCTTACCAAGTTTAAAGCATCTCTCTCAAAGCGAAAAATATATTCTCCAGTAAACAAAAGCAACGAGCGTTTTTCTGATTGATCACGCCATACAGAGAGGAAAGAAAATTAGCATAGATTCTGATTCTTGTAGTAGTTCTTTTTTGTGCTAACAATTTAAGTTATTTGTTTGTTCGGCAAACCACGCACAAAACACGAACTATTTTGAGACAGGTGATCTTCTGTTTCAAAACAATCGAAGAAATTATAAAGTTTGGCTATTCTTCTAAAATGGCTGATGTGAAACTCATTAATCGGAAATTATCTATTTGTTGATTGTTTTAAAAAATATTCTGATTAGCTAGAAAAGATGAGTGACGAAATTTAAGTAGGTTCTTATTACAAGAATGCATGGTTCAGTTAAAAAAAGTCTAATGCTGCCAGCTGTGTCCAGACTTATTGATTTGCCGCTTTATGACCACTGGAAAAAATTTTAATTTTTTATAAAAAACGGTTTGACAAGAAAAATTACAGGTCAACGAGAATTAAGAAACTTGAAACATAGAATTCTTACTTTACCAAAAAGATATAAAATTATGAAATGAGCTCGGGTATTTTTATCTAACAAAATTTAAGTTTCATTGGTTAATAAAGTTTCTTTGCTGAGTAACATTGATATTGTGGATTAAGTTAGAAATGTTTGCTTTCAAGGCGGTTCCCCAAAATGACAAATATAGATGGGGGGGGGGGGGGGTTGAGAATCAATCAAGTACAATAATTTAAATACCTACGAAGTGTTCTAACAGGAGATGGAATGTGCGACACAGATCCGAAGGCGAATTGGCATGACGAAGGACGCGTTTCAGAAGCTGAGTAAAATACTAAGACACAGAAAAATTTTACTAGAAACAAAGAAGAGAATGCTAGATTGCTATGTGATGTTTTTTCTTCAATACGTCAGTGAATGCTGAACAATATAATCGAAAATGAGGACAAAGCTTGAAGCAAAGGAAATATGGTTCTACAGAAAAATGCTGCGGATAACGTAGACCGAACCTGTGAGCAATGAAGAGGTTTTGGAAAGAATGGAAACGAAAAGAAAATTAATAGTGAGTATCAGAAAGAGACAACTGAAGTTCCTGGGACATGCAATGAGGAAGGAGGGCTTGGAGAACTTGATACTGACTGGCGAGATAGAAGTAAAAAGAAACAGAGAAAGGCAGCGGATAACATATTTGAAGGGCCTGAGCATGTAGATGACGGAACAGTGGTTGCGTGGTGTAACAGGAGAAAAAATACTAAACCACCAGGGCTAGAGAAACGTGGAGAACCATGATCGCCTACGTCCTGAGAGGACAGAGCTCATAGAATATATATGTCAACTGTTTATCAAGAAATTATAATGTAGATATAAAGTGGGGGATCAAATCTATATTATAATCAAATACATAAAATGATCCCTCAATTTGTGGCCATGCTAGTTTCTATAAATTTATATTATTATTATTTATTGGTTTAAGCGAGTGTATGACAGTACGGGGGTTGCGTGGAACAACAGGAGAATGCGTGCTAAAAGCCACCAGGGATAGGGAGACGTCGAAAGCCGTGATCGCCTACGTCCTGAAACGACAGGGCACATAGAAGAACAGCATTATGTTGTGAAATATATTTGTTTTTAACACAACTATAACTTTGATATTGCTTTTGTTAAAAAAATTATTTAGTGCAGGTGAATGGTAGAAATGTTTATGAATCAAGTTAAGGAATAGTTTACCAATGTTAGTTTGGACGTTACGACTGAAGGGTGGGTTAAACCAAATAATGTTACGTTTACGTGATTTCTGCTGGTTTTGTTCCGGAGTAAACTAGTTTTGAATTTACATTTTTCTAAAGCATTAATGTATTCAATTTTAGAATTGTCAAAATTGTCCTTATTGCTAGAGTTGATCAGTCAGTTAAGTGCCATACGTGATACACGCTTGGGCGATCATGTCTCGAAACAGACATGACTGAATGGGCAGAAGATTATCCCGCAGTAGGTTGCCATTGCTTTCTGCAGTAGACTAGTTGCCGACCAAGGCTATAGAACCCAATCTCTCCTGTTATTTAACCCATAACTGGAAGGAATAGACGGATTAATACCTTTCCCAAGGGTATTTGCGCGTAAGTGAATGCAATGAATTCGGCTGGAATTCGACCTCGCCCCCACCCCGAGTTCTCGTTTCGAGCCGATATCCGATGCTCCACAACGCACAGAGTTGGTACATAAACGAAATTAGATTTGTGTAGGTTGTTAATTCTCTGGGGCTGATTTGATTCCCCGTTGATGTATGTGCGGTTGTGTGAGTCCTTAGTGCATGGTTTGTACAGGTCATTGCTCAGGTCGAAGGTAACATCTAAGAAATCTACGACTGTAGCGTTAGTTAAGGTGATAATGTTAAGACCACAAGGAAATTTTGACAAGAATAAATAAATTTTTAACAAGAATCCAAATTTTCTTAATAAAAGTGATTTTATGACCAAAAGCTGTCATAGGAAAAATACTTAAATTCTTAAACCCAGACTGACAGATCCCTCTTTACGTTTGCCTATTTATTTATTTCCCCCGCAATATTATTTTTAAAAATTATGAATAATACTTCTTATTTTTTCTCCTTACATTTTTAATTCTAAATTTTTATCTCTTAATTTTCCTATTTATTTTTATTTAATATCTATTTAAAATTTTAATTTTCCCTACATTTTATATACATGCAATATTTGAATATTTAAATTAAGATTCACGATTTACGCCCCTTTAATTTCTTCTCCCTGCATTTTATTAATATTTCTAATATTTTTATCCACATGTAGCCGTAAAATATTTAAATTTTCTAATCTTATTAAAAATGCAGTAACTTTATAAGATTTAACTCTCATGAATATCGAGGGAACTTAAATTCAAATCTATTAAACCGTCAGATTAAAATATGCACCTGATCATTGCACACCGCGTGAAACTCCAAGTCGTGCCATTGACGTAGGGTAGTGTGTGCGTGTGTGATTTCAAATAACACTTTTTTTTAAAAAAATCTGGACAGTGACGACTGATCTTTTCTAGCCCTGATATTACTCCATTAATGATCAAACTCTTGCGAAAACTGAGCTTGGTATCAGCGTACAGCAAATATTTCAACATCGGGAAAGTTGAGAGCGATTGTGTCTGGCTACGGTATGTGTAGTTTGGGATAAGCTGTGACGCAGGCTGATTTGAGTTTCAGTGTTGAGTAAAAGATTTCAGGGAGAACAAGTGTGACGCCATGAACACGTAAAATTGATTCTTTTGTTCAAATTAGAGTCGTTTTGATGTTTGCATTCGAGTAGCTGGTCGTTCATTTATCAGAATTCCTGCAAATGTTGCGTGTAACAGGTGATCCTTCGATATTGACCTCAGAATTTTAATCATTTCCTCACTCTTGATAGGGTTTTATGTTTCAGTACTGTACAGATTTAGCAAAGGCAGGCTGCACATTATCCACAGTTCATCGTAATTACCCTTAATATAAAGCGTTTAGAAATATTTGCCAGTAGTAAGATTATTAGTTACGAGATTTGCACTTGTGCGACACCATTGTTGTCGTACAAGCCTTCAGTGGTGCAGTGGCAGGTTCGAATTGTGTTCGGTCGTACTCAGTGACAGAAGATTATTGTTCTTTCATTTCCGTTTACGCGTGTGGTATAGACATGGGAAGCGACATTTTTAAAAGGTGGGTATTTACCCAAGACACAGAACCACCACATGTCAGCAGGATGGGTGAAATGCCAAATAATACAACCATTAAAATTAGAAAACGGTTGTAATAAGTCAGTTAAGTGCCATACGTGATACATGCTAGGGCGATCATGTCTGGAAAGTGACATGACTGACCGGGCAGAAGATTTCTCCAAAGTAGGTTGCCATTACTTTATGCGGTAGACTGGTTGCCAACCAAGGCTACAGAACCCAGTGTGCCCTGTTATTTAACCGTTAACTGGAGGAAGAAGTGACGGATTGATAACTTTCTTAATGGTATTTACTTGTAAGTGAATTCATCGAATTCAACTGGAATTCGAACACGGCTCTCCGATTTCTCGTCCCGAGCCGATATCCGCTGCACCACAACGCACATGGAAAGGTAAAAGGCACCTTGTAAACTAAGAATACTAACAACAGACGAATGCCTAATCATACAATTTGTACTCAGCAAAAGCTCGGGAAGATGTTCCATGAACTCCCTGGTCGGCAAAATCGCCACACCGCCCATGACAGGACGAGGCCTGATTCGCTCATTTAACCGAACATTTTGTATTTGAACATGACAGGACGACGACTGACTAGCTACTTTAATTTAACTACAACTTTTCCTCTACCGCGTCAATAATGAAATAAGCGACACTGGTTGTATTTTCTATATGTACTATTGCATGCTTGCGAGAACACAAACTTCTGTTAGCCCCAAGAGGGATAGACAGTATATTAATATTATTTATACGGTCATTAATTTGGGATGTGTGCATTTATATGCATCAGATGATTTACTGTAGTCCAACAATATTAGCTCGACAAGGAATCGTGAAAAGACTGAAACCTATTCAAAAACTATAATTTTTATTTTGTCAGTTTAATTATATATATATATATTGTCAGGTTAATATAATAAAGTTTTAATGTAGTTTTTTGTCCAATTCCTGCTTATACCTGGTTGTTACGAATGAAAATCGAACACCTGATCAATGACAATTTCCATTTCAATGTATATTTTACTTTGTTGAAAACAGGATTAATTATTTCCTCGAAATCAAAGAGTTTCTTTTTCTCGACAACCATTTTTCTGTGACGATTTGATTTCTTTTGATTGAATATAAAATTTACATAGAAAATTATAGATATCACACTATGTAGATGTTTCATACTCTCTAATTAGTATCATAATACCTTGCACGTGCGCAGAGAATCGAGGTGGGATGTACTTTTGCTGACGTGTGTGTATTTGCGTAAATAATGCATACATTTAGTCAGTTAAGTGCCATATGTGATACACGCTTGAGCGATCATGTCTCGAAAGAGACATGGCTGAATGGACAGATTTTTTTTGCAGTAGATTACCAATAAAGGCTATTTAACCGTAAGTGAATGCAACGACTTCAACTGGAATTAGAACACAGTTCTTCGATTTATCGTTCTGAGTCGCTAACCACAGCACCACAACTTATATGCAATGTATATATTAAGGTTACGAAAATTAGTTTAATGGTGGAAATGTATTTATTTCACAAAAAGAAAACGGTTCAAAATAATCTTATGTTTAAATACACTTGACTATTTGTTGTTTATATAAAAATATACATTGAACATTATACAGTTAAATGTTTAACCCAATATTTATGTGATAAATGTCTACATGCAATTATTGATAAAACGTTGAATAGAATACACCCCAAAACTGACTAAGTCCTGGTAGGATTAAAAGTTTAATAACCAAAAGTGTTTAGTGCATATGAAATGGGAAAGCAAAGGGAATTTCTGTGTTATCCTATGGTGTTATGTGTTTATAATGGTAAAGAATTTAATTAAATGATACTTTTCGATATTAAGTCACTATAAAATACACTTTTATGCTTTTTTGTTATTCTAATGCTGATCTAATCTCCCTATGAGATTTTCTGAAAATGATGAATGCTCGTTTCTGAAAAAAAACTGCCTACCCCACCCGGATACTGAAAAACTTTCTATAAAATGAAATACTAAATTGGTCTATCCTTTTAATCCACATTTTTTAATTAATCCTGGAGCTTAGTCGAAGAACTACAAATGGAGATTTCTGAGCAAACGTGTTGAATCGAAACACTGCAGAAAATATTAAAAAAAAAAATCCTTGGAAAATTGCACAAACGATTCACGCACAACAAACGTGGAAATGTTTTATTCCCAACATCTTGGCTTGTAACTCATGTAGTATCAATGCAAAATAAGCCAAAACCATTTCCAGTATGTGATCTGTACAAACGAGGAATGCTTCAGTCATGACGACACTGATAACAGCAAGTAGAATAAACGCCAATAAACGTTGCTAGTAGGTGGGAAAGTAGAGAAATTACGGCCGGGGTGGGTGGGGGTGTTTTACTCACTATTTTAACAGAAATTTCACAAGAAGTAAATACAAAAAAAAAATAATGAATAAAAATCTTGATCCCAAAGATAACAGAACAGAAAGAAAATACTTGATCTTTCAATAAATGCGAGTTGATAACCCGCCATAACAGCTGTTAGCTATCTCAGTGATTGCTTTTCATCATTAATGAACTAGTGTATTTGGCCACCAGAGCTCAGTATCAAAGAAAATATTTGTGAGCTGAAAGTGAGAACACGCAATATTCCATTCTTAGAGAGCTGAAGTTGGCTATGGAAGGAACATGTGAGTGAAGATCAGTCAATATAGGTTCTTTAAATAGAACAACTTAGTGGTAACCTAAACCATTCCGGTCTTGCGAAGTAATATTTTGTTTTGTTTTTTTTCCTGGGCATCAGTTTTCATTCAGTTTTTTTTTTATTTACAATAGAAAGAAAGTCTTATCGTATTTGAAGATTGACGAAAATGAAAATATTATTTGGTTTTCATTGATATATTTAATCAATATATTTCTGTCAGTGTTGATAACATAATCCGATTTATTTAGCAAATTGTGGTTCCATCTAGTGTAAAAGTCTTCAAGTGTTAGTGCAAAGAAACCGTGTCTTTTTAAACTCTTCGCATTTAAGAGATACAGCAAAAACACAAAATTTAAGAACACTAGTCATAACCGTCTGCACCCTGAAGGAACAGAACCACTGGCTACTGAGTCAAAGAGTGCCGAATATGTCCTCATGAAGAAACGGTTAATATCACCTTTATCCTAATGTGACGATAAACATTCACTTACCAGAGTCAAAGCGTCCAAGATATTCTGCTGCTTGTCGGGCTGCTGTGTTGTAATGGATACGTGCATAAACCCACGCTAGACAGTTCGTCATTTCGTCAGCTGCATTCTCTCCTCTTCCAAGTTTGGTCCAAGAAAAGTACATTCTTCGACCTTTGTAATTTTATGGTAATTGGCACCAGCCGGAGACTGACTGAGAACGAGGCCAACGCCGATGATTGGTGCGTCTGCAAAGTTTTTGGTCAATAAAAGCAGTTTGAGACGTCAGCTGGTAGTGCTGTTGGGACCGTGGTGACGTGCACTGGTATAGAGGTTCGTATTAAATTACGACTGTTTATTTTTGTCCTGAAGCTGGACGCTAGCTTCAAACCTACCAATAGAGCGAGCGGTGTAATTACCAGTATCTATCGAAACGTGGGGGAAATACACTGATTAACAACACCTAATTATTAAAAAAGTACCCTTCAAGCTAAAGTGGCATGGCTTTCATTCTAACTTAATAGCTTTCTAATTAGTATTAGTATGCTCGTTTTCATCATTGCACGCTCAGTACTTCGGGTGTTCGTCTTGCATGATAACCTTCTAGGAACTTCGAAACAATCGCTTTATTAAATCCACAAAGATAGATTGTTCTTATGACGGTTTTTCTGCTTATGATCTTTTAGGATTTTCTATATTTTTTTCACCTTTCTATTGCTTGTCTATTTGTAACATAAAACGTGTTATTCCGTGCAATACCCTGTCTTCATCAGCCGCCGACCACGGGTGATGTCACGGTTTCGGTGGCTATGGCGGGACCGCCACCCCTGGCGCCACCAGCAGCATTTGCCACCAGTTGATTGTCCCTGTTGTATATTCTCATAAGGAAGTAAATAAAACGATCGTTCCTCTTTGCAGTTTGTATAGGTAATGAAATTTCCTGAGCGCGTTTGCCAGAAGAAGAAGAAAAAAACGTTGTAGACGACCACACAAATATCTCATTTGCGCAAATTAGATCGTGTTGTTGCGCGAATTTTGTTTGCTTGTTGTTTTGATCTCGACCAAATCCAACTTGACGCGTTTTGTACCGTTGTTCGAATGCGGTGCCAAGCGCTTTTTAAACCACGGCCAGTGATGCCTA
Source organism: Ascarosepion bandense (assembly GCA_037127315.1). Lineage (NCBI taxonomy): Eukaryota > Metazoa > Mollusca > Cephalopoda > Sepiida > Sepiidae > Ascarosepion > Ascarosepion bandense. Next base: position 6,589,547 of record JBBBDQ010001981.1, on the reverse strand, counting down.
TTTTAGAAAGGAAATACTATTGCTTGGCATCGAACCAAAGTCTATGACTTATCCACACAATCCGTAAACTCAAAATGCACTCGGCAATGTGTCTCTTGGGAGTAAGAATAATTTCTTGGATATTGATAACACTTCATTTCGGAACTCTGAAGACACTACTTGCAGATGTTCTTGCAATTACTAGTGTCGTTCTTTGCGAATACTTTAAACTTGCTAATAGTTCCGTTTACCATAATTAAAGATTAACTGATTAAAAGTAAACTTTAATTATATTTGAAGATTCCTGCTTCTCCTAAACAGAAATGAAAATAGGAACAATTATGGAAGAAAATGAAAGTGATTTGCTTCACTAATTTTATGTCGGTAAAACATTTAAAGGCAACGTCAATCACCATTTTCTCTCTTCCTGAAACCTGTTCTTCCACTGACCTTTTCTCCTCACTAAAATCTTCTCATTCCCTTTCACTACCAGTCAGTCTTTTCTTTAATAGTGGAATTAACGCTTTGAATAAAGTGAAATGAGTTAAAGAAAAAAAATGCAGGAGATTGAGGTTTAGAACACTATTTGAAAAAGGAGACAGTAAGTTAAGGAAGAAAAAACAGAAAACGCTAATTATCGATAGACTGAAAGATATACTGATGGCCGGATGAAAGAAAACAGGAAACCAGTAATTGAATTTTTTCATCTGCTAGAAAGGTAAAACAAAGAGCCATCTGGATTTTGTCAAAGTGACAGCATATTCTAAAAACCTAATATATAAATATTTTTACGATCATCAAAAATGAGTAACCGGCTAAGATAAATCTTTTTACGATTTTTGAATACAAAGGCGGCCACTGGCTGCAAACCTTGTTCAGTTAGTAAAAACTAGGTTTTAATATAATGATTACCCGACAAAGAGAAATGAGGGAAGGAAAATAAGTTTGAAATCATCTGGTTTTGCTCTAAGACTGAGAAAAGTGACAACGTATTCTAAGAACCTCCGAGAAGAAACAGGATAATTTCTACAACAATTGAATACGCAGCAAGAAGCCTGGATAATATTTTTTTATGATTATTGTCAATTGATAGGAACTTTTAAAGACCAGACTGGCTTACGAACGAAAATAAGAGAAAATAGCAAATTAAATTTTTCGTTTGCCAAAAACGCGATAAAACGTCCCAAGTCAAACGATTATCCGTTTTTTTTTTATTATTTTGGTCACACGTTGAGTGATTGTGTAGGGAACGCTAGCGTTCTCAGAGCACATCATACCAAAACCACTGCTGGATGCGGAGCTCAGTATAAGCTGAATATTTTGAACAGCAAAGTCAGTACGTCAAGGGAACCAGAAATTCAGCGTGGGTCTGTCCCCCATAACGGGTCCGATAGGGAAAGGAAGTGGGGGAGTGAGTGAGGGAGAGTTTCAACATGTAGAAGAAAAGTCAACAGACGTGAAGAGACAGAGACCCGGGGAAGACTAGACCAGAGAGAACGCCGTCGAGACAGATACTAGTGCAGAACAGAAGAGTGTGTAGACCGGAAAGACACAGCGGAGACGTGACACACGAGTGAGATTTGACGTCAGACCAGAAGACAGTGTGCGCAGACCCGAGAGACCCGGTGGAGACGTGACGCACAAGATGGCATCGATGAAAGAGGTGAAGAGTCACAAACCGGAAACCAGAAAACGATGGAAACTGAGAAAAATGTCAAGACAGATTCTACGACGAACTCGGCTGGGCCAGGGCGATCATCACCTGCGAGAAAGATTCAACGTGAAGAGGATGTCAGAAACTCGGCAGAGAGCTAGACTAGAGACGACGACGACGACAAAGTGCAGAGAGCGTGCATGGAGAGATGCGCAGACGGAGACCAAGAAAGAAAGAAGTGGACAGGTTCGACGGCAGACGTGAAAAATTACAGAAAGGAGGAGACCAGGTTACGGATCTATCTTTATATTTCATTTCTTTCTTTATCTTTCCCATTCAATACTTTTTTTTAATCGTATCACCCTGAGCAAGGCGGTAATGCCACTGATGAGCAGGGGGCTACGTTAGACTAAAAAGATTAATTAGAAGAGAGTGAAGAGAAAGATGAACCAGTTAGAAAGGAGCAAGAGAAGGATGGGAATACAGGTGCGATGACAGTTGAAAAGGTGGAGAGACAGAAAAGAATATACGGGGTGGTGAAAGAACTAGAGTCAAGTGGTTAATAGATGAGTATTGACATTGCATTTAAATTCTTGGAGGTTGTAGCCGTCAGGAAAGCAAAAATATGGAAGCGAGTTCCACAGGCTGGAAGTGCGAGAGAAGAAGCTGCAGGAGTAGAATTGTTTTCAAATTTTCTCTTCACATTAATCGTTCTTTTTCTTTGTGGAATCTTTCCTTAACTTTGTATTCAGCTTTAATTCCTATTTCTTTAGAATTTGACAATCTTTCCTCTTTGGTTTGTTATTAATTACCGTTTCCTGTGTTCCTTCTTTTTCCTTGGCACGTTTACATTTCATTTTTTCCTAGTCTCTTCAGATTTACAAACCAATAATCGCAAACACCCATCTCACCTGTCATATAGCGAGGCTTAGCAGGCACATGTCACTGGTCATTGATTCTAAGTTTGATCTAGACTAGCGCTGACCAATGTTCACCTTTACCGAACTCAGCGAAACTTAGTAAAATATCAACAGAAATGTGTTTGTTACTTGGCTGATTAATGTTACTTTCAATATCCACACCCAAAAGTTTCGTAAGTGAATTTATCCCTCCACTCGTCAGGGTTTTTTCGCAAGTTACCTTTAACTTCCATACCTTCCGTTTTTCTTTTTTTTTTAATCATTTCACCCCAAGCAAGGCATTCCACTGCCACTATTGCGCTTGGGGCTACATAGGGGGGTAAATAGGAAGAGTGGTTAGATATAGGAAATGTCAGAAGGGGGATGATAAATAGTTGGGTGGGTGGAAAGAGTGTTTGAGAGAATGGAAGTTAGTTTGTTAGGAGGTGTCTATTGACCTTACATTTAAACTCCTGGAGATTGTAACCGTCGGGGAAGCAGTCATGTGGAAGAGAATTTCACAGTCGGGAAGTGCGAGAAAAGAAACTGTTGGAGTAGAAGTTGCGGTTGCATTTTATCGGTTTCACTGTAAAAGGGTGGGATCTAGTTGTTAATCTAGTATCTCGTGCAAATTCGAACCTAGGGGGCACCAGTGATCTAAGTTCATCGGAGCAGAAGCAATGGAAGTATTTATAGAAGAGACACAGGGAAGCCACGTCGCGCCGGTGAGAGAGAGACTGCAGGCGGTCTGCTAAGTCGGTATCGATCGCATTACAGACCCTCCGCTGTACCTTGTCTAGAAACTCAAGGAGAATAGCAGGGGCACCCGACCAGATATGGCAACAGTATTCAATGCACGGGCGGATGGTAGATTTGCATATTGTTGGTGAATTTTATTTGTGGGTGGATATGTACTGGTACGCGTGCTTCCTGTTTTTGCAGGCATAGAAAACGAAAATGGCATTTGTATTTAGATATTTTTATAGAGATGTGTGGTATGTATGCGCATGAAATGGAGAATATTTAATCAACCAGTTTCTTAAAATTATATCTTAAAAATTATGAATCAAGAAAAATATCAACCAGCTAAAGAAAAAACTCCATGTCACTGCCACTACTGCGCAGGGGGCTACGCAGAGTGGAGAATGGATGATTAAATATAGAAAATGTCAGAGGGTGGGTGATAGGCGGGTGAGGATACTGAGAATGAGGGTTGGGTAGATGAGAGTGTTCTGAGAATAATTGGGAGTTAGAGTGATAGGAGGTGTCTATTGACCCTACATTTAAACACCTGGAGATTGTAACTGTCGGGAAAGCAAAGTTGTGGAAGGGAGTTCCACAGGCGGGAAGCGCGAGAAAAGAAGCTGTTTGAGTAGAATTTACGGTTACATCTTATTTGTTTAACTGTAAAAAGGTGGGACCTAGTTGCTAATCTAGTATCTCGTGTAAATTCGTGCTTAGGTGGCACCAGTGATCTAAGCTCATCGGAGCAGAAGCCATGAAAGTACTTGTAGAAGAGGCACAGGGAAGCCACATCACGCCGGTGAGAGAGCGGCTGCCGCCGGTCTGCCAAGTCAGTATCAACCACGTTACAGATCCTCCTTTGTATTTTGTCAAGAAACCCATGGAGAGCAGCAGGTGCACCCGACCAGATATGGCAGCAATATTCAATACACGGGCTGATGGTAGATTTGTATATGTGCAGAAGAGATTCAGGTGGGAAAAACTTCCGGGCTTCCAATAATTGTAATCTTATAATAAAAATTCTTAATAGAGTAACGTAAAAGACATATTTGCACTATTTTATTCCAGGTTCATTTCTCGGTATACATTTTCAAGCTTTGCTTTAAATATTTTCGGCAAATTGTATGCTTTTGTACCACGATTTTTCAAATCTTATTCACTTCTGCATTTATTGTGGGAGATAACTCCATAATCTCAAAGAAGGTGGGGGATTATCTTCATTGACTAAAAAACGATCTCTTCCTGGAATAAACCTTTCTAAGCTATTTCGCTTTTCCAGTGTCTTATTAAATTTGTGTAATTGAATTATTACCTTAAAGTTATATTTATTTTAATAACATTCACAGAGTTTTAATTTTCTCTAGTAATGTGCTCAAATTTATAGTTTCTTGTAAAGAATCAAAGGCGTTTTTCATGTTCAACAACGTCAAATAAATGAGGGTTTTGTATTCTCTTATTGTTTTTAGATGAAGATAACTCTTTGTGGATAGTCTAGTCGATTAAATTCAGTTAAACTAACCCTGAACGAGGGACGTATTTTCGCAATCAGCTTTTATCTTAATTGCTTTGTGAAGAATATATATATATATATATATATATATGCTTTTATGTTATGCTCTATTTATGCGGTAAAATGCTCAATATCAGGGATAGAATATTTAAATACAAAAATGGACATTGAAGTCAATATCCGGAGACGTCAGTGTTTCATGCTAAGCGCTATCATCAGGACATGTGTGCTGTGTTTTTGCTCCACACACACACACACACAGGTCTGTGATGCATTGTGGGTAGTCTATTTTATTATACTAACGGTTATTTTGGTGGACATAGTTTATTATTTACTTCGTTTAATTTTTAGATTTACTTGCTTTTTTTGTATTTATATTTTATTTATCAGTTTTTGTTTTTGAAGTAGCTTAGTAAAAATTGTTTTCGTGTCTGCATTTTGAGATGAGTTCTGATCGTTTATTTAGTAGTTTGTTATGGTCTGGGAATTTTTTCTTCCAGCCAGAGTTTACAATTTTTGAATTGATTGTTGCAGGTTTATGTTCTTTTCCTCCTCTTCCATGATATTTTTGGTGTAATTTTTGTTTTAAGTCTCCCAGAGATGTTTAGAAAACGCTGTGCTGATCGCATTATCCAGGTGATGTTCTATGGTTTTGAATTGATAAACTACTATCATCACTACCTTTATTCATTGAGAATTCAAAACAACCAACTATTATTCATTTATGCTATCGCGCACAACTGAAACCACAGAAAGAAAACATTGACTCGTATTTGCTAAGAACACCAACAGGTATTATGTGAAAATTGATGTCACTTCAGTTGTCATATTCAAGAAGTTCTTAGTCTATTACAGAGTCTCAGTTGAAGCTTAAGCGTTTCACAATCACGCAATTGGGGCTGCAATCTTTGCTAAAACAAATATTCATGGATAGGCAGCATTACTGCAAGTATTTACAATTTTTACTGAAAGGAAACAAACAAGTAACTTTGCATTAATATCATACGTTATCTGATATATGAAAGGTTTATAGAAAATAATTGACAGCCAGATAAAATTAGATTTTAATGCAGTAAAATGGTTTCAGTAAGTCAATTTTTTCTAAAGTTGAAATAAATTTTAAAACCTGTCTGTATCTCTTTCACTAGCATCCGAAGTAATTTTATAGCGTAGAATCATTCCTCCAAACTAACTCACCTTATATCTTAGCCCTATGTGAAACTAACCTTGACCCTTCTATCCCCTCCTCTGAGTTTTATGTTCCTGACTACCTTCCCCTCTTCAGGAAGGACTCCAATGTCCATATGCATGGGCTTGGTGCATTTGTCAGCGAACACCTCCCCTTAGCTAGAGTGACATCTCTTGAATCTCTGGACCAGTCTTTCGTGTGCTTCCGTGTATCACTTCTAAGCTCAGTGAGCTATCCCTTCTTCCTCTGCCGCTTCCCCTCCTCCTCTGACTGTTCAGTACTTGACAGCATCTCTGACAATATCGACAGGGCCATTTCTTCTCACCCATCTGCCCATATTTTCGTGTTTGGTGACTTTAACGCCCACCACACTAAGTGGCTGGAAAACTCTGTAACCGACCCAGATGGTGTCCACACCATTAATTTTTCAATCTCCCAATCCCTTACGCAAGTGGTGGATTTCCCCACGCGTTTCTCCAACAGCCCTAACGGAAGGGACTCTTTACTAGACCTCTGCTTCACTTCCATCCCAAATTCTTGCACCACCAGACAGCTCTGCCCTCTCGGAAATTCTGACCACGCCGTAGTTTCTGTCAACATCTCTTTCCAATCCTACTGCTATCAAAGAGCAGACTGGAATTCGTTCCGTGACTTCCTCTGCGACGTCCCTTGGAACAATGTTTTTAGTCTTCCCGTCGAAGACTGTGCATCAGAGGTTCCTCCTTAGTTAAGGCTGGCATCGATTCTTTCATCCCTGCCAGGAAATCTCAGCTTAAATCCCATTCGTCTCCGTGGTTCTCGCCCGCTGGCTCGGTCGCCATTACCCACCGGAATCTCTTCTTCCGGCTTTATCGTAGCCACGCGTCGGACCAAAACAGGTGCCTCTTCGCCTCAGCTCGTAATAAGTGTAAAAAGGTACTTAGCAAAGCTAAGATGCTGTTTGCTGCCAGATTGAAGCAACGCATAGCATCCTCTAAGTTCGGCGCCAAAGACTACAGGCGCCTCTGTAAAACCGTGCTTAACAAGAGTAAGTCCTCAATACCCCCACTAATCAACGAGTTTGAGGTCCTCACCTCCTCAGCGGACAAGGCTGAATGGTTTGCCAGTAGATTCTCGACCAACTCGTGTCTGAATTCGTCTGGAGTCTATACTCTCGACTTCCCACATAGAACAGAGGCCCAATTGAATGACGTCCACATCACGCCCTTGCCGATTTCTAACATAATCTCAAAACTTGACCCTCACAAAGCGTGCGGCAGGGACGGAATCCCTATCATAGTCTTGAAGAAATGTGCTCTTGAACTCTCCTCTGTCCTTTCTAAACTCTACAACCTCTGCCTATCTTCCTGCCTGTTGGAAGTCTTCTTCTGTGGTTCCAATATTTAAGAACACTGGTGAACCCTCGGACCCCGCAAATTACCGTCCTATCAGCCTTCTTCCGATCTTTGGCAAAGTGTTCCAAGCCATTATCAACTCCGAGGTCGTTCAACATCCACAGGCTACTCTCGGACAAGCAATATGGCTTCCGCTTCACAAGGCCCACTGCTGATATGCTAACGACCATCACCGAGTAAATATACCGGGCTCTCGACAAGAATGGTGAAGCGCGAACCGTCGCCTTTGATATATCTAAAGCGTTCGACAGAGTATGGCATGCCGGCCTTCTACAGAAACTGCGAAGCTACGGCCTAACTGGACTTTTGTTGGGCCTAATCCAGTCATTCCTCGCTAACCGTACTTTGAAGGTGGTACTAAACGGACATGCCTCTCAGAATTATCCTACAAACGCGGGTGTCCACCAAGGCTCCATCCTAGGTCCTACGCTCTTTCTAATCTACATCAATAATCTCCCCGATGCCATAACATCCCAAGTAGGTATGTACGCCAATGATACCACAGTTTACTCTCACCTCCATCAAAAATCTGGTGTTGGTGACAAGGCGAACCTCGCTGTCGAGCTTAAAAAGGATCTCCAAATCGTGGTTGATTGGGGTAAGAAATGGCTCGTAAAATTAAATTCTTCCAAAACGAAGCTGCTGTCAATTAACCACCACAGACAACCGCACCTCCCTCCTATTAGCATGGAACAGGCTTGCCTCCCAGAGAGTAAAACAGTACGCCTGCTTAGCCTGACACTCTCAGCGGACCTCAAGTGGAATGACTACGTCGAATCCATTGCTAAATCCGCTGCTATGAAAGTCGGCTCTCTGTGCAGGGCCCGGAAATTCTTTCCGCCTGAATCTATCCTGCACATATATAAATCTACCATCCGCCCGTGTATTGAATACTGCTGCCACCTCTGGTCGGGTGCCCCTGCTATTCTCCTCGGGCTTCTTGACAAAATACAGCGGAGAATCTGTAATGTGATCAATACCGATTTAACTGACCGCCTACAGTCATTCTCACCGGCGTGACGTGGCTTCCCTGTGCCTCTTCTATAAGTACTTTCACGGCTTCTGCTCGGATGAACTTAAATCACTGGTGCCCCCTAGGTGTGAATTTGCACGAGATACTAGATTGGCAACTAGGTCCCACCCCTTTACAGTGAAACCGACGAAATGTAACCGCAATTTCTACTCCAACAGCTTCTTTTCTCGCACTTCCCTCCCGTGGAATTCCCTTCCGCATGATTGCTTCCCCGACGACTACAACCTCCAGGTGTTTAAATGTAAGGTCAATAGACACCTCCTAACACACTAACTCGCACCCATTCCCTCCAACACTCTCCCTACGTACTTCCTAACTCGTCTATCACCCTCCCTCTGACATTTCCTATACCCAATCGCTCTATGCGCTATAGTGGCAGTGGACTGCCTTGCTTGGTTTGCTTGATGAAATAAAATTGCACTGGTTTGCACGGAATAAAGCTTGGTTTGCGGAGAATATGGTAAATCTTATTTGCAACCAAATTTCCATGAATTGCCCAAGGCAGTCATAAGTTTGATAATAAGAAGTTAGTCACGCTATAACAACAGAAAGAAAGTTGGCCTTTGGCAGAAAGTAGAAAAAATTCAGTCGCAAGAGAATAATTAAACGACGATGGATAATAATTTTGCTCATTGAAGCAGAGAAAGTTACAAAATAAAATTTACGTACAGACTTAATGAATAAATAAATCATTCAAGTAGCAACATTCAGATGAATTTTTATACAACTGTAATAGTTTTAAAAGTTACATGCGTTATCATATGTATGCGTTTGAGAGCGAATAAAGTTACCGCAAGAGAAATCGGTCTTCAGTAAAACGAAAAACTGCACCCGACAACAAAGCCTGTGATTGCAAGGTTCTGAAAAACATGCTGTTCTTTGCAGGTCCATCCTGACCCATGATTCTAGCACCTGTTAGGTTCCCAGTTAGGTGCAAATAGTTAACCCTCACAGTGTAGTCAAAACACTGAATGTATGAAGAAAGAGAATCTTAATGTCAGCAATTCATTTTAGCGATTAGGTTTGGTTTGGTTTTATTTTACGGTATATCAACACCTCTGTGGGTTATTTAATGTCAACAAGATGTTTAGGATAGAGCCGGATGAACAGAAAACGTATTCTTTGTAACATATCCAGTCTATAGATCATGTTCTATTGACGCATTTTTATAAAGAGGGCTTTATCTAGAGTTGAATGCATTGCTAATAATTTCGTTTCTCTTCAAAAAGTATTGCTACTTTCCCTCAAAAATTGTTTGCTGGCTATAAATAGCAATACTTTTTTTTTAATTTATTGCTAGTATTTTTTCAAGGACGGCTACAATCTCCAGGAGTTTAATGTAAGGTCAATAGACACCTAACACGCTAACTTGCATCTATTCTTTCAAACACTTTCACCATCTAACCAACCCTCATTCTCGGTACCCTTACCCGTCTATCACTCTCCTTCTGACATTTCCTATATCTAACCATCCTTTCCCATCACTCCCTCGAGCCTATGTAACCCCCTGCGCTAATGTGGCAGTGGAATGCCTTGCTCGGGGTGAAACGATTAAAAATAAAAAAAGATAGTAAATTTATTTCTACTTTTTAAAAACCGTGTTTTATGATTTTTGTAGAGGCCGATCACTTTAGATAGGATAGTATATCATCCTTATTTACCCTCTCCAACAACTCAAGCATTCAGTATTGTAAAATGGCTGCCTAGACATAACTAGTTCTGGATACTGTAAAAATGTTCAATGAATAAGACTGTTTTAATTGCTCGGCAAACCGGTTGAACTTCGACAGTTCAATAAGAAAGAATGTCATTTTCGTACCGCCGATGCGCAAGCGAGCCATTACGATCTCCTTATTTCGTGACATCCGGAACGATGAATTACTAACTCCCAGCTTGGACTGGGTTGCATGGGGTTTATTATGTGGATAATAGTCCCCATACTTTTACCATTTTTAAAAATATATATATATATATATATATATATATATATATATATATATATATATATCTCCTCGTTAAAGTTTGTATACGAGAACTTGATCCCTATATCTATGCTCATATTCAAAAGCTCTTTGGCTGCCAGGTCTGCTTTACATTTATCTTTTATTTCCATGTGGTTAGGGAGCTAACATATTTTTCTTTTTGTTCAATGCATTAATTTTCTGAATTATTTTAATGTTCATTAGATCGTTGCATTTGTTTCCCACCAAAGCTGATAGGACGGAGAGTGAGTTTAAAAAAATTAGAAAGTTCTTTAGTTTGATATCAGTGATGTATAGAGCCAACTCAACAGCATAAGCCTCTGCAGTGTATGTCTAACTTTGCTTGGGGGTGCGTTTTTTATTTATTTATTTTTTTTTTGGCTTACTTTGAAATTCCAAAGTAATTCACATGAAGGCCGGAGCGTCGGGAATTTGACAAAGTTTACGACAATGCAAACAGCGTAAATAGTTACAATATCTAATCTCAGAAATATAGACAACACACGAGATTATTTCTGATTCTCCACAAAACCTATTTTAATAGTAACGCCATTCATTACCGAAAGTCTGTAAAGTTATTATAAACTAACAAAGGTACAAGGCTGACTTGAATTTCGTCCACAAAATATTCATTGTTGATCTGAGCCTTCTGGACATTTAAATGGATGGATGTTTATCGACATAGTTGTTAATTACCTTATCCATTACTCAAATCGCCTTCGGTTAAGAACCTCAAACATAGTAGTTTAACTTTCTTTGACGAGAACTGATCGATCGGCTGGCAATTCAGGGTCATTTTATTCTTCGATCGTGGTAACTAATTTTGGAACAAAATCGAAAAGTTCTGAAGACATTAATCAACATAATGATAGTTCGAAGCATTCAAATGACATCGGCAGACATTTGACTGTTCATTTTGAAAGTAGTTTTATTGAAGTGCAATATCACTTCAGCACTTAAATAAGCATAACTTATTTACATTTATTCTTAATATCAAACTGTGAATCCATATTGTGATTTAAAGATGGTACATATTTTCAACTGCGGTCTCTTATACTGGATGCCAGTCAAGGCTAGAAACCCAGTCTACCCTGTTATTTATTCTATAGCAGTGTAAGAGTTTAAAATCGGCTAGGTAAGTGCATTTTTGGCAGTGTAAACCGTTTACTGACATCTTTCTTGGTGAATAAAATGATTCCAGCCGACTGGTATCGCTTTTAATAAAGGGATGCTTTTAAGAAAAGAATTCCTTTTATCGAAGTTGAAGAATGCGCTATATATATTTCAAAGTACATACAGGAAGCATAGAAACAGACAAAAGAAAAATCCTTTTGTTACTTATCATAGCTAATGAGATTGATCGCCACAGAGTATAGCCGTAGTGACGTTGTCAAAAAGTATGGTAATATTTAAATATAATTTACTCGAGTAATTCAATATATCCGTCTAGTAAATTGGCATCGTATAATGTTCGATGAAAATTAATATTCATCAACGAGTTAAATACATTGAAGTAGATTTTGTTGTATGAAGTAAATTATTTATGATGATGCTTAATAAACCGATGGTAACATTATCATGGGTTGATATGAAAAAGTTATCATGGGTTGATATGAAAAAGTTATCATGGGTTGATATGAAAAAGTTTCTACGCCTGTTACAGTAAGAGGAACGTGACATAAATAAAATCATTAAAAAAATCTGTAGTTTTTAATCATTTCATCACAAGCAAATCGGTACCGCCACTGATGTGTAGGGGGTTACATAAGAGTGTTAAAGTTTTAGACAGGAAAAAAGTGAAGACAAAGGCAAACCAGCTACAGAGGTGAAAGAGAAAGACCAAGAGAAGGATATGAATACCGGAGTGAAGACAGTTACGAAGGTAGAGAGAAAGAAAAAAGATAAACGTGGTGATGTAGAAAAGGTTGGAGTCAACTGGATAAGAGATAGGAATTGACTTTGCATTTAAATTCTTGGAAGTTGTAGCAGCCAGGAAAGCAAGTATATGGAGAGGATTTCCACAAGCGAGAAAAGAAGCTGATGGAGTAGAATTGTCGTCCAGATTTGGTTGATCTAACTAAAATGGTGGGACCTTGATGTCACTCTGGTTGCCCGAGTAAATTCTTGTGGATGGGGCACCAGTGACCTAAGTTCTTCGGAGCAGAAGCCATGAAAATATGTGTAGAAGAGACAGAAGGAAGCCACATACTTCCGATGAGAAAGTGGTTGGAGTCGAGCTGCCAGGTCGGGACCAATCATATTACAAATTCCCCTTTAAAGCCTGTCGAGAACACTGAGACGAACAGCAAGGGTGCCTTAAATGTCAATGATAGAAGAATGAAACTATACCTCGATCAACATACTGTCTTAGATTGGTTTGATTTGTTTTACGACAAATCAACATTTATGAGTCATTAAATGCCGAAATATTAGTTGTTGTAGTATGGTGGATGGAAATTAAATGTTACTTATGATTCAGAGGAACTTTTTGACTATATTTTGTTGTATAGTTTCGTGTCTCTTAGGAATCTGAAAATATTTTTAGGGTCAACCTTGTGGAAAATATTCCTTAGATTATTTTCTGTTCAAGTCGGATCTGTTCAAGGTCTATGCAGTTTGTCAGTATATGGCGTACTGTGTAGGGTTCTTGGCATGGTATGCACATTGGTACTTCTTTCAGTAAGTATGAGTGGGTAGTATAGGTGTGTCCTATTCGGAGTCTAGCCATTACCACTTCTCTTGTTGACATCCTTTTATTGGTTTCTTTTTTTCCGATTGTGTCACTTGGTGTAGTTTTTGTCAGTACAGGAGTTCCATGACCATGTTAGATTAAAGACACTTTTATATATATATATATATATTTTTTAAAAACTGATAAATTTCTTTGTTAATTATAATTTTTACAAAAAATGGATGTGAGAGGAAAACGTTTACCAGGAGTTGGTATTTAAAATTTAATATCGGCACCAGATCGCGTCAACTGATTTAACCAATAATTCTTGTGCCATGAAAGACATAAGTACTTACATTCGCCCTTCAAATTCTTCCAAAGTCTTCATTTATTACAAAAATGTCACATACTGTTAAACCCAGGACTCCTGGTTGGTTGCACATACACAAAAATCACCCTGATTGTGTCCCCCCAATTATGCACTGAGTTTCTTATATAAGCCTGTAAATATCTTACCTCATTCAATCACACTCTTTAATTTCTCTCATTTTGTTTTTTCCAACAAATGACTGCCTTCTTCGGGCTTTTCCATTTACCGTTCTCACATGTAGATCTCCTAATTTCCCTGATATTCTAATTTCATTACATTGATGTGCAGTCTTTCTTGCCTTTCGAGACTTGATAGTGTCGATAGCTGCATTCTTCTACTTTATTTACTAAAAATCTGTGGATGTGGTAAAATAGTCAACTTTGGCAAAGTTAAATCTTTCTATTCACTTTTCTTTTCCATTCTTTTTTTTCGTCATTGAATACTTCCTCTTTTCTGAACATCCAAGTCTTATCTTTCCTCGTTATCAACTTAAGCCCTTCCGTTTATTAGATACCCTCCACTTCCCACAGAGATTCGGCGTTAATCGCTTCAACGTCTTGACAATTTGTCAAGTATAGTTCTTAATCTAAAAGACCATCGCTCTACATTCTGTCACTGAAACATGTAAGTAGAGCAGTTGCCTGTGTGTGTCTGTGTTTAATCACTTGTATGGTACATGAATTTAAATATAGTAAAACTCCGATATGAAAAGAATAGTTTCGTTTTGAAAGCTCAGCAGTGGCAAAGTTACATAAGTAACTAGATTTCACAAAACATGTATTGCAATAAATAAAGCATGGCCAGTTGGCTTAAACTTCTGCAGCGAAACATCAAATGAAACGCGCAAACATACATATATACATACATGTAAAGGTAGAAGCATTTACAATCTAAAGCGTGGAGAATTCAAATAAAATCAAGAACACATTAGCTAAAACACAAACTAGAATATTTTGAGAAGGTCTAACAGACATTATCAGACACAGAAAATTCCAGAACAGCTCATAAAAATTCCAAATAAAACTAAGATAAAAAGTGAATAAAACGATAAAAAAAGTCACTTATATTCTCCTCTACTGATTATACTTGAACCATAGTGAAGCAAAAAAAAAAGGCTGAACAAGTTACTTAACCAGTTATAAAGAAAAGCATCTAAAGTAACAGGAAATGAGCCAATAAATTTAAGAAAATCACATTAAAAAAAAAACTCGATTTTTCACTAACTTTCTCACAAAGTTACAAACGTTAAATCTAATGTGAAAAAAAACCTTCAAAATACTGAACCGAAAAACTGAGATGTAAGTAAAATTATAGAAGAAATTAATTCTGAACTTCGGGCACGTTTGCATCAGCCAATAAAAAAGGTCAGGTCAGTAATAGACTGAATCCGTAAACGTTGAATATACCTATTCTCATTTGATCATCGAAGTTAAGCAAAGTTGAGCCTGGTCAATACTTAGATGGGTGACCGCTTGAGAATACCAGGTGCTGTAAGCGTTTCTTGACGGATGTACGTTGTGGTGCAGTGGATATCGGGGAGCTGAGTTCGAATTCCACTTGAATACCCTGCATTCACTTACGCGTTAATTCTCTTGAGAAAGGTATTAATCCGTCCCTTCCATCCAGTTATGGGTTAAATAACAGATTGGGTTCTATAATCTTGGCTGGCAACCAATCTACCGCGACAGGTATTGGCAACCTGTTACGGGATGATTAAAATGCCTGAGGTCTATACAGGGTAAGATTTGGGACCCTGCTTTTAAACAAATCCCAATGAATTTTTCTCCAACGCTTGGGGGGAAGCCGGCTCAACCCAACCAGGGTGAACGCCATACATATACGGAGTCCGTAAACTAGTTAAAAGACAATAGCCAAACGGATATTGAGTATTTTTATCCATTCATCACAGAATATATATTAGATAAGGCCAACTCGATTGTAAAGGAATACATCAATATGACAATGGAGTTGATATTATAAAATACTTTTATTCGATAACAAAACATAGTTAAAGACAACACGCTATAACAGAATACGTGTAATATAGACACTAGCTAGGGTTGTTAAAATGGATGTTAGTCTGTACAGAGATTCAATAAACTAAAAAAAAATCAAAACAATTATACAGTTCTTCAAGAAAAATTCTCGATAGAAATTAAAACAAGCCTAAAATAAGGTTGCCGTTTCTATATTTCAATCTTTACAAAAACACATTATATACATATGCACACACCTCCAAGTGAAGAAGAACGAAGAAAACAATTGCAACGTTCAAAACATTTAAAACAGTGCTCAATATAAATATAGAGCAATGAATATTTGGTTAGTGGAAATCAGCGACTCAAAGCGTCTTAAAATCCTATACTAGGAAAAGTCTTAAGATACCATACTGGGAAAAATGTTCAATAGCTCGAAATGAGGCAGAACATCTCGGCCTTAGCCTCTCTTCTGATCTCAAATGGAACCGCTACATCGAATCCATAGCTAAATCCACTTCTAAAAAGGTTGGGTTACTGTGTCGATCCAGAATGTTTTTTCCGCCTGAATCCATCCTGCATATATACAAGTCTACCATTCGACCGTGCATGGATTATTGCTGCCATTTATGGTCAGGTGCCCCTGCCGTTCACCTCAGTGTTCTCGACAGGCTCCAAAGGTAACGTGATAGGTGCTGACTTGGCGGCTCGACTACAGCCACTTCCCCACCGACGAAATGTGGCCTCCCTTTGTTCTATAAATACTTTCATGGCTTCTGCTCAGACGAACTCAAGTCACTGGTGCCTCCTCAACAGGTGTTTACTCGTGCAACCAGAATGGCAACTGGGTTTCACCCATTCACAGTTAGGTTAGCCAAATGCAGACTACAATTCTACTCCTGCAGCTTCTCTCGCACTTCCCGCCCGTGGAACTCGCTCCCATATTCTTGCTTTCCTGACGGCTACAACCCCCAGAAATCTAAATGCAATGTCAATACTCATCTACTAACCACTTGACTCTAGACCTCCCCTCCCCCATCCCGTATATCCTTCCCTTTCTCTCCACTCTTGAAACTGTCATTACACCTGCATTCTCATCTTTCTATTGCTCCTATCTAATTGGTTTGTACTCTTCTTCTCTCTTCGAATTAATCTTCTTTCAGTTAAGTAGCCCCCCCCCCCGCACATCAGTGGCATTTCCGCCTTGCTCGGGGTGAAATGATAAAAAAATACACTAATTTCCACTAAGCATGACCGACCGCAATTAGAAGTTTCATGCACGCGAGCGCAATCCTCAGGCTGCCGGTCGGTCATGTTTAGCGGGAATCAGTGAATATATATATATATATATATATATATATCTCAACTGTTTCGAAAATGAAGCGAAAACTTATATTCATTTCCCATATTATCCGGCGATCAAACGATGAAATATTTTAGCAGTACAGAATAAGATTAAAAAAATCTGCGATAACTTTGTTTAAAACCTGCAAACAGAAAAAACAACAATAAAAGAAACCTAATAAAAAATGTAAATTCAAATGTAGTTCAAATATTACCAACAGAAATATATTGTTTCCTGTATTTACATTATTCGGACTATTGACTTTGTTGCCATTTGTACGACATTTCGGCCATTGTATGCTCCGGCCTTCTTCAGGTGCTAGGAATTTCGAACCGAATCGTTTATTAGAGTCACTGGGGTATATCTTCCTCATTCCTTACATATAAAGTCGCGGTTGGAAGTCATGAGTTATTTCCCTCTAACCATGCAAGTTACTTGTTCACCGCTGTTGTAGCCTGGTATTGAACTCACAACTAAGAGTAAAGTCAGGAACTAACCAACGTCTATATCCACTAATATTTATATCTCCTAAGCCGACCAAGCCTCGAGATGAACACAATATGGGAGCCAGTAATACGGAGTGCCAGAGAAAATCATTAGGGTTAAAAAATTGCAATATGAGCTCTGGTAAAAATACTAGAATAAACTATTAACATCAGAAATACTAGAGAAAAACCATTAACATCAAAAATTGCAATATGGACTCTGGTAAAAAAAGGGTTACTGGATATTAGATTTATAAGTCCCAGAAATTCAGATGTTCTTGTCTTTAGGGACACATGACCCAGGGATATAACGTTGGTTAGTTCCTGACTTGACTCTTAGAGTTGTGAGTTTAATAACTTGCAGGGTTAGAGGGAGATAACTCATGACTTCCAATGGAGGCTTTACGCAAAAATTTGTAATAAAGGGTTCGGTTTGAAATTCCTAGCACTTGAAGTAGGCCGGAGCATACAACGACTGAAACGTCATACAAATGGCAACAAAGATGAGGATGATAGTCCGAATAAGGTCAATACTGTAAATACAACCTCATCTCAGAAATATAGAGAATTTTTTTTATCTAAATGTCTTTCTAATGCTATCTTCACATTTTGTAATTAAAGCTTTTATTAAAACGATCATCAGAATTATAGTTTTAGCTATCAGTGTTTTCTCTATCGATTTTCGTCTTGTTCCTTAATTGCCTGAAACTATTTCATAATTTCCAAATGTGAGATTTTATTGTGTATTGCAAAGCTTATTAAATTGCGCATCCTGAGGCCTCTGATTGGGAAATTGGATGTTTGAGGAGCGTTAGACCACCAGTTCACAGGTTCATTCTGGCCAGTGGGTGATAGCGCCTATTAGTGAAACCCCAAAACAAATCAACTATAGATTCCTTTAGTAAAATAGCCATCAATGCAAAAAGAATGTTACATTACTTATATATATATATATATATATATATATATATATATATATATATAATTACCAAAAATTACAGTTTATAAACAATCAGTTAAGTGCCATACGTGATACACGCTTGGACGATCATGTCTCGAAAGAAACATAACTGACTGGGCAAAAGATTATCCTGCAGTAGGTTGTCATTGCTTTCTGCGGTAGATTGGGTTCTATGGCCTTGGCTGGCAACCAATCTGCTGTTTAACCCATAACTGGAGGGAAGAAATGGGTTAATACCTTCCCAAGGGTATTTTCAAGTAAGTGAATTCAACAAATTCAACTACAATTCGAACTGCTTCCCGATTCTCATTCCGAGCCGATATCCACTGCACGACACCAGAACGCACATCCTAGAAACAATATACATCTTAAAAAGCTTTATCCGAATGTATAACATTATGTGAAAAATGTTTATAGTTGAATAAATAAAATTACGTACAAAATATTTAGACTTTGGCAACACGTAACAGAGAGGTTGATATGCCGCTAAACAATCATTCCAAACTATTATCCCGTCATTTATATTGAACATTGTTTTATATCATCGCAGAAATTATTCAGTGATGCAGTTCTTCTTCATTTACAAGTAAAGATAACTTAAGATTATAAACAGTATTAAATTCAGTCTTTTTCTCGCCTCTCATCGACCTGTGCAGATGATTTCATCGTGCGATATCTTTTAGAAAGTGTCTGAAAATCACACCGAGTTAAACTAGGGGAACGTAATTGCTCTGAAGCCGTCAACCTGTTATACGAATATAAAGATGCTCTCCTCGCCCCCCCCCCTCCATAGGTTGTAACTAAGGTCGACTCAGCACAGTTGTAGTGTAAACCACAGGTGAGTTTTGTTGAACAAGCAAACATATGCAGGGACAAGCATTTGAGTTTTGTTTAACAGCATATCAACCTCTGTGGGTTATTTAATGCCAAAAAGGTGGGGTTCTAAGACAGGTTTTTTTTAAATGTTCGGTTATTTAATGAAAAAATTTTTTTATTCTTTTTCATTTTAGAAAACTGAAAATATTGTCTAGTGTTGTATTCAAAAATTTTTTCCTTCAAAAATGTGCTATGGTTATAATTTTTTATTTTTTTTATAAAAGTCTATTCTTATGGATATATTTCTATAAAAGTATTTTTATACTTTCATAGTATTTTGACCCCATTTTGGAGGTTAACTATTTGCCCATAGCTGGGACCCTGATAGGTATTACCACTCTGGGTCAGGGTAGACCTGAGAACAACAGCAATTAAGAGGTGGTTCCATGCTACTAATCAGAGGCCTTGCTGCTGAATGCAGTTTACTGCCATGCCCAAAACTAGGGACAGGCATTTACACAAGGGATTGTCTACTAGCTTTAGCAGGCGGTGTGCTCGAAAAAGTCCAAGCCGCCATTATGTATCCCTATGCCCTTTAGTAACGTAAGCCAAGCTTCATGAATGACAGTGTGTCATTCTTTGTGCCAAATATGGCAAATATTAATTACTGTCGTCTTTTCTTTGCTGGCTAGTGTCTTTTTTGTTTAATAATTTAATGATAGATTTAATTTTTCGACTTACAGACGGATAAACCCCTTTTGATCAAGAATTTTTGTTCTGCCAGATCCGTTGAAGTTATCTTTTGTACAGCTTCGGATTTGTTTGTATAACATTTTGAACTCTGTATGAGGAGAACATAATACCTTCTACCCCAACCCGGTTTATATTTAGTACGACGCCTGGATTCCTTTGTTGCACTTACTAGACATGTGCTTGATAGCATTTTCTTTTCACCTACTGTACCATTTATTATTTGAATCCTCTCACTTCAAGGCAATAAGGCTACTAAGATGCAAAAAGATTAGAAAAACATTTTGTTTAAGAAAAAAAGATTAATGAGAGAAGATAAACAAGGATTAAAAAAGAGAAGCTAATTATTGGAGTGAATTTTTTTTATTTGTAGTTTCTTTTAGTCAACCAATGACCGCAACACACGTCTCTTGTTCAATATAACAGTCACCGTTCTGCCTTTCAAATAGTTATACCATTTATTATCTCCTTATTGACAGACTATATATATATATATATATATATATATATATATATAAAGACACACGCGAATGTCTATCCTACTCTGGAATCTATCTAGTTTTAAATGTGTGACCCACAAAGTCACCATTTTCTTTTTTGAGCAGTTTGCATGCGAGGCACGTTAGAATCGGTTGTCATCCTGGAGGATGAGCCATTTTTTCCAGTGTTACATTGACTTTTGCAAAAAAACTGCAAGAAACACTGGCTCTTTGTCTTGTACGCTAGTTTACTACAATTGATACTGTATTTAAGTATTTTGAAATTAAGGTTAACTAGAAAAAAAGAAACAATGAATTTCACATGCGAGGAGAGAGAAGAAACTGTTAGCATAGAACCTACGCTTGTACCTGGCCACTTTCTTTGTAAAATGATGGTACTTTATCGCCAATTTATTACTGCGCTCAAATTCATAAAATCTAAGTGCCATAAAATAAAACTCACGAGAGCAGTTATGAAGATATTTATAGAAAAGGCAAAAGGAAGCTACATTATTGCAATGTGACTGAAGTGAAATCAATATTATTGAGAGAGAAGCCCCCCCCCAGAAAACATTAAGCGAAGCTCAATATTCACATCTTGACAGTTTGGTAAGGATATGCACCATAGCCCAGTGTGCGCGATGTCATGAAATATCTTATTTAAAAAGCAGTACATCACTTTGCGGGTAGCACTCAGAAATATCTTCCAGTTTTGTTAGCTAGATTGCTTAGATGGTCATCAACTACGTGTTCCCGATATCTATAGGGGAAAACAAAGTTACCTTGGCTACCTCATTCTTCAAACTTAAGAAACAACCCCCTCGATTCCTGACCATGACGCTACTCTATTAGTACTGCTCATGAATCGAGACATATTACGCCTCTCCCTCGAAGACATGACTAAATTGGTGAGTATCGGCAACTATAAAAACAAACTTTAAGATATGAACAGGGAATTGATTGCAAATCAACTTAATTCGCCATGACAGCATATGTACATGTTGATTTCGGAAATCTCTTAACAGCAGAAGCCATAAGATTCATACTTGGTGTGGCATCAAGAAGTTATTAGGATACAGAACTTGCACATATAAATGTGCAGACATGAGAATCAATAATGCGGCTTGGTGTCTAAAGTTCATTTGTTATAACTAACTATAAATTATCACCGATATGGGGCCTTTGTATCTTCATTTCTTTCATTCTTTTTCTCTCTCACATTATATATATATATGTGTGTGTGTGTGTGTGTGTGTGTGTGTGTGTATGGAGGAAGCAGAGTTTTCTAAACATATATTGTTAAATACAATAGACAGTGGATGTCTTATGCTTAATCACGAGCAGTTCTAAACATCGTATCTTGGATTTAATTTCGGGTGAAAATAAAGACAAAAATTGTCCAACATCTGCATATTTTTTATTACGCTGGTTCTAATCTTTCGGCTCACATGAGCCATCTTCAGAGCGGTTACTGCTACGTTAACAAAGACATCTACCGTCAAAGATAATTTCTTGTATTGACAAAACATTGTTATGCGACGATAACAGTCACCGAATAACCCTAGAGAATGTCCTTTAGAAAGATGGTGCCTTACAAAATCCATTGTCTATCAATGCACTATTTCTTCTGTGGAAAACCCTAGTAATGTAAAGATTTATGTGGGTAGTACTAAGAACTCTCTGAAAAAACGATTTTATCAACACACGTCCTCATTTAATTATAAGTACAGAAATAGAACATCCCTATCGAAATATTATTGGTATCTAAAAAAACAAATAAAACACCCACATAAAAATGGAAAATTAAAAAAAAAAAAGCTAGAATATGTAAGTCTTTAAACGACTCCGGACCCTTGTGTCTACATAAAAACTATATATTATTAAATTTCTTAAAAATAAAAATCTATTAAATAAACGAAATTAAATAAATGTCATATGTAAACATTGCAAAATGTTCAGCTTAGAATATAATTGAAAAGATTCTTAAGAAAAAAAAAGGAACTCTTTATGAATTTACATATATCTAATAATTTGTTTCATATTATGAAAGAATAATGAAATGGATATTAAAATAGTTAAATTGATATTTTTAAAAATCGTATTAGAATATAATAGATTTTATAAAAATTAAAATAAAATGCATTCTGAATCAAAATTAAAATAGTATAAATACACTCAAGGTTCCTTTAAGTTAGATCAAAAATATAAAATGTTTTGTTTTTTTCTTTTAGAAAATGATGAGATACAAAGAAAATTAAAAAATGTATCAATAATGGATACATCAACGGAAATTGAGTCTAGACAAGGGTTTTGATCAAATGACATTTTTGCCGTTAAATTTGAAAGAAGAAATCATGTATGCCTCAAAAATATAAACATTTAAAATTTAAAGTGAATCTCCATTCTGGTTAATTAAATTGAACACCCTCAAATTATTCTGTCTTCTCGCACCCATAAGTAACAAACGTATTGTTTCTTATATTCAAATGAAAATCATTTTCACAATAATGATTTAACATTGCCTGATGACGAGGTAAAAATCTCGAAACAGAAATGTCAATGTAAAATTTATTAATTTTATATATATATATATATATACATATATATATATGTGCACACAAGTTCACCTAGATGTCCATTAATCATTAATATTTCTAAAACTATAAATTATTGCCAAGATTTATGGAGTAGATTATAAATAGATATTATCACATACATTTTTTCTCTAAAGCCATAAATAGAACTAGCCATAAATTTCATATGGTTTTATAGCAAAAGCGAAAAAACAGAAAAACGATCAAGTGTTACTTAATTTTAACTCCGAACATCAGGGTTTGCGCTTACTACTACCACTCTGAAGGCATCTGTCTGATCGCCTTCGCACCTCTGAGCGAACTATTCTTGATAACGATTCGATGCATTTACATTAATATTTCAAGATATGGCTGCAGAGATAAAATTAATCGATTGTGAACTGTAATCAATAGAAACATTATTCCTGGTCAGGTCTTTTGAGGACTCGTTAAAGAAACGTATTTCAGACTTTCATTCATAAAATGATTTTAATGCGAGAAATTTCTTCACGGGATTCATGTCTATTCAGTCATCAGTAATTAATTCAAGAAATTGTGATCGATTGTCTATTTTTTCCCAATGTGGGGACAGCTCTTCATATTCTACGATCGCGTGCTAAATTTAGTTGTGGTTATATCATGGATTGCTTCTATATGTTTGGTACTCCTTATTGTAGCCTTGTGTCAGAATAAGCTATGGTTAGTAAATGTCTGTCTCTCTCAGATAGAGAGAGAGATAGCGATATATATATATATATATATAGAGAGAGAGAGAGAGAGAGATAGATATGAGTGTGTAAAAAATATGGTGAAATTGAAGTTTTCGTATTTATATTGTGATTTTACGTTGAATTTAATTACGTAAATTGTTTACTTCTACACTACAGACCAAAAGTGTAAAGAAACCATTTGTATTTTATAATTAATAACTTTCATGTCTACTTTGATTTAATTGACTCTTATTAAGTCAGAATCCTGAAACTATTACTGCAGAGCGTTCAATTTTTTAGAGATGGGTTAGTTTACATTTTATATCCCGCAACTATATGATCCTTATTAACCCGCAATGTATATTACACAAAAACTGCTGAAAGTTTAATGAAACGTTATGTTACAAAGGGGATAGATTATTGCATTATATAAAAAAATTCGGAAAAACTGTATCTGTCCCAAATTGATCTATATAGGTTTTGAAAACTGGGTATAACTTAATTTTTCTGGGTATAATTCTCCGAAACTCAGACTGTAGCATCAAACATTAAGCCTATAACCTCTCGTGTATATATATATATATATATATATATATATATATATATATAGATAAGCAGCGACCTTTCATTGAATACGGCTGACAAAGAAGATTTAACTATCTTTTTTAATAAAGATTTTCCAGCAGCCTAATTTTTCCGTTTTGTTGATTACGAATATTAAAAATTGTTCATTAATTCTATCGTCCCATACGTTTTCCTCACGTTGTAAGTGTTACGTCGCGATGTATTTTGTTTTTGAAATAGGAGCTTTTATTACAAGCTTGCTTGTGTGTGTGTGTGTGAAAAGTGTTTGTATATAATTATAAATATATATATATATATATATATATATAAATTTGTTATATATATTATATTTTTTACATATTATATATGCGTGGTACTTATTTAAAGCGCTCAATATCAGTGATAGAGCAAACATATTCATATAGATAGGAATGAGTTTGTAACCCTGGGTTTTACGCTTTTGCGATCGTCAGACAAACTCTTTGTTTGTCTGACGATCGCAAAAGCGTGAAACCCAGGGTTACAAACTCACACCTAGATATATATATATATATATATATATATATATCTATATACACACACATACACACACACACATTTGTAAACTAGTCATTACGCGACCTAGGTTTCTACCATGTGGTATCTTCAGGCGATTTGCAATAACTGATTTTATCGGGTTTTTTTTGGGTTTTTTTAATAACTCTCACGTAATAACGGGGACTTTTTTGAATGCGCAATTTTCAAAATTGGTAGAAATTCTAACACTTTCATCCATGGTTGTATGACCGAAAATAGGTCTTTTATGTTATGGTTTCACTCAGTCATAATTTCTCTTTCTTTCATTAATTCTTTTGTGCTTAGGAATAGCATAATAGCTAACTATTCTTCCTGGCACAGCCTACATATTTTGCTACCGTTGTAACGCTTAGCTCTTATCACAATACTCTACGTTATGTCTGGCTTTTCTCTCTCTCACATATATATTGTTTGATCATGCAACTGCCAAAACAAATTTAGTCAAAGGTTGTGCAACGCCAAGAAAACCTCTGGTATGCCCACTACCTTTTCAAGCACGTTTTTCGCACTCAGATCCCAATCGTAGGGTATTCGGATTTTTTGGTTTCCAGACTTGTTTGAAATACGAGTAATTAAAATTACTATCTTTTGAAATTATTCTAAAGTCGATTGTATATTCCTTACTTTTTGCATAAAACACACACATCTCTCTCTCTCTATATATATATATCTTTTTAACACGTATAATCATCAGTTTATTATAATTATTGCACAAAGTGGAGAGAGCTTTTTTTTTTATTCACAAACATTTTTCTTAAAATATATTTGAATAGATGAGCCGTTCTTTCTCTCCAATTAAAAAGCAACTTGTTTTAGAATTGTCTTTTATGACTACATTAACAATTCCGATGTAAGCATAACTTTTAAGCTCTCAAATTTGGTATCCATTTAATCATTTGACATAAAATAGTAGAAAGAATCATTATTTACACGAGTAGAGACAATCAGTGAATATCGACGCTGGCTAAGATTAAAATTCAATATTTACACCATGGCTGCCAGTTTTACAATTAAATAGATGCATTTACACGACTTTTAAACAAAAGAATCTACGAATGCAGAAAAATTTAGCAACATCCGACATTTAGGCCTTGTCCACCGGCGAAATAATTTCAATAAGTTTTCTAATTCATTGAATGATGTTAAAAAAATCGTCTCATTTTTTAGTTTCAGTTCAGTATTCGGATGTTTTGTTACCAGATAATTAGAAAAACAAAAACAGCTCATTTTTCTGTTAACATTGAAATAGATCTCTTCAACTTCTTAAAAGACCCGAGGAAGATACCTAATTAATGCATTATGTATTTCAGTAATTGTGTTTCTCACTGAGAGCAACTATGTAAATTGGAAAGATTTACCTTTGTTTGGCTGATGTTCGTATTTTTTCTAAGTTTTGACAAAGCGCATTTAAGGACGTCATTTTTCTTCTTTCTGTCGAAGACCCACGCATTTATCAGCCCTATTCCGTCATTAACACACGTCTGTTATTTTGTTTTTTTTACTTCTTTCTCCTGCAAGGCGTGAGGACACAAACGTGCAACCGATTAAACAAGTCTAAGCAAACAGTTGGCATAACACTTGCTACAAAGACAAAAATAGTTGGAAACGAGTCAAAAGTTACTTCGGGCAACAAAAGCGATAAAAATGTGGAGAGCCATAATTTCATACATCTACCAATGACATGGCCAACAAATGTGAGGAGATTGTGGAGCAAGGGTTTCCTACATGTTAAAATTAATAGAAGAACTTTTTAATTGGATTTCTTTCTGAATGCGACAAACCTCAATTTTTATTTAAAGAGAATATCATCTACCTCGAAATAGAGTTCGTGTTTTGTGCGTAGTCTACCAAAGAAAAAAAAATTACCGAAAAAGATCTGCTAATTTTCTTATCTCTGTCTAGCATGGCAAATCGGAAAAACCATTGTGAATAAATGATACTGCTTTTATTTACTTAGGGTCAGACTTTTGAGCTTCCGCTTGTTTGTACTTCCTCTGTAAGGAACGGAAAAGGACAATCGAACGCTTGCTTTCCTTTCTTTTGTTAGGGAACGCAAGCATTACGTCGACAGACATGTCTCTGTCGGAAGGGGAACTGGGTATGCCACACTTGGTGTACCACAAACTTACCACGAGGTTGGTCTTCCTACGCCACGCATTGATAGGGGACTCGATTTTAGCGGAGATTGTGAGGGTCGCGTTCCCACGAATTGCTATCAATCCTCCCATCTCGGGGGCTGAGCGCCGTCGTAAACCGAAGATCATTCAAAGTTACTTCTTGAGTGTAGATCGGCCTTGAGGGTTACTCCTTGACCTAGTGACTTTTATCGGCATAAGAGAGTTTTCTATAGTGGACTAATGGAGGGGATCGCTAAGAATCCACTACGGCTTGGTTTGTCGGCAAACAAGCCTAGCCCCTTTTAGTCTTGGGCACCAGCAGCGAATTACCTCAGCAACTCTGAGATTTTGCTTACCTGGCGATTGATTCGGAATAAACTACCTTTTAATAACAAAGCCTTCATATGGGCTTGGTGGGTTTGTCAAACTGAACAGTGTCACCTTGGTATAGAAGAAACGAATCTGAACGGCTTCTACCATTGTCCCCGGGTCCGCCCCTATGGAACCGTGTCGGCGAGTTGACAGCTCCTATAGCTTCCGAAAAGCTCGTACTTGACCGTGCATGTGCATGAGGCTATGTCGCCTGCGTATTCTGGGTTGAAAGTATAGTGTTTCTATCACTGCTGGCTACGACCCTAATGATGATTTGGAACGACGTGATTGGAGTAGATCTGGCAAGTTGACCGTTATTCTCATCAGGATCTAATCCGATTTTTCGATCATCAGCTCAAAAGAAAGATTAAAACTGATAGTGAGTGGTTGGTTTAAGCAGACTTCAGCGAAAGGTGGGTGACTGAGGCAAACCTGGTTTCTTATGAACGCGGCTAGCCATGATTATCTCTTTTAGGTCTCCCTATCACATCAGGATGGTTTCCTAGGAAGTTATCCCCTGGTTAAGTTAGTTCATACTTGTGTACCTAGTTAATGTGAATAAGTGTCGTTCCCTGGCTTCTTTGGATTACCAACCTCCCCAGTTTGTTGACTTGTTTTCATCTCGACTGGGTCAGGATGTTTTCTTTCCCTATGGCCGTATTTATTCTATCCTTCCCTCTCCCTTCGCGAGAAGGCCTCGTGATTTTGTCTAAAGACAAAATACAGCAGGCTCTCCCCAATTTTAAGGGTTTTGACGAGTCCAAATAACATCAGTTATTTTTATTTTGTGTATTTGTTTTTATATCTTTTTTAATTCATTTTCAGACTTTTTATGTATAAAATGTGTAAATTTTTATGTCATGAGGTGAATTGTTAGGCCTTCTGGGAGTATGTGGTATATGGTGGCTTAATTGATCATTTATGGGTTCTTTTGGTGAATGTGCAAATTGTAATGCGTGACAAGGGCTGTGAATCTAATTAGCTTGGTATAGGATAGAGATGAACAACCACAGGTTCTCCTCACTCACACACACTTTTGGGCCTTGTGGTGAAATTGTATTTTTTTATATATACAATAAATATTCCGATTTGTTCTTTTTTTTTTTTTTTTTGATTTTTGAGCTTGGTGAACGAAAGTGATATTGTCACATGGGAAAAATTGGGCTTTGTTACTATGTTGCCTGCTGGACTGTTCACGCTAGGTCAGCGATTGAACTTAATTTTGGCACACGCAGTTTTAAGCGATTCTCCCGGAGAGCAATACACTACGCCCCCTCGGACTTACCCTGTCCTCAGACCTCAAATGGAACCACTATATTGAATCCATAGCAAAATCTACTGCTAAGAAGGTTGGGTCACTATGTCGATCCAGTATGTTTTTTTCCGCCTGAATCCATCCTGCATATATACAAGTCAACCATTCGTCCGTGCATGGAGAACAGCTGCCATTTATGGTCAGGCGCCCCTGCCGTTCTCCTCAGTGTTCTTGACAGGCTCTAAAAGAGAGTCTGTAATGTGATAGGTACTGATCTGGCGGCTCGACTGCAGCCACTTCCCCACCGTCGAAATGTAGCCTCCCTTTGTCTCTTCTATAAATACTTTCATGGCGTCTGCTCGGAACGAACTTAAGTCACTGGTACCTCCTTAACAGGTGTTTACTCGTGCAACCAGACTGGCAACTGGGTCCCACCTATTCTGTCAAGTTAGCCAAATGCAGACGACAATTCTACTCCTGCAGTTTCTTCTCTCGCACTTCCCGCCTGTGGAACTCGCTCCCATATTCTTGCTTTCCTGACGGCTACAACCTCCAGAAATTTAAATGCAAAGTCAATACTCATCTACTAGCACTGGACTCTAGCTCTCTCCCCACCCCCGTATAAGCTTCCCTTTCTCTCCACCTATGTATCTGTCATCGCACCTGCTTTCTCAGCTTTCTATTGCTCCTTTCTAACTAGTTTGTACTCCTCACTCTTTTCTAATTAATCTTTTTACACTTATGTAGCCCCCTGCACATCAGTGGCATTTCTGCCTTGCTCGGGGTGAAATGATTAAAAAAAAAAATTTCTAAAACATTATTCTTTAGATTTTTTCAAGAATCTCTAGATATATAGGAGCACCAGACCAGGTGTGACAACAATATTCAATATATATGAATCAATTTTAAGTGTATAAAAGTTTAAAATAAATTCTGACGAAGAAAAATAGATAAAAATTCTTCCTTATTAATGTTCGCACAACAAATGGTAATCTCTCGGCAATTGAAGAGATAAAGTAGAATCCTGTCAATCACTAGTTCGGAGGTTTGATACTTCCTTCGCACTGCTGTTACGTCTTAACATTAAGCTAATAACGAAGTTGATCAAATAAAGTATTGCTTGTTCTGTCAAATAAAATGAGACGGAGTCGCCTTGACATTTTTCCCGTTCAAACGATTTTTTTCTCTTTATTTAATTAGTATTTTCATGCAAATATCTGTTCATATTTTTTTTTCCTATGACTGAAGCCAAAATGTCGAAAAAAAAAAATCAAATCGATCGGGGACGATTAATGATATCCTTGATTGCCGCCTTCCTAAAATCAAAAATCGAGAACAATACTTAGCTTCAAAAATAAAAGGAATCCTTTTATTTGCAAATTTGATATTTCATATCGAGTCGATTAAAACACTACGCGATTATTTAACTGTTGTTTCCCCTTTCTCAAAATGATATCATTTCTTGAAAGACTTTTTTTCACACTTTGTAACTAGAGGGTTAAAATTCATCGCCCCGTTGATTAAGCATCATAAGTTAACATTTAAAATTCCACAAAATAAATCATTTGTCTATATTTCTAAGATGAGGTAGTATTTATAATATTTATTTTTTTAATAATATCACCCCGAGCAAGGCGGTAACGCCACTGAATCGCAGGGGGCTACATAGGTGTGAAAAGATTGGAAAAGAGAAAGCCGGAAACCACATCCTAAACAAAGATGAACCTCTTCACCTGTTCAATAGACGTGGGTGGAGTGTGAACCGGGCGATAGTGTAGTCTATCTATTCCAATTGAAAAAAAAGAAAATAGTGAAAAGATTGGAAAAGAGAAAGCCAGAAACCACATCCTAAACAAGGAACAAGGGATGAGCCTCTTCACCTGTTCAATAGACGTGGGTGGAGTGTGAACCGGGCGATAGTTTAGTCTATCTACTCCAATTGAAAGAAAAAAAAGAAAAAAAAGGTTAGTGACTGGCTAAGTTTAGTCAAAGAGATTTCTGCTAGGAAAACAATCCTTCAAATTAGACATGAAAGTTAGAAATTATACAAAAACGGGCAAAATAAAAGAGGATAAAAATAAAAAACAAAATGGCTTAATTTTTACCATATTCACGAAGACAGACGCACGTGCTACTACCAGCAAATTTAAAATACTTATACTTTTGAAATTTACATTATTCGGACTATTATCCTCATCTTTGTTGCCATTAGTACGACGTTTCGGCCGTTGCACGAAGCGTCGTACAAATGGCAACAAAGATGAGGACAATAGTCCGAATAATGTAAATATTGCAAAATAAATTTTTTTTTTCCACGGTTAATTTTCTTGAAATTCATGATTCTTAAAATAAGCTTAGATAACTTTGACTTTTACGAAATTAAAAGTCAATTTAGTAGCGCTGTATTTCAAAGTAAATATCAATTTTTAAGACACTGTTTGATTGGTAGCAAAAATTTGTCAAAATATAAGCTACGAATCGGAGACGCGAAAAGCAAGTTCAAAAATTTAATTCTCTACGAAGCGTTTTAACCGACGATGGAAAATGTAACATCGAAATTCGAATGCGCATTGGGATAGAGAATAATACCTTCTTTTAGCTTCTTCATGTGCCGTGTCTCTTCAGGACGTAGGCGATCATGGACATCAACTTGGCTCTGTCACTTGTCGCTCTGAAAATTCTTCCTCTTGGTACCTCTCCTAAAACACGCTCCATCATTCTTTTGCTAAAGCCTATCAAGTAGGTCTCACGCTGCTTTCCTCTCTCTCTGTCCGTCCTCTGTCCGTCCTGTGAGTATTAAATTCTTCCCCAGGCCCTCCTACATTTCATGTCTCAGAAACCTCATCTGTCTCTTCGTTATATTAAATGTTTTCTTCTTGTTTCCATCCTCGACAACACCTCGTCATTAGTCACGTGCTCAGTCCATGGTATCCTCAGTATCCTTCTGTAAAACCACATTTCTGTTGGCTCAAGTCTCTCCTTCATCCTTAAGGAGATCTTCAAACATTCACTACCATAGTGGCATCGCACATGAAATGAGAATGATATACACTAGTGACCGTAATAAATGGTTCGGTTCGAATTTCCTAGCACCTGAAGAAGGTCGGAGCGTACAACGGACGAAACGTCGTAAACATGGCAAGATAAAAACAATAATCCGAACAATGTAAATAGTGTAAATGCTACCTCATCTTAGAAGTATAGACTTATCGTGTCAGGTATGCTGTAAAAAAATCAAAAATCAAAAAATGGAATAAAATCAATCTGATTACTTTTGAATAACTGTAACCAGTGATCTAGTGTCTACCTTTAAAATGTAGCCTTCTTAAGACAAAACATTTTAATTAAAATTTGATAGTATGTCAAGCGTACATTCCATGCCTTATTTTATATAAACATCTTTTAATTACTGCATGCTGCTCTTGATTGTTCTCTTCCAGAAATTAAGGTGACGAAAATAAAATTACTCTTTTAGGCTAGAGTTGCAACATGCACGACATTGAATTATTTTCCTTTTGTTTGCAAGCAATATGTCGTCCTACCCATTCCTTAATTGGTGAATTGCACGATCGCATAGTACTTAGCTGATGATGTCACTTTTCCGAATTCTTAAACCATCAAAATTTCAGAATACCCACTAATACGCCCCCGCTTCAACAACTGAACAGTTCCAATGTTACTTGAGTACCTGTCCGTGTGAATTTAATTTTTGGTTAATATTAATTTTTATTGAATATTATATACTATATACGTAGAGCCATATCATGTTGAAACTCGTACAGCCACCAAACCTAAGCAACATATATCCTAATCAGTATTTAAATGGGCTGCTGCCTAGGAATACCATCTTGAATGAGCGTTTATGTAATAGACAAAGGTTCGGAATTTTAAAAAAATGTTCTGGTGAGCAATGTTATATTCAGTTACGCGCTAGTATTGTTGACGTGAAAATACCATTGGGAAAGGCATCGCTTTTCCTTTCAGTCATGGGTTAAATAGCTGGATAGATTGGATTCTATAACTTTGGTTGAAAACCAATCTACTGCGGAACGTAAAGGCAACCTACTTCAGGAAAATCTTCTGTCCACTTTTTCGTGACATGATCGCCCAGAAGTGTATCACGTATGGCACTTATCTGACTGGCCGTTGAGAAAAGTATAAATTCACTTTTATTTATGGGTTCTCGCTTTAAATGACCTGTAAAAGTAAAACAATTAAATAATTTTATATTAGTTATTCCATGTGATTTTATGCACGTAAAATATAAACTATTACAAGAAAGAAATAATGTATTATACATACTAATACATAGCATGTGATTGTGTGGATGATGTTTGCGTTCCAATCATGGTCGATACTTACCAATATCTACATGGGAAGATGATCCCAGATTCTGACACTTCTGAAAAGTACCTGTAAGTCACACTGCGCATTGAATAAATTTGACTAGCATTTGGTAGTCTTAAGTAATCCTATTTTGCATACGGACCATGTTCAGTTACTGATAATGCAATCCCCTTTATGTGCTACAACTAAAGTCAGCTCAAAATTGTTGCAGTATAAACCAGCCTTTTTATCTGGATATTGAAGCAACACATGTGCTTAAAAAGGCATCTTCCTCTAAACAACTTCGTAGATGCCATAGTCTGAGAGAGACGTAATCGCAATGCATTATATTTTAACTGTCAAATATATAATAATAAATTATTCAGTGAATAGTCATCGCAATCATGTCCTCCAATTCATCAGTGCGTTTGGGACACCATTTGTGCCGTAGCAGCAGTGGGTGTGTATGTCTAAACAGGCTTGTTTTAAAATCAGTTTTACTTTTAGTCTATTAGCTCTACCAAGGAAAAAGTGACAAATACACCTTATTATTTCATCTATAGCTCGAAAAAAATGTTGCTTCATAACATATTTCCATTGGAAAGATGTACAAAAATGTTTTGGGGAGAATTTGAAATTGGAACGATCATTTCACATTCCAAGTAGATAGCAATTACACTACCTGCACGCATGCCTGAACAAAGTACTGGAGGTGTATGTATGTATATATATATATATATATATATATATATATATATATATATATATAAAATATTGGTTGCTGTTTGAATAAATTATTTTTTTAACTAAAGAGTTTCTTCCAAGTCACGAACACATGAAAGAAATATTCCACTTAATAAAGAGGAAATTGCCGAGTTGACGATAACCTGATATGTAGATGCAATAAAATAACAGTCGATATTTACCAGTCTGAGCAAGTGAGAAGAAGCCAATTTTAATCAAAATATCTGGATAGATTAACGTCTTCTGAAGGCTTGAATACAATTGTGAATCATTTTTTTTCTGTCGCAATTATTTCTTTTGTGTTAGAAGATAATGTATCGTAATTATTAATTCGTTCTTGTGAGTCTGGAATATTCTTAGAGTTTGAAGTCTGAAGTTAACACAACAGATAAAAGCACCTGGCTAGTGAATAGAGCAGAAGATATTCAATTATGCAGGTAAAAGTTATAAGTTAAAATTGTTATGATGTGGGGAAACATCATCTTAAGAATTTGTTTAATAGAGCAGTAGTTCATGCAAATAAGTTCTTCAAGTGGAATCAATCATCAATGGAATACGGAGAGAATGTAGGTGGATTGTTACAATGCCGGTTTCTAAAGAGTCCATCGCCTGGCAATACCAAAGAATGCAGTTCGTCCGAGCACTTTCCTTGGGAGTAGCGATGGAGCAATGAGATACTTGCCACATTCTGTATGTGAGAGAAGGATTGCAGGGTTGAAAATAATTCGTCACTCACAATGGCCGAGAGACGCTTTTGTGTACTATCGATACTGGAAAGCGAGGATTGAGCAACTCTCACCCAAACAGTATTTCATTCCAAATTACCCACTTGAGGTAGCAATAAAGCATTTTCATTAAACAAATCTTAGAGAATTTTAATTTAGATGAAATTTAATTATGGTCCGTTACTTTCAACTGCCTCAGCCTCCAATGATTTAGTATTGGTGGTATATTATTCTAATTCTAAAATATGCATTTAATGGATCATTTTCTGAATATATAACAAGAGAAAAACGAATCAATTGTGATTTTTACATTATTGATAATTAAACCTTTTCCGTATTAATGATAATTTAATAAATTAACTCGCAAACGCAACATATGGGAGAAACCTTTACTACTTTGTTTGGCTGTGTAGAAGTCAATGTAACTGACTAGGAGCATCATGGCTGCCTTGTCAACTATCATAGACTCCTCGCTATGGTGGGTATAATGGCCTCCTCTTATTAGTAAAAGAGTTAGACTCGGGTAACCTCTTATCAAACATCTAGCCAACGGCAGGCCAGCAAATGGATTGCCCCAACCTGGGCAATTGACTGGCCTATTCTGTAATAAATAGTCTCAAAAGTTTTTCTGGTGGTCTTTTCAACATTTGGTGTGGCATTGTGGTGTGTGAAAGATTGGGGGTGATGGATGGGTTCTTGTGGTGAATGTGCAAATTGTTAATGTGTGATTGGGTCATAATAGTGTTTAGCTAGATATAGGAATAGTTAGTGAATATCACCCTCTACCTACCCCCTTTTCGGCCTTGTGCCACAATTTTGTAACTTTGCAAAATAAATAAACTGGTGGTATTTTCGACATTTGCCGCTGACCCTGTTGAACCACGTATTCATCAAAACGGCATTCAATAATGACGGATCATTCCCGTCTATGCATGGCCCAGAAACACATAGTGTGAATGAAGTATAATTCAATTTTGGTTTCTGCAATATTTGTATCGTCAAAGAAATGCTGATAACAGAAATATTGTTAACACTTTCAGAAAGTAAATTAAACTTATGCTGAAAATTTCCGATGCTTAAGCGAAGATAACACTGTAAGAAAGGTTCAATACGAAATGTCACATAGATCAACTCATTGTTCCTTTGGCCAGCGGCTGGACGAAACATCGAGAAGACTCAGATGTTAATATAGGAAATGAACAATAGAATGCCATTTGGTAAGATTTTAATAGAATAGAGGTTAATCCTGATGTTTATCAAAGCCATTAATCTCGTCATTTTCACGACTGAAGATTTTATAAATCTAGATTTTGTTCTGCTGGGGTAACATTTGCACTCACAGTACCTATCGTTGAGGCATTTTGTAAAGATATAGAACTAACGTTCGTCTTTATAACTGAATACGTTGGCTGAACCACATGGCATCCACTATTTCGTCACAATTCTTTTGAATGTTAATAACTTATTACTTTGCGTAATATAGCTTGCTGGAGGGAATTTGATTTATAACCAGATCACACTATCAACAGATTACAGAATACTCACAAAAGAAACTGAAAGTTTGAGAAAATCTGTGCGTGATATTCTGCCAAATACTCTCGTTGACATTTTGTTTAATGACTGGAAGTAATAGACTGATTTTGGAAAAAAAATACGAGATAAGTTTTCTCATGTTTCGTAACGCAGCAACAATAATCGCATTTTGTAAGACTTGAACTCAATGCACTAATGATTTAAGAAATGTGTTG
The DNA here is from genome assembly GCA_037127315.1 of Ascarosepion bandense. NCBI lineage: Eukaryota > Metazoa > Mollusca > Cephalopoda > Sepiida > Sepiidae > Ascarosepion > Ascarosepion bandense. The sequence continues at coordinate 6,553,600 of JBBBDQ010001981.1, read as the reverse complement.
TAATATATGGGAACAGTGTGTTGTGCTTAAAAGGAAACACCTGGAGTATTAAGAAACAGGAAAATTTCGTTAAAAACAAAGAGTACTGGATTGCTATGTATTGTTAGTTCTTCAATATGGCAGTGAATGTTAGACAATATGTTTTTTTTAATCGTATCACCCCGAGCAAGGTGGTAATGCCACTGATGAGCAGGGGGCTACATAAGTGTAAGAAGATTAATTAGAAGAGAGTGAAGAGGAAGACGAACCAGTTAGAAAGGAGCAAGATAAGGATGGAAATAAAGGTGTGATGACAGTTTCAAAGGTGGAGAGAAAGGAAAGGATATACGGGGTGGGGAAAAAACTAGAGTCAAGTAGTTAATAGATGAGTATTGACATTGCATTTAAATTCCTGGAGGTTGTAGCCGTCAGGAAAGCAAGAATATAGGAGCGAGTTCTACAGGCGGGAAGTGCGAGAGAAGAAGCCCAGGAGTAGAATTGTAGTCTGCATTTGGTTAATCTAACTGTGAATGGGTGGGACCCAGTTGCCAATCTGGTTGCACGAGTAAACACCTGTTGAGGAGGCACCAGTGAGTTAAGTTCGTTCGAGCAGAAACCATCAAAGTATTTATAGAACAGACAAAGGGAGGCCACGTTTCGTCGGTGGGGAAGTGGCTGTAGTCGAGCCGCCAAGTCGGTACCTATCACATTACTGATTCTTCCTTTGGAGCCTGTCGGGAACACTGAGATGAACGGCAGAGGCGCCTGACCATATATTGCAGTAGTATTCCATGTACGGACAAATGGTTGATTTGTATATATGCAGGATGATTTCAGGCGGGAAAAACATCCTGGCCCGACACAGTGACCCAATCTTCTTAGCAGTGGATTTAGCTATGGACACGATGTAGTGGTTCCATTTGAGATCAGAAGAGAGGGTAAGGCCGACGAGGCGCAGTGTATTGCTCTCAGGGTTCGAAGATGAAGGAAAAACTTGAAGCAACTGAAATGTGGTTCTACAGAAAGATGCTGCGAATATCATGGATCGAGCATGTGAGCAATGATGTGGTCCTAGAAAAGATGGTTAACAAAAAGGAAATTAATACTGATCATCAGGAAGAGGCAGCTGAAGTTCCTAGGATATACAATGAGGAAGTAGGGCTTGGAGAACCTGATACTAACAGGCCAGATACAGGGAAAATGTCAGGGGAAAGCAACGGATAAGATATTTGAACGACCTAATCAGCTGGAAAATGGAACGACGGTTGCATGGTGTAACAGGAGAAAGCGTGCTAAGAACCACCAGGGATAGGGAGACGTGGAAAGACATGATCGCCTATGTCCTGAAGGGACAGGGCACAGACAAGAATATGTATGCCAACTGTTTATAAGAAATTATAATGTGGATATAAAGTGGGGGATCAAATATTTTATAATCATTATATAAACTGATCCCCCTTTTTGTGACCATGCTAGTTTCTATAAATTTATATTCTAGATTTATGGGCTTTAGCAGGTGGATGAAAGTAAGGGGGTTGCATGGAGTAACAGAAGACGTGGAAAGCAATGATCGCCTACGTCCTGAAGGGACAGGGCACATAGAAGAAGAATTGCACTCCAAGCAACTACCGATATAATAGGGAGAAGCGCTGAAAGAGACAACAGGTAATAAAGATAACACTACCACAGCAACTTGAGAAGGAAAAAATCCCAACACGATCAGCTCACAAGACAGTCTTTTATTATATTGGCACAAAGCCGAAAGGGAAACGAGGAAAGCCTGGTCACCCGACTGTCCCAAGTCTTAGTTGGTCCGATTCACGATCCAAACACTCATAAAATGTTTTACGTATCTATCATCTTCCAATGCAACAGGTACCATAATATCGCATATTACAAGGAACTTAAAACACCCGTGACATTAAAAACTCAAACAAAATTAATCTAAAAATGTTTTGATGTGAAAATGGGTCGGATAGAGGATCAAACCAAAAAACACAAAAATAAAACTAAAAATTCAATCAATAGTAAAAAATATTACTAAGACCCGTCCACCCCACAGAACGAAGAGTGATCACTAAAATAAATAAAAGGAAAAGATAAAAACTGATACAATGGAGATAAAAAAAAGGAGGCCACAAAAACGAATTGGGAGGTTGGAAATTACGAAGATCATAGCAAAAGTAATGCCGGATACAGGCAAGGGAGAACAATTACTCAAACCGCCTCGTACTGTCAAAGGGGACTTTAAACAGAAAATCAAGACTGGGCCCACCACACGCCTACCAGACTTGCCACTTTCAACCACCTTTTGTTCAAATCTCTCGATATCAAATGCATTCTATCAAATCTAGTCTTCATTTTGAGTCGATGCTCAAAGAATGACCAGGTTGTGATAAGGAAAGCGTCCATCCCGCAAGATTCTCTCTTTTTGCGTCGTCCAGATCACCATTCTTGCTACGGCTAACGTAATAAAAAGCATCTTTTTCACCCCAGAATACGATATCGATACATTGTCACACGCATACGTGAGACCAATCCGCACGGGCTTTTCAGAGGCCGTCAACTCGCAGATGTATTTCCATAAGGAGCAAACCTGATTAGAAGGCGTGCAAAGCCGTTTCCACTAGCCCAATACGGACGGGTCGGTCAGTTCAACAAAATCGCAAAATCCCCGCAAAATCGAACTCCTTCTAAACGCCTAAATGTAAACCGGAAGATTTGTTGCGGTTAATTTTGAACCAGTCACCATGTCGTATCGTTCCAGTGTCTTCTGTACCACTTTAATATCGCTGCTGTGCAACACAAAAATGGATACGTCATCGCTGTACGCAGAAACCCTGGCTCGAGCACCATCATGAACACTGTTTCCATTTAGGGCCGGACAGCACGCCCTTTCACTTAGTCGGCAAAGGAGAGGGTCGAACGCCAAAGTGTAAATTAGGAGCGACGGTTAACAATACTGACGAACCGACCTAGACAGCGCAAAAAGCCCAGTCGATCTATTCACCTTAGCACTTGTGGAGAAATACAGAGAAATCTGCATAACAACCGCCTGGTACCGATGGTCAATCTTATCGAATTCATCAGCAAATCGTCGTCCTTTATACCCTCTGGGATCGTGAGAATCAAGTGCAGGTTTTTTTAACTGTTCGGACCCACGTAGCACAGGCATGTTCGAACCCACGTAGCACAGGCATGCTCGGGTCCCAACAGAATCTCCAACCGATTGCCTTCCGCGATCTCACCCATAAAAGTAGCAGCTTCAGTTGGAGAAAACCGAGGAAAATCAGCCACATAACTGCTAAACTATTCGTCACAGAAAAACCAGGCTCATTGGTATGTTGGGTATAGAAACGCCTTGCCTATGTCCTCGTTCATGGCCTCATTAGACATCTTGTTTAATCTATGCCCTACTACCTGACCCTTGTTGTGGCTGCTAGCCTTACACTCTAGAGCCTACCTAGCTAAAATTATATCTGGGGAAATCCCTCCAGTCTCCACCCGAAACTCTCATTAAGTTTATTCACCTTGATAGCCTTAGCGAGAGCGAATCATTGGCTACATTCGGAGAGGAGGTGGTGAACGACCGAATTCTATCTTTAAGCCCCACCTATTCTTAATAACCACCCCCACTAGTTTCTGCTGTACTAGTTTAATTAACTTCATCCTGAATGGGAAGGAAGATATCGCCTATGAACGTCCTTCTTTTGGATTTGTACCGTCCTGACTTAAGCTAAGTGAATCTAAAAAGTTGGTGACTATCGCAAAAAAAAAAGGGGGTGACATGAACATTATTTTGTTTATAAATATTCATGTTACAATATCAAAGGAGAAATAAGCCCTAAAAGTAGAACTCTGGTGAAAATACCTCATTAAACTTTTAGTGGTGCCTCGCGCAGGGTGATGGCATCCCATGCGCCATTACATATAGGATTCGTTTTCTGTTGTTTCAATTTACTGTGTCCATTCAGGACATGGATAATAACTACTCCCTATAGTTTGCAGCTCTTGGTAAGGTTTATCGTCTCACTACTCCGTCAAACCCCTTCCAGTCATCCATTTACACAAGCTTATTAGATATATTACTCGTTGCTTTCTTCTGTTCTTCTTGCGTTTATTATCACCTGCAAGTTTCAAATTCTCTAAACCTACTCCATTAGATTTGCTAGAAATTTCACCTGTCTATGTATAAGTGTTCTTTTTGTTTTTATATGCTTAGTAAATGAAATTTTTAGTATTGTTCAGTAGATCCATATCTCCGCTTTCTGAAACCTCCTCTTCATTTTTCGGGAGACTTTCCAGTATCCACTGTCATATAACAATAATTCGGCACTCTTCCTTGTTTCTAAAAACGTTTTACTGTTTCTTAATATTTTAATCCATTCCTGGGGCATCTTCCCTCCCAATGTGTAATAAAGTTTTTTTAATGCTCGTATTTCTGGTTAATAAGTTCGAATTCCAGTTGAATTCGTTGCATTCACTTACGTACAAATACTCTTGGTAAGGTATTAATCCGTCTCTTCCTTCAAGTTATGGGTTAAATAACAGGACAGATCAGGTTCTATAGCCTTGGCTGGCAACCAGTCTACTGCAGAAATGATTGGCAACCTACTGCGTGATAATCTTATGCCCTTCAGTCATGTTCTTTTCGAGACATGATCGCCCAATCGTGTATCACTCATGGCAAATAACTGACTGACTGAATGAAACAGAGGGACGAAATGTTCAGTGAAGAGGAGGTTTACATAAGACACGGATTAATAATACGGAACACCGTAGTTCAATTCTGTAAAACGTACGCGGCTCAAACGTTACACCGAGCAACAACTGTTCTTATTAGCAGATATTCTACTCATGGCGGATAGACGAATCCATGTTCAACAATTAGTGCATAGAAGGTCGGTCGTCTTTCTACAGAACACAATGCGACTTTGGATTTGCATGTCAAATTTACCGTTATCTGAAGCTTTATCGCCAGTACGTGGTTTACACTACCTTCTTACATGGGGTGCTTAGCAGAAAAACGAATAAACAAACCCTGAAGTGAATGGCATCAGTTAAATTAGAAAGATAAGGAATATTGATAATTATCGATTTAATGGACTGTTTGCTTTCTGGATACGTCTATACGATTTGATTTGGCAACGAAAGTTAGAACAGGCTGGTTTTAAGATAGGAAAACAAGTGTGTACGTCTCTGAAACTGACAAACATTGATGCAAACCTCTTAATTGCTATTATCCCCAAATCCACCCTGACGCGGGATGATAGCACTTGTGGGTAAATTGTTAAACCCCAAATTTGAGTCAACAGACTATGAAAGCAAAAAAAAAAAAATTTATAGTAAAATAAATTAAAAAAAATAATGATACCACAATAAATTTGACTCCCGATAAAAATACGTCAATGAAACCTGATCTACTGATTTCTTGCAAAGAATACCTCTTATATTCATACGAGCCTATCCTAGAAATCTTGTCGGCATTACATGACTCATTGAGGTTGATATTATATGAGTAATATTCTGCAGAAGGGCGCCGACACTATCCGATATTCTTCTTAAGACAAAAATTAATGTTTCATATAACTTAGCATTCTAAATCTATTCCAATCCAGTACATACCGTATAGGATGCGAAGCTGTTACAAACTTTAGGTTTCGACATTCACACATTTGATGGAAGTATATTTAGTCTACGGTGGTGTCAATTGTACGAAATCTCCGATTTAGTTAATTCAACTCTACAAGTTCTTATACTCTCTGATTCAAAATTGATTTGAGCCAATTAACCAAAGATTTTATCCACTGAGCTACATTGATTACTGAATTTTGGGGACTTATAAAACCTAATGTCTCAACCATTATACATTTTTTTCTTATTGTTGTTTTTCTCTTTCTCTGTACTAATTGTTCGCATATTGTATTCATTACTATGCTTGTCCTGCTTAAGAAATTTTTGTGGCCCAGCATATGCGCTTATACCTCAAGTTTTTGTGTTTTCAAGTAATGTCTTCTGTCTATTATTTCAACCTCATCCTACAGGGAAGGGGTGATTTCTCTTTTCCCTCCACTTATGGTCAACAGTGTCGGATTTGTCTTCATTTAGTTTTACGGCCTTATGGTGTTCCTGCAGTCTTAAGCGGGGCGGTCTATTTTTCCTTTATATTACCTGCTACAGATGCATGGGATTGCGTAGATGCAGACTTTAATCCTATTCAGTATGGGCGGCCTTACTCGGAGCTCATGTCTAACCCTCTAGGGCCATTCGTATCATATTTGATACAGTATGAAAACAAGCCTTGAAAGAAATATTTTCCTGAAAAATTTTTTAAGAGAAATATTTTATAAATTTCAAATGAAAGCAGTACTGACTGCTCAGTCAATGAATACCAAATGTTTCCTTATAGGGAAATACTGTATCAAATATGATACGAATGGCCCTAGAGGGTTAAGAAGTGTTTAACCACACCTGAAGGTTTCCTTGTGTCTTATGAATTGCATGTCTTTTGTATATTTTCCGATAAACCCTTTGCATAGGGTAGGCAGACTAAGGCTTTTTTTCATGTCATCTTGTACCCTTCTATCTCAGTATCTACCCAGGGTACTTATCTTGTAGGATAGTGCGTATACTGAACATTTTGTTCGTATGTCACTAGGTCACCACTAATGACTTTTGCTCGATGAATTACATCAATGGTCTTAGGGGTTCACATGGATTTGGATTTGAGTTTTGTTTAACGGCATATCAAGCCTATGTGGGTTATTTAATGCCGAAAAGGTAGAGTATAAAGATATTTTTTTAATGTTCGGTTATAGTAAGAAAGTTGATTTAGTCAGGTTTTGAGGAAAAGATTTATTTTTATTTTATTTTAGAAAACTGAAGATGTCTTCTAGTTTCGTATTCAAAAATGTACGATGGCAATCTTTTTTTCTTCAAAAATGTGTCATGGTAATAACTTTTTTTCTTCAAAAAAAGTATTGTTGGTAATATATTTCATTCAAAAGTGTATATTTTTCTATAAAAGTCTATTTTTATATGTTATATTTCTATAAAAGTCTATTTTTATATGTTATATTTCTATAAAAGTCTATTTTTATATATTATATTTCTATAAAAGTCTATTTTTATACTTTCATAGTGTTTTGAAACCAGTTTGGGGATTAGCTATTTACCCATAGCTGGGACCTTAACAGGTGCTACCACTCCGGGTCAGGGTGGACCTGGGAACAGCAGCAATTAAGTGGTGGTTCCATGCTACTCACAACCTCCCAATCAGAGGCCTTGCTTCTGGATGCAGTTTACCGTCATACCCAGGACCGGGGTTCACATGGACCGGTAGAAGGTGGAAATCTTCCTGGTGGGGCCAGAGGATGAAGTGTCATCTCCGTTTCTCATCTATATGGATTTAGAAATGTTGATTCTAATTCCAGTTCTTCGAAGTATTCCATGTATACGTTAGCCATTGCTGGTGATGATGGTGAGCCCATCGACAAACATTCATCCTGTCAATCGCTATCAGTAGTCAGGGACAGACTTGAGTCAAACTCATCCCTAAGAGAAAGTACGTGTATATTAATAGATAACCGGATAGAGATGCTGGCATTCTGTACACAGACATATTTCAGAACGGAAATAAATATATGTCGACAGGGTTTTTATAGCTTAGCATGTGCGCTGATTATTTACGTTTTCGTATTTTTCAGTTACGCTCTCCTCTCCCGAGTAATTTTGAATGTTGCTACATTCGTTTTCAAGGACTGTTCCGTATGTTTTGCAATTCGATGTTCTCGTTTCAAAGAACCGATTTCAAGTCCCTCAAAATGAGGTCATATAAAAGATCAGACTGAGATTTTTATGTGTGTGTGGTTGTGATAATTTTTTTTTAAAAAAAAAATAAATATTGAACACACTTCAATATAGATCTCCCTAAGGAAAAAGGCACCTTATTAAATATCGGTCGCTTCTCTTTTATTATAAAAGTATCCAGAGTTAGGAGTTACTCTTTGTAATTTGTCCTATATAAAATCTTTGTATTATCTATTAAAGTTTAGATAAATGTTAATATTATTTTGTTATTATACGTCATATGTTCATCTATATGTACAGGAATTGCATATTTACGTACGATCTGTCTCTAATATTGAGCACTCTCATCCATAAATATAGAATAGTGGTGCAATGAATAGCGGTTCGGAAAAAGAAACTGAAAAGCTGGGTTCAAATTTCAGTCGAGTTTCTTATTGTATACGGTTCGTAGGTAAAGTGCAGATGATTCTACAAAGTCCTCGTTATTATAATCTAATCATTCACTTGTAGCTGAATATTCCATCATTTTTTATTTCATATAGAGATTCTATGAAAATGCTGTTTTCAAACTTTCAACAATATATATATATATATATATATAATCATTTCATCCTGAGCAAGGCAGCCTCACCGCCACTAGTGTTCAGGGGGTTACATCGGATGAAAGTGATGAGAAAGAGGGACAGGTTATAGCGGGTGTCAAGCAAAGTGAACGGAGAAAAGAGCATGAGAGAAAAGATGCGAGTCAGTGAGATAGGAGAAAAAAATATATATATATATATATATATATATATATATACAGTGAGATAGGAGATGAGAGAAAGGATGCGAGTTAGTGAGATAGGAGATGACTATTGACCTTAAATTTAAATTCTTGAAGATTGTAGCTGTCGGGGAAGAAAGTATACGGAAGGCGGGAAATTATGAGCAAAGAAGTTGTAGAGTAGAAATTACGGTTGAATTTTACATGAAAGTGGGTGCTGAAAAGCTCGTCTACCGGACCCTCTTCCCAAAGATCTAAGGAAATGACTAACCATCACAATTTCGTGAAAATCTTTGTTTCAATAAGAATTTTTCAATATTCTTTCCCAGATGAAAAAAATAAAAAAAAATGTGTGGAACAAGCGAATTCTTATACCCATTTATATAAAAATGATAAAATGCATACCTATCTTATCATCTATATTGTTAGATATTCAATTATCCATTCATTAAATCATTCGGTTTGACTTCTTTTATTCCAAAGCATGACAGATGGCTGTATCGTATGAATTGCAAATTGTGCGCCCACGTGTCAATGTTCATTTAATCAAGCTAAGTTTTCCGCTGAGTTCAACGAATTCTTGCATTGTATTAGACACGTTAAGAATCACAGCGTTGAATCAAAGATTAATTTTGATTCTTTGTTTGTTCTCTTGGAATGTTAAACACAAGCATGTATCGTATTTATGCAGATTTCATCGCGAAGCCATCAGCAAAAATAAATAAAAGAGGCTTTCGAAAGTACCGTAATATTTTCTGAAAAGGTGGGGGCGTGAGAATCCTCCTGACATATGATATCCCTTGGCTAAAGTGACAAAAAAAAATGCTAAAGAAAAATAGATTAAGAATAAGAGCAAAAATACTTTTTTCCCCTAAAATTTAGCCCTGCCAAATGAAATTCAAAAAGTGAAGGATCATACGTCGTTATTTGTTCTCCATGTTTGAATGCTGGGATATCTTGATATTTTTTTTTTAGTTAAATGGAAATCTTTTTCTCCCCACCCACACCGCTTGTAGGGCGTTATATATATATATATATATATATAATTCCATGTGAAAAGGACTCAAGGCTTTATTATGTTGAGTGCTCCGGTACGGTATTTATTTTATTATGAACAGTGCTCAATATAATAAATATTATAGAGCTTAATATAATTAACACAATTAATTCTACAACTAATTCATAACTTTTAAATATATATATATATATATATATATATATGTATGTGTGTGTGTCATCCACAGATAGATCTGTTTCGCTGTATCACTGCTCATCAGTACGGTTAGATATCCGATTGTTATTAACCTAGGATTGAAACTCGACCGAATTGGCATCAGTCGATGGCGGGATTAATGTTTTGAGCTAACAATGTTTTTCTCTGGATTTACCGATAAAATGTATCTTGGCAATCAGTTTTATGTGGGTGGGTTATCGTAAAGTGCTCGATATTGGAGTGGAAATCGAGCGTTGATAATTTAACTGAAAAAAATCATGCCGACTTGGTATTTTCGCGAGAACACCGTTTTTAAATTATATATAACGGTGTTCTCACGAAACTTCAAAATCGGCATAATTCTGCTCAGTTAAGTGACAAACACTGTGTGTGTGTGTATATATATATATATATGTGTGTGTGTGTGTAGGCACTTTCTTTCATGTGTGCTTAATAGGAGATAGTGTAGAGTAATGGATTGAGGTATTGAAGAGCTGCGTTAGAGTTCCGGTCGAATTCATTACAATCACTTACGTGTTAACAGTGGCAAACTGTCAGGAACGAGGACAACTGAATTCAAGACCTGCGAAAGAGCACTGGGGAAATAGCTCTGCATTTATCTCTTCCAAAGAATGTGGTTAGTTCTGCAGAAGCCTTCACCACTATAATGATATGTAAGGAACGTCTGGCTGTTTCTTGGGAGAAATGAGCTGCGTGTGAAAGATAAAGCATGAATTGCTTCTCCGACATATTTTCTTATATGAACGTTATTTTTAGTGGATACCCATATTTGAGTAGATGCCCTGTTCATTTATTATAATCTGCCTGCCTGGATAATCGTGAAATCTTATTAGAAACAAGTTTGAACTGAGCTGAGATGTATATTCCAATTGTCGGAAAATAAAAGAAATCTATGTTTAACAGCACTATTCGGGTTTGGCTTGGTCATGGGTTCTCCGTATCTGAGTGGTCAAAGTAAGTCAGATTTGACGATGGTTTCTCTTCGGAAAGAAATGATTTGAAGGAGTTGAATTTTAGGAATCTGAGAAAGATCCTCTCAAGACTGTTGCATAATGCAAAAGTTTTGGTTCTTTTAGTGTATCTGCCTCCTCTCTAAGTGAATATGGACTGACTCAGGATGGATGAATTCATTATACTCGGCCAGGCGTGTTACTAGGAGTGAATGTCTGGAATGGCTTAGTAAAGAATTGTAATTCACCCGAACACCTGTTAAAAGAAATAGTAACGAGAGACTTGTGCGTTGTGGTGCAGTGGATATTCGCTCGGAACAAGAAATCGGGAAGCCGAGTTCGAATTCCAGTTGAATTCATTGCATTCACTTACGCGCAAATACCCTTGGGAAAGGTATTAATCCGTCTCTTCCTTCCAATTATGGGTTAAATAACAGAACAGACTGAGTTCTATAGCATTGGCTGGCAACCAGTCTACCGCAGAAAGCAATGGCAACCTACTGCGGGATGATCTTCTGCCCAGTCAGTCATGTCTCTTTCGAGACATGATTGCCCAAGCGTGTATCACGTATGACACTTAACTGACTGAACTAGAGACTAGTAATGTTTCGTGTGTTATTGAATTCTGTTCAACCAGGAAAATCTGAATATGCCCTTACAGGTCTGATTTGGTTCTTGTCAAGGTAAAGCATGGCAGTGTTACATTCTTAAACTCTATAAAGAATTTTCTCCAATCTCTAGAAATAAATCAGTTAATTAAGTGCCTGGCAAAAGAGTTATGATTGACTGGGCAGAAGATTTTCACGCTGTAGATCGTCATTACCTTCTGCGGTAGACTGGTTGCCAACCTAATCTGTTCTGCTATTTAATCCATAGCTAGAGGGAGAAGCGACGAATTCATATCTTTCACAAGGGTATTTGCGCGTAAGTGAAAATAACGAATTCAAGCTAGTCCCTACGATTTCTAATTCCGATCCGATATTCATTGCACCCCAAAGCATATCCATAAAATTCCATTTAAGGCCTGAAATGCGCTTTATTTCAGAGACGTTCAAGGCAAAGAACCTTATTGAGAGCACAATCTTTCATTATGATTGAAGAAAACTCAGGATCAGTTCTCGTGTGTTGATACTTTGCCAGCTTGTTTTGGTTGTCTTAAAGATTAAAAGCCAGTCCTTCGTCAATTGAGCTGTGCAAATCATCATCAGTCGTCGTTTTAATTTTTGCTAGTGCTCGCAAAAACCGTGGTATCAGTTGAGTATATATTTACCGGTGATCTGAGAAAGTTCTCAGAATGTTAATATGGAGCAAGAAAACGGGTAAGCCTTGACGATACATTTATCTCGTAAGCTTCTCGGAACAAGCCATCAACAAAGACCTTTATGGACCCGCCCAATATAAAGAGCTCGATAATCGAGAAAACTCCCAGAAATGGCATTAACTGTGGAGTTTGTATTACAGCCACATGACCCAAGCCTTATCAAAAGTATTCGAGCTATCTATAACGTTCGATCTCGTTATGGATTTATTATCAAACGCTTTATTTATTCTATGCATAATGACAAGATATCAGCAGCGGGATGAAATCTATACTATTTGTCGTTTAATGGGATGTTCCAGTTGAAGTGATTAATATCCCTAACCAAGAGCTCTAATCAGGAGATTAGGTTTTTACGAGAGTAAAACCACTTGTTAATTGTTGTAATTCCCACATTCATAGCGTCTCAGCGATGGGAAAATAGACAACCCCTAAACAAATAACACTTTGAAAGCGTAAAATTATATTTTATATTAAAAATAACAGCAAAAATTTTTTCAAATGAAATACCAACAACCGTTAATTGTCTATACTCATAAGATGAGATAGCATTTAAATTATTTATACTGTTTGGACCATTGTCACCATATTTCTTGGCACGTATTGGCAGTTGTACGCTCCGGCCTTCTTCAGTTGCTAGGAATTTCGAACAGAACCCTTTATTTCGATCACTGGAGTATAAAACTCATTCTATGTGCGATGCCACTTCTGGTAGCCACGTAGTTATTTTACTTTAACTTAATTCTTCTAAGTTATTCGTTTACCATTGCTGTAGCCTGGTATTGAACTCACAACTCTTTTGCTCAAGTCACAGGAACTAACCAACGACTTAATCCACTGGCTTGGAGGATATTGATGTATGAGTTTTTGGGATGTATAAAGCTAAATTCGAAATCATTTTTACTAGAGCTCATAATTCAATCTTTTTGAAGTTAATAATTTTCTCTAGCACTCCATACACCTGGTTCCGATAATGTATTTATTTCTACGCTTGGCCGGCTCAGATATTTGTAGCCTAGCATATGCGTCGACTCCTCAAGTTCTCGTATTTTCCAATATTAGGTTTATACGTTCCAGAAATTCATACACCGATGTCCTTAAAGACACACAGCCTAGGCGTTGGTTGGTTCCAGTGTCATGACTCAAAGTGTTGTTAGTTAAATACCTGGCTACTGTAGTGTTGAACAAATAGTTTAGTTAAAGGAAGTTAACGACATGGCGTAGCACGTAGGTTGAAAATTATATACCCACAGAGTTCGGTTCAAAATTCTTAGCATTTAAAGAAAGCCGGAGTGTACAACGGTCGAAGCGTCATAGACATTGCAATAAAGATGACAGTGGTCCAAACAGTGTAAATACCAACAACACTTATTGATAGTAAAACAATTTTATCCGTTGTTGAATGAATTTCAGCATAAAACGCATAGAGGTTGCTATACCACTAAACAAAACCAACCATCTCTTTCTTGTGATAGCCTTGGAATTTTGCTGATGACAATGGTGAGGCGATGTTGAAGTGAATGCTCACAAACATTCTTGGGAACTAGAGATGCAGTTTCACCCATCAAGTGACACATATAGAGAGATAATTTACTAGGGTTGGTTCTAGGGTCAATATTGCTATCTCTGGATTGCTGTGACATTAGTAGAGCCACTTTTAGTAAAAATATTTATTAGATTTGTATAATCTACGACACGGCTATAATATTTTATTTCCCTACTGAAATAGATACGACATCTGCTCTAAGATACGACATCTGCTCTAAGATACGACATCTGCTCTAAGATACGACATACATTTTCACTCTTTATTGGCTTTGACGTGTGTAACACTTACATACATTAATGGATTACCATGTAAGAAATCCAACTCACAACTGGTAAGTGTCAATTTTTTTGTAACCGTCAAACGCTAACAAGCTAAAAAGCTGAGTTTACTGAACTTTATAATTCAACCAGATTCCTCGTTGTGAGTTAATTTTTGGCTAATCATTACTACTTAGTACAGGGTGTAAACGATAAATTGGCAGTAATTTCAATCCGCAATTTAGGTTTTTTAAAGCGGCATTATCAGTCTGAAATGTTAGTTTCTGTACTCTTTAAAGTCTGAAGTCCAGATTAGCTACCTAAAAATACTAACAAAATGAGTGCCAGTGTAGAATTTAACCATAGAATGGTTATTGCTGAATTGTTCCGCGCCGGGCATAAGACATCTGACATTATCAGAGACACTGGCTATGCTCCTAGGACTGTTTATCGTATTGTAGCAAACTTAAGGGAAGGTAAAGACATGCAAAGGAAGGATCATAGCCCGAGAAGTGATAAAATTCACACCAGAAGGTTTCTCAGTGGCTTGAAACGATCCATTACAGCAAATCCATCACAGTCAATGGTTGACCTGGCGAAAAAGCGGAATGTGACCAAAATGACCATTCGTAAAGAGAGAAGCCCCTTGCTACTCAATCACCTGAAACACCATGGTGGAACCGTTCGCATTTTTGTGGACGAGAACAAGTTTGTGGTAGACGAAGTCACCAACCGCAGAAACTCGAGAGTTATCGCCATTGACCCTTCTTGTGTTCCTCCAGTCATGCAGAGTAAACACCCTGCCTCTGTCATGGTGTTTGGAGCTATTGCCAGCGATGGGAAAGTCATGCCCCGTCACTTCATTGAAGTGGGCCTAAAGATCAATACGGTGGAATATCTGAAGATTCTGGAGGAAGTTCTCTTACCCTGGATTAAGAAGAACTATGATCCCAACAAAGTGATATTCCTCCAGGACTCTGCACCTGCTCATGGATCAAAAACAGTGCAGATCTTCTTGAAGAGAGAGTTGCCGTTTTTTGTGCCCTCAAATATCTGGCCCTCTAGTTCGCCAGATTTGAACCCCTGCGAGTATTGGTTATGGGGCGATGTTGAGAAAGTCTCTAATGCTCGCCCCCATAACAGTGTGGCCTCACTGAAGACCTCCGTAAGGCGAGCATTCCGCGATATAAAGAAAGAGTCAGCTGTCAAGGCCTGTCGTGCTTTTAGGGCTCGCATTCAGCAAGTTGTGGACGCATAGAATAAAATGTTTGTATTTAATAAAACAGTTAAATAAACATACACAAATCTTAAATGTCTTTAAATGTCCCTTCTTTATCAAGGTTTAAAGTCTGAGATCTCAAACTGCCAATTTATCGTTTACACCCTGTAGATTTGATCGTTCCTGGCTGACCTATACCTGTGAACCCTTGTTCATTCAAATTATTTTATTTCTCAATTTGAACAGTGCGTGTATTAACTATCGTTCTGTTAAGAATAATGTTGATTAGTTTATTCTTTAAATAAAATAATGAAAACTTTTGTGCGTCATTGCAGTCGAAGAAAAGATTTTGATAAGCATCAACATATTTGTAAGAAATTCAACCCTAATATCAATGTATTACTAATATTTCTAACGGCAGAAGTAGTTGAAATACTTTTGACATCAACGTATGCTACGCAGAATATATTAAGCCTTTTGTAGTATGCTTGTCATGTGATTCTACATGTGTTTTCATATATTTTTCTCATATATATATATATATGTGTGTGTGTGTGTGTGTGTAAGAATGTCCTATAAAGTATGCGTGTTTGTTTATTTGACGAAGGGAAGGAGTGTTTATTGGGTCGTTTTTTTATCAAGACTTCCTGCTGGACATGACCTTGACAATACAAAAGAATTCTCATCTCTTCCGTTAAAATTTGAATATCTTGTTTCTCTTCAGTTTTCTTATATTATTCACAATAATTGTTTGTATTTTTTTTTGTTAAGTCAGTTCCCATCTTAAATTAATTCTTTACATTTCCGACGTTTTTCTTTTATTGATTGTGATATTGATTGTCGCCTACCGCCTCGAATTTTTATTTGAGTAAAAAAAAAATAAATAAAATAATAAAGCTCTACCCCAAACTCAATAAAATAAATAAAAGGAAGAAAGAAAAATGGTGGAGACCGGTATTAATTGAGATGTAAATTAAATTTTAAATTCCTATTTCTGCTGGGTATAGCTCCACCAGTGTTGAGATGTAACGTCGTTTGATGTAAGGATTCTTTGGTGGGCGGTTCGGTGTTAATTTCTTCTTTTTTTTTTTTTTTTTGGAGAAAGAGCCAGAGATGCAAATTCAAGTCAAGATTTCTGATTAAAATTAGCTAATCACTTCGGAAGCAATCTTCATTTTCTGACGTAACTTTGTTATCGTTCCGGGTATGACAAAAAACTAAAACTAACAGTAAGGTCTCGGATTGGGAGATTTTGAAGTGCGTGGAACCACCTTTTAACTGTTGTTTTCAGGTCAATTCTGACAAGGTTTGGTAGTAACTGTTTAGGCCCCAGCTATGGGTAAATAGCAAACCTCCAAATTTGGGGTAAAAACAGTATGCAAGTCTGAAAATACATTTTTAAGCAAAAATATTAGCAATAAAACTTCACAGTAAAAATCTATCTCAGCAATAAATCAACAGACAAAAATACATGTAATTTATAAATAAATTACTAATGTTCCCCCCCCCCCCCAAAAAAAAATTAAATTTTAGCATTAAATTACTCATAAGGAGTTGATATTCCGCTAACTAAACCAAAAAACTATATTGATCTCAGTACAGCTTAATATTTCTTAAACCACTCGAATAGAGAAACAAATTATTAAATCTAAATCTAATCTAAACTTATTTATAAATGGAACTTTGTCTGAGTGTGTGTGTGTCCGTTACCTATAGACTCCAAAACGGCTGAACCGATTTTCTTGAAAATTGAAAATTGTCCTATAAGCATCTGCGGATGTCCTTAGATACGTTTTGTGTCGAGGTACCCCCGATAAATATCGAAAATCGATAAGCGAAAAAAAAAATCGGGTTATAGAAGGAGTGGTCCGATTTTAATCAAATTTGATACACTCATAGACAAAGACATAAGAAACGATATTCAGAAGTTTCAAGATTGCAGTACTTACAATAGTTCAGTCTATGGTTTCGCTTTAACTGTAAACAACTATTGCTTTTTAGTCTTTCCTGCAAACGTCCAAAGAGTCTGAGCTCCAGAACCATGGATTAGTTTTAAAGCTTTCATTACACCCTAGCGACGCCGGGCTATACTGCTAGTAACAAAATAAATAAAGAATATTAAGATTATGAATAAATATAAAAGGAGCCAATTTTGAAACCATATTAAACACACCGATTCCTTAACTAGCTCAGTCACATTACTTTCAAAATCTACTACTACTGTAACTGTAGAACTCTTAACAATTTACTTAGTGGAACGCACACTATATATACCCGAAGCAATATATGAGGAACATCTTAATGGCCCTTTCACGACAGAATTAATGATTATCGGAATTGTATTATGTTGCCTTTATCACGGGAAAATGTTGCCTTTTCGGATAAAAGAAAAAAAAATCAATTTTAACAGCCACACTAAATTCACTATTATTCAAAGAACAGAAATAAGAACAAAAGACGAAATTAGGTAAATACTAGAACACCATGAAGAGAAACGGAGTTTACACCTCAAAACACTGTTCCAACAACAAATTAAATAGCGCAGACCTAGAAGCAGCACATAACACCAAAGATCAACACTCCTATTTTTCTCTTGTAGCGGAACTCTGGACCCTGATTGGCCATCAAATCGCAAAATTCAAAATACGTCAGAGAAACTGTTTTTCCACAGCTAAAGAAAAAGTCATTCTGGAGCCACCCTACGTGACTTGATTCAATATTTAAAGATTGTCTAACAGGTCACGGCGGTCAATTAGGGAAGGCCGTTTGCTGACACATCTAAAATGTAACCAACTTCAAATCGACCCGATAAGGTCAGGTCGCATCTTGTTCTTTCACCTTATCTACTTCAACAGATACTAGAAAATTTTGTACGAACTCTTGATACCTTAACTTTCTCAATGAACATTAACTTCTACAACTTACGTTATTCCTCCTTTTAATAAATTTTTATTTAACATTCAACATGTATATTTTATTATTCCACTCTTCTACACTAATCCACACATTCCAACTGCCAACCAACCTTCTGATGATTCTGATGATAAATTCTGCATAAAACTTGTAAACTGTAGGGAGTTCGGTTAAGCCTGACACAAGGCCGAGCAAAAGAAACGTTAACCAGCTCCCTACACTTCACTCTCTCACGCATATTCCGATAGTAGAATGTACTCTACTGTTACTACTATATAGAAGAAGACACCACCTATGAAGGCCCAAGACGACGCCCCTAATCCCTCCTACTTTCAACCTCTCTAGACAGACATGCTTACAAGTCTTTCATACAATCAGATATATATATATATATACACATGTATGCATTACACACTAAAAAAAAAAAAAAAGAAAGATAGCATGCCCATAACACAAACATATGCCCTTCCCAGCATCCAATTTGTCAACATGATTGAAGAGTTTAACGTGGGTTTCCCCGAACCCGCCTTAAAAATAACTTTATAAAGATGTTTGAACAGTCCCAGAACTGATCATAAATAAATGCTTTAAATAAATGATAACTACAGGCTAAAACACTTCCTCAGAGACTGTCATCTAGGTACATACACGAAACGCTAAAAAACAGCGTAGTATGATAAAAAAAAAAGCCCAATCTGAACTTATTTATAAATGGAACTTTGTGTATGTGTGTGTGTTACCTATAAACTCCAAAACGGCTGAACCGATTTTCTTGAAAATTTACATAGTTGTACTATAAGCGTCTGCGAGTGTTCTTAGCTAGGTTTTGTGTCGAGGTACCCTCGATAAATATAGAAAATCGATAATTGAAAAACTCGTGTTATAGAAGGAGTGGTTCGATTTTAATAATCAAGTTTGATACACTACTAGATAAAGACATAAACGATATTCAGAAGTTTCAAGGTTGTAGTTCTTACAATAGTGCAGAAAATCGATTATATACATATATATGAAACAAGATGTTTGTGTGTGTGTTTGTGTGTGTGTGTGTGTGTGTTTACCTGTCTGTATGTCCTTTATACAAATCCACAATTTTTATCCGATTCTCACCAAACTTCACACACATATTCTTTAGTATGAGTTCCAGGACCATGGATTAGTTTTAAAGCTTTCATTACATCCGAGCAACGCCGGGCTATACTGCTAGCCAATAAATAAATGCAATGGCAACATTTTCTTATTCAGTTTCATTTTGAACAAAAATTTATTTTTTAACATTTTCAGTTGGCGATAGATAAATTCTTTCTTGTGCTTAAAAGAGGCAAAACTAGACAAAGAAAGGCCATTAAAGCCAGTTCCTATTTAGAAAGTAACGATTAAGTCTTCCGGTTATGACGATTCGTTCCCGGAAGTTTTATACTATCAAATATAAACACATTTAAACTACTGAGTAACTATAGTGTCGAATTAAAACGAGGTCATGAATAATTCAATACTGTTTACTCTAGATTCTTCTTGAAGTGCCGTGTTTCTCAGGATATAGGTGATCATGGTTCTCCACAATTTCCTGGCTTGTGTAGCTCTTGATAAATTTTCTATTATTTCTCCTGAAATTTGTTTCGTCATACATTAAATCAAACTCACTAAGTATGTCATGCGCTGTTTTCTTGTCCTTTATTCAATGTCTTATGCGTATTAGATTCTCCGTACCCTCTTTCTTTATCTGACCTAGAAATTTCAACGATCTTTTCGTGGTAAGTTAAGATTTCGTTACCATTTCTTCTAAAACATCGTCGTTTCTTACTTGTTCGGGCCATGGCATCCTCATCATCCTTCTGTAGAAACATAAGTATTGATATCTAAACTTATATAATACATGGAACTGTGTGTGTTCGTCCGTTACCTATAGACTTCGAAACGGCTGAACTGATTTCCTTGAAAATTTACAGTTGTACTATAAGCATCTGCGAGTGTTCTTAGCTAGGTTTTGTGTCGAGGTACCCCCCCCCCCCCCCGATTAATATCGAAAATCGGGTTATAGATGGAGTGGTCCGATTTTAATCAAATTTGATACACTCATAGACAAAAACATAAAAAAAGATATTCGGAAGTTTCAAGGTTGCAGTTCTTACAATAGTGCAGAAAATCGATTATATATATATATATATATATATATATATATATATATATATATAAGGGAAGATGTTTGTGTGTGTGTCTGTTTATCTGCCTGTATGTATTTTTTTTCAGTTCTTTTATTTTAGTTTTTGTTTCGAGTTTGGCTCTAAGTAGGTATAATTGTAGTTCTTAGACCCAGCCAGTATACCGTTTACTCAGAGGACTTATTTAGCCTTCAGTTTACGGCGAAAAAAACTTATTTGATATCGTTACCAGGAAATCAAAATTTGACTTATATCCATTCATTTTTCTTTCAGTCTACGGTTTCGCTTTAACTGGAAACAACTATTGCTTTTTAGTCTTTCGTGCCAAACTCAAAAGAGTGGGCTCCAGGACATGGATTAATTTTAAAGTTTTCATTACACTCGAGCAACGCCGGGCTATACTGCTAGTCTTAATATAAACGAACTGTTCCCATCAAAATGTTTATTATTATTAAGATCAAAGCATTTAATTATTTGATGAATTTTTTTTAATCTCTTCTAACACGTTCGGAATTTTGGTAAATTTTTTTTTGATTTTAGTTAGCGGGTAACCAATTGGTTAAGAGAGTTACAATGGAAAATATAGTATTACATAACCCAGTATTTTTTCGGTGACAAATAAAATTTGGAAATTCTTGCAAAAAAATCAAATTGTGGGGTTTCAAAGAAATTTTCAGCACATTCAAAAATGAATGAAGTTACTTTTTGAAAATCTCGGTAAAAACATTTTTTCTTTTACATCATTTACCCGTCTCCATGTAAAATTTATGAAATTAAATTTTGTTGCAATAAACGATTTTATTTGTTAAACGCAGGGCTCCTTGGGGAATATAAATCATCTATTATGTTTTTGAAAAAAATAATAGTTCTAATTCCCAAAATCTGCTCCCAATACTAAAATAAAAAATACAATATAATTATGACATTTAATTTGATAAGCTTTTAATTGCTTGAATAAATAACAGAAATTAAGAACATAAGTTTGAAGAAAATTTTTTCGATTAATTATGAAATTTTAAAAAAATTGTTTTCATTTTTTTTAATTATACTAATTTGTAAAGTTTCAAAAAATTTCTAAATACTTCAGATTTGTTGGAGTTAGTTTAAAAACTTCGTAGCGAAGATTATATTTATTAATCAAAAATTAAAAAGTTTAATACAAATCGTTCTGCTTCCCTATTTTTAAAATAACTTGTTTTTGTGTGTATTTGAATTTTTTGTATGGTAATTTCTATGTGTAAATTAAAAGGTCATCTTATTCAGAGTTTCCTCCCTTTACTCGCAAAAAGAAATTGTGTAATTATGTCACTTGTGATCGTCATATTTATCTTACTTGGCATCCTGTCAATGCATTTTATATAGAGCGGATAGGTCAAAAGGTTCAACTAGAATTTACTTACTGGAAATAGTAAATTTAATTATTTAGCTTTCAGTTAAAAGTAGAAGCTTCCAAAAAACTTATTTTTAAAAATTCTATTTCATATTTTAAAATTTATATATTGAAAATAAGTGAAAGTATCTGTAATTCACTCCTTTATTTCACTCAGCTACTAATAAGTATGACTTGAGCTTCGATCAGCATAAAACTTATCTAGAAACTAGAAAAATTAATATACAACTCAATGTGTTGAATCTTAATTTTTAATCAATAGTTTCAAGACATATATATATATATACATACATACACCGCCGATCAAACCCCGTACGGCAGCTAGTCATTGGGCCTCAAACTTACACACGACCTCATATACGATCCATCTCTAAAGATAGAGGTCAAATGATCGGCTCCCTTTACTGCTCTCGTCAGTACCCAACTCTTCGTACAATCTTCTACCTGTATAAGAGTAATCATGCCAAACATGGTGTACTTTCGCCATATTTTGGCAAGAGCTGCCCATTCCTCACGTTCCAGCTTTGACAGAGTTCGAAAAGTCCTTGGAGAAGTATTATTTTGCTCACTCCAGCATCTGTTAGCCTCTGAACAATTTCGTATACCTAATTTCACTCAATGGCGTCGAATGCGCCGCCCTAAGCCGATAACATCAATAATTCACATTCCTGATAAATCGACCATAGATTCCAACCTGGCTGTAATAATAATGAAAACACATTAATAAATATATACATAAATATATAAACACAAAACCTCCTTATTAATACACAGTATATCTTCCTAGGGTGTTAAATACTGGCCTGGACTTTTGCTTTCTTATCATCGAATTGGTGAACATCATTCTGCAGCCTGTTATTCCACGTCTCTCTCACCTGATGAGCGCATAAATCAGAATCCTATGATACAGGCGTCTTCAGGTTACAGTCGATAAGATACGCGTCTACTGATCGTACTGGCCAGAGCACGGGTTTTTACATGAATGGTCATGATCCTTCTGGAATAAAACATCGCTTTCGTGTAGGAGGATAAAGCAGAATTGGACTAACAGATTACTTTCCAACATTTCTTTCACAAACACTTGAGGTAAACGAGGCTTTCTACTTATGGCACTCCTTCCAATGAAGCCTAGATCTGTATAGATCTCGTACTTTGAATTTTCTTTTAATCATTTCAGCAAGGCATTCCACTGCCACTATTGCGCAGGGGGTTACACAGGGGAAGGTGATTGGAAAGAGTGGTTAGATATAGGAAATGTCAGAAGGAGGCTGATAGACGGGTAAGGATAGCGAGGATGGGGGTTGGGTAGATGAGAAGGGTGTTTGAGAGAATGGGTGCGAGTTAGTGTTAGGAGGTGTCTATTGACCTTACATTTAAACTCCTGGAGATTGTAGCTGTCGGGGAAGCAAGTATGTGGAAGGGAATTCCACAGGCGGGAAGTGCGAGAAAAGAAGCTCTTGGAGTAGAAATTATGGTTACATAATATGTTTCACTGTAAAAGGGTGGGACCTAATAGCTAATCTAGTATCTCGTGCAAATTCGTATCTAGCGAGCACCAGTGATCTAAGTTCATCGGATCAGAAGCCATGAAAGTATAGTAGAGGCACAGGGAAGCCACGTCACGCCGGTGAGAGAGTGACTGCATCCGGTCTGCCAAGTCGGTGTCGATCACATTAGAGATTCTTCGTTGTATTTTGTCAAGAACCCCGAGGAGAATAACAGGGGCACCTGACCAGATGTGGCAGCAATATTCAATAAATATCGTTCTCTCGTTTAAGATGCTCACACAAGCAATCATTATTTGCATAAATATAGAATTATTATCATCAACAAACACTACGGGGCGTTATTCAATCTCTCGGTTATTTTTTTTTTGTCTTTTATTGAGATTTTTATAATTTTGTTTTCATCTAAGATGAAGTCCGGTTATAGTTACGTTATATCCTTGCTGGAGGTTAAAAAAAGAATGTGTTGGAAATGTAGCTGTGTTTGTTTCTAATATGTTCTGATGTGTCTATGTTCAATCAGCTATTGCTATCTTTACAATACTTCGATCTTAGTGACCATAAATAATCTACAATTGGAGTAGATAGACTAAACTATCGTCCGGTTCACACTCCACCCACGTTTATTGAACGGGTGAAGAGGCTCATCCCTTGTTTCCTGTTTAGGATGTGGTTTCCGACTCTTTTCCAATCTCTTCACTCTTACGTAGCCCCCTGTACATCAGTGGCGTTACCGTCTTGCTCGGGATGATATGATTTTAAAAAAAAAAAGCTTTCGACTGTTCACTCGACCACTTTGCTACGTCGAATATCACCGAAATGTCCAACACTCGGAACTAATTCTCCAAAATGGCTATTCAGACTTTCAAAGAACCAACTTCCGATTAATTTCCGAACTCCAACTGAACGAAATATCAGGCGTGCGTCTTTGTCATAGTTCTTGCTTGGATTTGATTCTTTCACCACATTGTACTTTATCACAGCATGGCTCACAGTATAACAGAGATAAACGATTTACTTGGATTATGCTCTTCACGCCAACAAATAACCAAAGATTTATCTTTAATATCTACTAAAACCAAGCACACGCACAATTGACCTTCTTTAAAATAGGCTGCAGCTCGCAATGTAATGCAATTTTAATTTTCGCTCATATTTTGACTCATTTACTAGGATTCGTTCCGCCGCTGCACGGTGCAGTTCTTTTTGCTGAGTGAGTTTCAGAATTTTATTAGTGAAATATTCGTAATTA
The DNA here is from genome assembly GCA_037127315.1 of Ascarosepion bandense. Classification (NCBI taxonomy): domain Eukaryota; kingdom Metazoa; phylum Mollusca; class Cephalopoda; order Sepiida; family Sepiidae; genus Ascarosepion; species Ascarosepion bandense. The sequence continues at coordinate 6,529,300 of JBBBDQ010001981.1, read as the reverse complement.
AATAATTTTAATATTAAGCCTATTTATTCTTCTTTATTTCTTACATATTGTTTTAAAATTAGATTTTTAGATTTTCAAAATACTTGCTACCTAAATATCTCAGGCAGTATAAAACTACGCCAATAAAGACTTATCTCTTCCAAATTCAGAATCTACTGAATGCCTGGACATGAAATCTGCAAATCGTAGAATTTGGGTGAAAACCTAAATACATTCCAAAGAGGTTTGATCAATTTAAATTAGATTGTTTCTACAACTCGTAAATTTTTATCATGGTTTATTTTTCTATACATACTGTATACATCCATTTACACACAAGCTGTGGTCTAAATACGGTTACCAATTTCAAGACAAAAAAATACAGACACAGGTGAATAAACGCTACCTCCAAAACAATTGCTTATTTAAAAAGACTACCAAAGACCAGACCGAAAATGAACAAAAAGTTTTTTAAAAAAATTAAATTATTTCCAGTAAGCAAGAACACCATTTACAATGACATATGTTGGTAGATATAGATGATAAATCCACTCATACTTTATATAACAAATTTACATCATATTCACACACACACACACACCAGAGCGCCAACTTTATATATTTGACAAATTTTAAATCTCCAATAGAAAATTGTATACTTGCTCTACAGATATCACAGCTGCATACAAGCCTATCAATAGACTTCCTGTCGAGCCAAAAGGTCGTACAAGTTGGATGAACAACATTAAGACATAATGGAACATTCTAAAAAAAATCCCAATTTATTTCGAAACTGTCCTGTATATATATATATAAAAGCATCGATGGGAAGCGATGGGCACCGATCATTTAAGCACCAAATGCCACATCTCAATCTATTAAAAATATTCCTTTTCAGAGCCAACGTACAGGTAAGGTTTATCTGAGGATATATCAATGACAGTATTCATACTTGAGCAAGAATGAATTTAATGGATGTTGATATTTTTTACATGTATTCCAGGAAGTAGAACCCGATACAAACATTTGCAAAACTGAAACAATGATCTCGAATGAAAGTAGTTTTGACATATACACCGATTCCTTCAGTATTCAGCATGTAAAATTAATAAATGCTAAACACTTTAAATTCCTTAATGTATGGATCAGTGACAGATTAACGATAGGGGATACGAAATGCAGTTTTCAAATTCCTTACGAAGATCAGAAAATTGAACCCAAAGTAGGCTGTGCTTGAAGTAATATAGCCCAATACAGCGAGCTGGCTCAAAAACCAAAAGACTAACCTAAAAAATGCTATGTTCTTAAGTAGACTCGTCAGATCAAAACTTTCAAATTAATCTCCTCTATGGCACTAAAATACTTCCTAAATATCTAAAATATCGGCTGTATAGAGACGCCTTGCCAGGTCAATGGTTAAAATGGCTTTGATAGAGTGAAGCGTGTAGGTCTCAACAAACACCATACTTCTTCGTGAACTGGGGATACGAAACCCCAAACAAACGACGGAACTGCATAACTAAAACAACATCGAGAGATGTCAACAATAGTTACAATTACAATAAGAAGCAGGGGTAACTCAAAGAAACAATTATAATCTTGATGTTCATCGTTGCTTCAAACAAAAGTCAATGAAAAGTAAAATGGAAATATTGGAGATAATATAATTTTATTTCTATCTTATTTTTGTTGTTAACTGAAACATACCAAAAATGTACTCTTCCAGTGAAAAACCTAATTTCTTGATTTTTAAAAAGCAAATAAATAAAACAGTACCGGAATAGTGTATGCTCTATCCGGTTTAAATGTGTCCTACCTCAGTAAGAGCAAATTTATAGGTATACGTATTCGACTATTTGTTTAAACTAATTATTTAGCCTATCCTTTACCAGATAGTTATGATACTTCCTTAAGTTACTCCACATGCTATACCAGTGACAAGATTTTGTAGGTCATATTCAAAAGGTTTGCCGCTTAATATGCCGGCATAACAAAATCATAAACTAGAAACAACGCTACAAAATGTCAAAATCTCTCTAGCTGAACATTTTCCCCAATTATTAGAATTGGTCTCTTGAAGAAAATAAAAAACCTCATTAAATGTACAAATAGGTCTTCATGAGAACTGAACAAGGTTTTTTTGGCGAAACAAGCCCATTCGAATATTTATATCAGAAGAAAAGAGGCCATTTTGTATGTCTCGCTTGGACAATTATTGCTCTTTATTGGACGAATTCGGCTTAAAGAAACATTTTGTTTCTTCAGCAATAGTTGTTTAAAATGTTCTTTTTCATTTATATTATTTACATTTTTCGGACTTTCGTCCTAAACTTTGTTGCTGTATTCACGGTGTTTCGGCATTTGTTTATTCCGACCTTTTTCAGGTGATTTGAATTTTTTGAACTTTATGATTTATAGTAGATTTTTCTCTTTTGATAAGTCATGCCACTTTCCGATGTAGTCATTTAACTAAGTTTTTTGTAGTCAGGTATTGAACTCAACTCTTCCGGTTAAGTCACTAAACCCAATCAACGCTTCTTTGAGGACCTCAGTGTATGAATTTTTGGGGACTTATGAACTTCATGTCTCAAACTTTTTTTTTGCCAGAGCTCATATTACAATCTTCGTGCTTTTAATTGATTTTTCTCTAGCATTCTGTGTTACTGATTTCCACATGGTATTCATTTCTTTCCTTTGGCTGATTTAGATTTCTCTATTTCAATTTCGTTATTTTTTTATATTCATTATTTTATAAATGCGTCTCTGTGTGTTTCTGTATCTAGTGTGTAAAAGTAAAACTTATACTAGTGTGGCCTCACGAAATCCTGAAAATATCAGTTAAAATGACGTGTCTGTGTTATTTACATTTCTGCGTCAATTCGACGAAAATTCATTCATCGTACACTGTACGGTATCTTTTTACCATAAAATTATCTACATTATTTGTTTTTATATATTCAACAATAACCTAATCGAAAATTTATTATTGAAAAATGTATGCATTTTTTTTAAAATAGCAAGTGATTTGTAACTAACTTTGTGAATTAGTTTCTTTACATTTGTTTTAAGAAGTGGAGGGAACTATTCGATATTTCTACCCCTATTCTAGTTGGTTTGTGGCCGTGGTTTATTAAACCTAGTCATAACGTTTTATCCCATTTATCTGATATGGTACTTACACTTCTCAAAATTTTACGTTCCGTTTGTGCGCGTATCTTAATTTTTGCGGCATTTAGACAATTTATCCGTGGCACCATGCCTATTGGTGTATGATCTAAAGTCTGTACATTGGTGTATGATCTAATTCAGCGGGCATCTTCACATTAGCATTGTAATGATGAACATATTTTTTTTAAATATTTCTATTTTTCAGTGAAACAATGAGCATCAGGTTTGCAATTTAATATTGGAAGAATATAACAGAATCCTGTTCTAAACTGAATCTATGTTTAACTGCTTCTATTACGATCTCGAGCATTCACTTTGGCATATTTCCCAATGGCTTGATCAAACCTGTATTATAAAAGACGTTTCCTACATTCTCGACGACTCTAAGATGTGGTTCCTTTTTGCTGCAGGGGTCGATTTTTCCCATGTTTTATATATTCACTTGATTGCCTTTTGTAAACCCATTACCGAAGATAATTTGCTGAAATTATTCTTTCACTTCCAGATGGCGACAATTTTATCGCAGACTGTTTTCGTGACAAAAGAATTAATTTACACGCTTTTTATTATGAAGTTGTCACGATGGTTTCAACAGATTCCAGTAAACAACATGTTGATTATATAACCCCGGCTCGGGGTGGGGGGAGAGTGGGGCATTGCAAATAGATTCTCTTCAACTCCTACAACTGACCAATATTGTTAATGATGATCAATTATAAGATTGCCAACTTATCTATTCGAATGATTCTTTTCATGCTTAAATTAATCAAACAGACATCAGATCTTGTTAGCCATTTCCTAAAACGATTGTTTTTACTTTAGTTGCGTATAATATTGAGTATCACGAACAATGACATTTTTATTAATCTAAATGCCCGTGGGACCTGGTCGGATGCAAGATGAATCGTTGAAACAAGAAAACTGGACTCTGTACAAAATCCACCGAAACTTAGCACTCTTACACAAAACTAATTCGATTTCTTTTAAAGGTGTAAAAGCAATTAACAGACCATTAATATTTATCAACGTTAATGATAATTTAAAAGTTATTTACTTATTAGTGCCGAAAAATATTAGCTTAACTGATTAGTTATTTAGATTCAGAGACAAATGATTTTTATAATATTTTTCAAACTCAATTTATATCTATATTCTGTATTCATAGCTAATGTGCGTACCACACACATATCTCATTCAAACGACTAAATGGGGATTTCACCGAATCTAAAATCATACGCTACAAACTCATAGCTTCTAATAATATTGTTATAGGGTGTTTGAAAAAAAATCAAACTTATCAGTGATTATGAACTTGGATACTTATATGGTAACGTTAAAGCACAAAACTGGATACCCCTTACGAAAGATTATCACTCAGATCCCTACCCCCATATACCAATTGCCTAAATTCCTAAATGATACTAAGGTCGAGTGTTTAGAACGTTCGCTGACTATGAAGCCAGGGTTCGAACTTCACCGTAGTCGATTTGTCAAGTAGGTGACTTAAAATTATCGGTATGGAGGAGACGATTCCAGGATGTGGTACCTACGAAAAATTCCTGAAAACCATAACACGGGTTAATCCAATCCATGTGATTGAAATTGGGTAGACGGCTCTCTTTGAGGAGCCGTTGATGGCTGGGCTAGCTCGAAGTCACAAGTTATCGTGGCCTAGGGTTTGAGCTTCCTGGTCTTTTTCAGACTGTTGTTCAAGCTAGATAACGTGCGCTTTTCCAGAAACTGTAAGGTCCGCTCAGCATAGTCGTAGTATAAAGCACTCTTGGATATGTGGGTGTTGAACAAACAAATCTACCTGAGCAGGCGTCTACAATGGGAATTAGCTAGCCTTCCCGGTAGACGGGTATTCTCGAATATGAGTGGCCAACCATTATACTTATCTAGCAACTACTGTCTCAAGTTAACCCAACAAACCTTGCGTCCCTTGAAGTTAAAAACTGATTCACTAACGTCCCAGTCGCCGCAAACATCGACCTCATTATTAACTCCGGATATAAACATACTTCAATACCACCACCTGCTATCAATCCGTCATTTAAAAATGTATGGTGTGGGGAAAGCAGCTATATTTTGTGCTTTTGTGCTTATGCACCAGCTAAGCTCCTTTTTGCGACAATGAAAGCCACATTAACATAAACTAATCAATTATGGGAAACTGTTGGTCCATGCTTTTCTAGCTTTTACATGTTTCACATAGAAAACAGTTTTTTTGAAAAATTATCAAACCCACAATATACATCTGTTATGTAGATATTTTCGTTTTTGCTAAGAACAAAAACTAAATCGATAATCTTAAATCAAAATTTAAAAAAAAAAATCATCCTCAAATTCACATATGAGCTTAACCAAAAAAAAAAAAAAATAAATAAATAAATGTCCTCGTGGAATCTTGTAATAATACTTTTATTACTTCTCTATATATAAAAAAAAACACCTGTAAAAATTCCTGCCACCTTAATTTCATTAGTCAATTTTCTCTTAGAAATAATATCGGCGTTGTTAAAAATTTCCCCAACGAGAGCCGACGAGAATTCATCCTCTCGATTATTATTCTTCAAAGAACGGCATGACGCCAAACAAATACTCGTCAACCAGATTTCCAATTTATTTGGTTGACTACCATATTAAACTTTTTCTTTCAAACCTGAGTAATAACAACAGTAAACACATTGATGATAACGTTAATATCTTCTACAAAAACAAAGTGCATAGCAATTATAAACATGACGAATCTTCTCTTCGAAACATCATCCGAAATATACGCAAATCTCGTCAAGTTAAATAAACAAATGAAATCACGTCACCATCTCCATTAAAAAGGACTGAAAATAATGAAAGCTTTATTGGAAAAAAAACTCAACTACGAACACACTAACAATATTCTTACTGTGTTCGGTGCATGACACATACCACTAATCCACATTAACACCACTTACATTCTGTTAAATGTAAAATAACATATGAAAAACTTATATGAAAAAACTTAACTATCACACGTTGTCAGTCATTTTTAACGAAATATGGAAAATAGATTGCTGCCTAAATTATATATATATATATATATATAGGAAAACAACACATCATTTAGATTGGTTATAATTCATTTCTAGCAGTAAAATTAGCTCATTTCATCAGACCACGCTATATTCGTTCCATTCTGTACAAATATTTACTGGAACATTACAGACCTCAAAAGAGACCTTAGAGAATTAAAAGGTGACTGACTTACAGAATGGAAGAGATTTACCGTGTGGATATAAAAAAAAACATCAAAAGAAGCACTTATGTACTTTCTGGCCTGCTCACCGGCTACTTATATATATATATATATATATATATATATATAAATATACACACACACACACGATATTTTCGCCATCATTTGGATATAGGAAGTCACAAATTTATTCACCTAAAGGGAGTCAACTGGACTTGAAACACGTTTAGCGACACAAATGTTACTATGGACACTTATTTCATTATACAAAAAGCAAGTAGTAATAATAATAAATCTACACTTTAAACAAAACGTTCACAGCTTCTCTCTCTCTCTCTCTCTATATATATATATATATATATGTATATAGGAATTTGTATAACAAAATATAAAAGTTTATTTATCATGCGCTTCGTCCTTCAGGACGAATTTCTTTTTTTTATTTTGTACGACAACACAAACGTGAGACAGAGGTGCTCGGAATTTTAAAAACATTTTTCTAGCCGAATTCAGTTAGTCTTTATTTTCTTTCTATTGGAAGTAAGTATTAACCACTGAAATATTAGGATTTTTGAAATGTAACAGCCAGGACGTAAATCTAATCTAAACTTATTTATTAATAGAATTTTTTTTGTGTGTGTGTGTGTATCCGTTAACTATAGACTCCGAAACGGCTGAACCGATTTTCTTGAAAATTTACATAGTGGTACTATAAACGTCTGGGAGTGTTCTTAGCTAAGTTTTTGTCGAAGTAATCCCGATGAATATCAAAAATCGATAATCGAAAAATCGGGTTATAGAAGGAGTGGTCCGATTTAATCAAATTTGATACACAAAGACATAAGAAACGATATTCAGAAGTGCAGAAAATCGATAATTATATATATATATATATATATATATATATATATATATATATATATATAAAAGGCAAAATGTTTGTGTGTGTGTCTGTGTATCTGCCTGTATGTCTGTATTTTTCTTTCACCCCTTTTATTTTAATTTTTGCTTCAGGTTTGGCTCCAAGTAGGTATAATTGTAGTTCTCAGTCTCAGCCATGTTACCATTTACTCAGAGGACTTATTTAGCCTTCAAAATTCAGTTTACAACGAAAAAACTTATTTGATACCGATACCAAGAAATCAAAATCTGACTTTCATTCATTTTTTTTTTTTAGTCTTCGGTTTCACTTTAACTGGAAACAGCTATTGCTGTTTTTCGGTTTTTTTGTCTTTCGGTGCCAACGTCCAAAGAGTCTGAGCTCTAGGACCATGGATTAGTTTTAAAGCTTTCATTACACCCGAGCAACGCCGGGCTATGCTGCTAGTTTATTATAGAACACCGTGCGATCAACGCAATCTCTAAACATTTCCGTCTATATTATCTTACCTTGAAGATAATATGGATTTATATTGACATATCTTCTATAATCAGGGTAGCAATTTTTATGTCAACATTGTAGTCGGTCTCGTTACTTTGGTCAACCAACGCATTTGACATATAAAACAATTTTCGGTTGAATGACTGTTTCACCCTTAGCTGAAGGCGCGCGCACACACACTACCATAGTGTGTTTGCGAGTGTTATATTATACAACAGGGAATGAAAAATACATTATCGATGTCTGTCAACAGTATTCTTTCCTTTTTTTTTTTGTGCTTCGGTTTTTTAATTAAATAGATTTTTCCAAATGCATAAGTTTTAGAATACCAAAGCTATTAAGCTGTAATTAAAATATTATGTATTTATGCAGAGCCGTCTAACATGTGAATTCTGAAGTTAAAATAAAACAAAACGAAACATGTTCAATTTATAAACATTTTCCAATTTGATCTTTATACATTAAATGCTTATTTTTCAATTATATATATATATATATATATATATATATATATATATATATATGTCATTATTAAATTAGACCAGTACACATTTGTAATAAAAATGTTCAATGCAATTATATTGTAAGACCTTTTAATATTTTTAATTTGTAAACGAGTTATAACGCAACCCAGGTTTCTACCTTCCGGTGTCTTCAGGCAATTTACGATAATATATAAGAGAGAGAGAGAGAGAGCGTGAGCATTTTCTACCATATAAATTATGGTCGTTTGCATGTGCAACATCTCCAGTATATACACCCCAAATCAGGCCCAACTCTAGGCATTCTGTTGCGTAACATAATTTACAAATTTATAGCTTTTTTGTCGGGCCGTCCGATAAACTTTCAACGCCATCTTCTAAACCCACACACACACACACATATATTATATATATATACAATATAACCTCGCCAGTAGAGGAGTCTCCGTTTAATTCACATCCGTTGGTTGCTGACGTGACCAACGCAGCTGATATATTTGATACTGCACAGTTTATTCCGACTGTCATTTCGATTTTTTCATGAATCTAAATTAGCTTCACTTGTTTTGATTAAACGAGCCACTCGTGTCTACAGAATCAGTTTTGAGAAACAGAAGCAATTTCCCATATAATTTAAATATCTTGCATTTTGCTATTCCATAAGGTCAGTTCTAAATTACTTCTTAGTATCATTTTTTACTTAATACTTTTATAAGCTTTTTGTTTAATATTTACATTTTAGTAATATTTTTATTTAATAACCATTGTGTCAACTACTGTCCGTTGATATTTATTCGAATGTATGATGGTATAAAATTGAATGGAATTGGAAGATAGAGGAAATATTTCCTCTAAAAGATGTCGATATTAAAGAGACACCCTGAAATTAATAGCAGAAATATATTTCCGTGCAAGTCTGAACAGTGAGAAAGAACGTAGTAATAATACTACTGAATGGAACCAGTTTTCACCCGTAAAATATTGTATAGTTTTGTCTGTTTGCAGGACAAAGCTGACATCGTTAATAAAATGTTGGCCACATTTCACAGGCCCAAAAACATGGCTGACCACATGCAGCGCTAATGGCATTGATGAAACCCATTATCAGCAATTCGTCGTGTTTACACTGTTCCAGACATTGTTCAGCAAGCATCTATTGCAGTCAATAAGTGCTGCTTTTTTCCGAATGAATTAAATGCTACACCACTGTTTTGTATGTAAGTTCAGATCAGACACCATTTTAAATTCGTATCGCCCATTTGCTGTCTGTAACAAGGTGCATACATTGCAATTTATTAGCTAGAAAGTTCAGTCTCAGCTGTCATAGTACTAACGCCCTCTTACGACATCGTTAGCTAAAGTAATATAAAAAGGATTACTTTCAAACGCCATTTCTTCATGTGTCGTGTACTTTCAGGACGTAGGCGATCATGGACTTCCACTTGCCTCTGTCTCTTGTCGCTTTCAATTTTTTTTCTTGGTATCTCTTCTAAGCCCCGCTCCGTCAACTATTTGCATAGACCTAACAAATGCCTCTCGAGCTGCTTTCCCTCTCCCTCCTTCCTTCCATTTATCTAACCTGTGAGTATCAAGTTCTCCAGGCTCTCCTTCCTCATTACGTGTCCCAGGAACCTCATTTTTCTCTTCCTGATATTTAGTATCAGTTTTCTTCCAGGTTGCATCCTTTCATCGTTGCACACGTGCTCTGTCCATGGTATCCTCAGCATCCTTCTGTAAAACCACATTTCTACTGCTTCAAGCCCTTTTCTTCATCTTTGATGAGATCGTCCAGCATGCACTTTCATACAGAAGGAGAGACGGCACATAGCAATCCATCACTCTTTTCTTTGTTTCTAATGAGGTTTTTCTGTCTTTCAGTTCCCTGGTTAGCTTCTGAAATGCGTCTTTGGTCCATGCCAATGCGTCTTTGGATCTCCATGTCACACTTACCATCCTCTGTAAAAACTCTTCCCAGGTGTTTGAATTTTTGTACTTGTTTTATTTTAGATTCTCCGACTTGCATTTGGCATATTGGTCGACTCTTTTTGCTGATGACCATGCATTCAGTTGTCTTGAGGTTTATGATCAGTCCTTTCTTTTCACTTTCTTTTGTTAACTTCTGTAGAAGGTCACCGCCAATGTCGAATCTTAGTATCACTCAACTTATAATGTCGGATATTTAATGTAGGCCATTAGGCCATTTCGGGTGCAGTCCCCGTCGAACATATTCTTTTCTTTGCTGCGGTTTATATTCACCTACATAACTTTATTTGGTTTCCTGGCTTCGAATATTTTCCCGCAGCAGGTTGTCATTACTTTCTGCGGTAGACTGGTTGCCAACCAAGGCTATAGAACCCAATCTTATGATATTTAATCCACAGCTAGAGGGAGAAGAGACGGATTAATATGCGTAAATAATGCAGTGAATTCAACGGAAATTCAAATACGACTACCCACTGCACAATAACACACATCTTAGGCAGGAATCTAAACTTATTCATAAATGGAACTGTGTGGGTGTCCGTTACCTATAGACTCCGAAACTGCTTAACTGATTTTCTTGAAAATTTAAACAGTTGTACTATAAGCGTCTGCGAGTGTTCTTAGTTAGGTTTTGTGTCGAAGTACCGCCGATAAATATCGAAAATCGATAATCGAAAAAATCGGGTTTGATCTTTAAAAGGCAAGATGTTTGTGTGTGTGTGTGTGTTTATCTGCCTGAATGTATTTTTTTTTACAGCCCTTTTATTTTAGTTTTTGCTTCGGGTTTGGCTCTAAGTTGGTATAATTGTAGTTCTTAGTCTCAGCCATGATACCATTTACTCAGAGGAACTTTTTTAGCCTTCAAAATTCAGTTTACGACGAAAAAAACTTATTTGTTATCGATACCAGGAAGTCAAAATTTGACTTACATCCATTCATTTTCTTTCAGTCTACGGTTTCGCTTTAACTGGAAACAACTATTGCTTTTCAGTCTTTCGTGCCTACGTCCAAAGAGTCTGAGCCCCAGGACCATAGATCAGTTTTAAAGCTTTCATTACACCCGAGCAACGCCGGGCTATACTGCTAGTTAATTATATTTATAAACCTTGATATGAATTCTTTACGCAGTTACATCATTTTCTGTTTTTCATGATGGCAATTATTTCTGAAACGATTCTACTTCAATGTGTTCTTTATTAAAACGAAGTGTATGGGTGTGCCTTTGTATTAAACTCTTCCCATACTGAATAAAATTGACAAGGTTCATTGTTGTGAAAATAAAAATGTTTTCCAGACTTCATTTCATCTTGTAATGATTCAACCAAACAAGAAAAAACAGATCCAATTTTCTTAAAGCTTTTCATATAGTTCCTATCTCGTTTATTCTATATTCTAACAGATAATCATTCACACCTCGGCTAATTTGGAGATATATAACCAAACATTTATTTTTGTAAATCTCTTCCTCAGGCCGTCAACTAAGTATTTACACTGTTGTCCTTATCTTTATTGCCATGTTTACGTTTCGGCCGTTGTACGCTCCGGTACTTCTTCAAGTGCTAGGAATTTTGAACCGAACTCCTAATTTCGATCATTGTGGTGTATCATTCTTATTCCATGTGTGATGCCTCTTCAGCAATGTTGAATGAATAGCAGAGTTTTAAGGTTTGAGTCTTGTTTAAGGCATATGAACCTCTGAGGGTTATTTAATGCCAAATATGTGGTATTTTAGGCTTGTCTTTTTAATGTTCAGTGATAGTGAGAAGGTTGATTTAGTCAAATTTTGAATGAAAATTTTTTTATTTTGGAAAACTGAAGATGTCTTCTAGTTTTGAATTCAAAAATGCTTTGCTGAGAATAATTTTCTTGAAAATGTATTGTTGGTAATTATCCTTCAAAAATGTATATTTTTCTATAAAAGTCTATTTTTATGTATATGTTCCTATAAAAGTGCATTTTTATACTTTCATAGTGTTTTGACCTCAGTTTGGGGGTTAACTATTTGCCCATAACTGGGACCCTGAAAGTGCTACCACTCCGGGTCAGGGTGGAATTGCGAACAACAGCAATTAAGTGGTTCCATGCTCCTCACAACCTCCTAATCAGAGGCCTTGCTGTCGGGTGCAGTTTATCGTCATGCCCAGGACCCAGAGTTTAAGAGTTATTTTTATATGATTCAAATTAGAAAATTAGAAACTGTTACAAAAACCCATCTAACATTTTATGTCGCTTATTTAGTGAGATTAAACGCATGATTACTTAAGACAGGTGCCTGTCTGTATTGAAAATGTTTTATTACCAAAGATTTGCGCAAAAATCTAAACATTAAGAAATCCTTTGTATATAACAAACTACTTCTTGCAGCAAGGCCTCTGATCGGGAGGTTTTGAGAGGCGTAGAACCACATCTTACCGTTGTTCCCAGCTCTACTCTAACCAAACGTGGTAACACCGTCTAAGGTTCCCAACTATGAGAAATAATTCAGTCCCGAATTGGGGCCAAAACACTATAAAAAATATAAAAAATCATTTTCAGTCAAAATACTAGCAATACATTTTTAAAAAAATACAGGCAATATATTTTTGCAAATGAATATACTAAAAGCTCCCAAGAAAATTAAATTTTGATATGACAAAATTGATATGCCGCAAAAAACAAGAGAGAGAGAGAGAAAGAAAACCTAAATGTCATGGCCCTCAATTTTAGAATTTCCATATACCGTTACACGATAAAATCATGAATCCTTAATATATATATATATATATATATATATATATATATATATGACAATTCTACTCCAGTCGCTTCTTCTTTTGCACTTCCCACTTGTGGAACTCCCTTCCATATTCTTGCTTTCCTGACGGCTACAACCTCCAGGAATTTAAAATGCAATGTCAATACTCATCTCTTAACCACTTGACTACTTCTTTCTTCACCACCCTGTATATCCTTTCCTTCTCTCCACCTTTGCAACTGTCATCACACCTGTATTCCCATCCTTCTCTTGCTCCTTTCTAACTGGTTCATCTTTCTCTTCACTCTCTTCTAATTAATCTTTTTACTCTTATGTAGCCCCTTGCACATCAGTGGGGTTACCCCTTGCTTGGGGTGATACGATTAAATATATATATCTTCCAGTGCCTTGAGAAAAAAAGGCTAATCCAATCTTTTGAATTGGATAGTCTATAGTTGTGCTAGCACAAATCACAAGTCATCGTGATTGAGGTTTCGCATGCACAACCGTTGGTTCAAAGACTCCTTCAACAAAATTATGCGCCTTTTCTCGTAAACTGTAACTAACATACTTGCCATATGCTACATATTGACTTCATGGCTGTTGCTAAACTTGCAAAAGGGTGTATTCAAACATATGTAAATTCAGTCAGTTAAGTGACATGCATGATACTCGCTTTTGCGCGATCATGTCTTGAAAGAGATAAGACTGACTGGGCAGAAGATTATTCCGCAGTTGGTTTCCATTGCTTTCTGCGGTAGACTGGTTGCCAGCCAAGGCTATAGAACCCAATCTGTTTTATTATTTAACCCATAACTGAGGGAAGGAGATGTATTAATACTTTTCCCCAGGTGTATTTGTGCGTAAGTGCAATGTAGGATATGCGTTTTGATGCTGTGAAGATCGACTCGGTACGACAAATCGGAGAGCCGAGTTCTAATTCCAGTTGAATTCCTTGCATTCACTTACGCACAAATACCCTTGGGAAGGGTATTAATGCGTCTCTTCCCTTCATTTATGAGTTAAATAACAAGACAGATTGGGTTCTATAGCCTTGGCTGGCAACCAGTCTACCGCAGAAAATAATGGCAACCTACTGCGGAATAATCATTTACCCAGTCCGTCATGTCTCGAAAGAGACATGATCTCCCAAGCGTGTATCACGTATGGCACTGACTGATGTGTAAACTACACTGCCTAAAATAAACGACAGTTTAAAATAATCTCCAGTGCTTTACATTAGAGAAGCAATAAAATAAACATCAAGAACATAACACCATCCTCCGCAAACCACAAAAGATTTCCCACAATCACAATTGAAGTTTCATCAAACGGAATCTTCAGGTAAAATTAAAATACATTAATTCTACCTAAATATTCTCTTGTTTTACTTTTTTTATTTTTATTTGATACGATATTATATATATTAGTGCACATTTATTTCAACACCCAGCAGCATCAAGTTTCATGTTTAAATGTAATATTGAAGTCATTGTATTTAATTCTCTGCCGTTCATATTGAGCATTTTAACTTTGAAATATGGTCTACCAGAAAAAAAACATTTCATTTGTAAACAAGTTATTACGCGACCTAGGTTTCTACCATGTGGTGTCTTCAGGCGATTTGCAATAACTGATTTTACCGTTTACTTGTTTTTTTTTTAAATGCTCACGTAACGGGGAATTTTTGAACGCGTAATTTTTAATGTTACAAGAAATTATATAATTTCTTGTACTTTTAAAAATTGCGCGTTCAACAATTCCGTCACGTGAGCGTTCTTAAAAAAAAAAAAAAGGTTAAATCAGTTATTACAAATCGCCTGAAGAGACCACATGGTAGAAACCTAGGTCGCGTAATAACTCGTTTACAAATGAAGAATATTTAAAGTTCTACACTATAATGGTATTGAACACTTTAATACCCATGTGCATTGGCCTAATTTTATTATGACCAAAACTAAGTAATTAGACAATCAAAAATATAAATATATATCTAATACCTCATCACTAAAATATATATTTCAGATATTGTAACTATTTACGGAAGAAAGTCGGAGCGTAGATTGGTCGAAACCGTGAATATGCCAACAATATGAATTATACAAGATTTTGTCGCTTTTTGTAAGATGAATATCCCTAGAAATATTGGCATGCACAATCCTTGCGACTCAATTCGTCATACTTTCATGAAAGTGATCTAAGAGACTTCATTCTGACCGAAATATGAATGTCACGTGGAGAAACGATCGATTGCTCAGAGGCGAACTAACAATCATTCATTTTGCTCGTGAATGACGCGTTTAGAAATACAGGAAAACAAGCATCGAGAAATATGCGACCAACACTTTGCTAAAATCTGATCATAATTAGAAAATGCTGCTACTTATTTGCATTTGTGGGATCAACTACATATGCTTAAATATGAACACGCGGATTAGCTGTCACCGTCCCCATATGTCTGTCTAAAAATATTCCATAAAATCTACTTTTCATTCATAATAGTGAACGTGTTAAAATTCAGCTTTTTAACAAGTAAATATCGAGTTGATAAGAATTCGTTGGTTTAACATGAAATGATCAAGTATGACATGTCTCATTTGTATTTCGATAAATTGTAACCGTTTTCAATTTCTCTAGTTGAATTGTTCACCTATATTTCATATGATCCATTAATGTATATCATGATAAATTTTTTATTTACTATGAATGTTACCTTATGTAGTAGAGCGGGGCATATGATAATTTCAGACAGCACGAGAATCTTGCACTGGTTATGTGTATCGTATTTCACTTTAGCCATCAAATTTTACCTTAAAATACAGAGGCACTTGTGCAAAAAAACGACTTATTATAAACAATGTTGTTGAATAGAAAAGTTGTAAAAAATTAAAGACAAATTGAAAATAGCAAATATAATAGCAACGAATGTTTTCTGAAAATAAAAAAATCATAGGAAACAGAAAGATACCCGAAATTTCTGGAACAAATTACGAGATTTTTATTTTAATCGCTATTACTCCATGTAAGGCGTTAAAGCCACTAAGACACAATGACTTACAAGGTGTGGAAGAATTAGGAAGAGAAACATTAATAATGTGCGGAAAGAGAGAAGAGTAATCAGGAGAGTAGGTAGCGATCGTAATTGCATTTAACATTTTGAAGATTAAAGTTGGCTGGAAAGCATGGAGCCAGAAAGGTGTCCCATAAGTTAGAAGTGCGTATAAAGAAACTGTTAGCATAGAACTTACGGTTACATCTACATTGAACCGATTATCATCGAAGCTGATCTTACAATAGATTCAATAGTCTTCTCACTTCATATCAACTGTGAACGTTTGCCCGAGAAAGTGCAATGTTTTACTTTTCTGAAGGTTAGCATCAGCCATGCAAATAAAAGAGAGGGAGATCTCAGATTAATAGAGATGTTTAGTTTTGGAGGTGTTAAAATTAACAAGCGATCTTCTGCTCCAGTTAATACGGGACTTGGGGTCATTTTGAGCAACGGATGCCATTTTGACTTTGTCGGACTGATCAACTTTAGTATCAAGACAATAACAAATGGTTGTTGCCAGCGTAAATACCAAGTTGATAATCGATGTCAACGGGAAGGTCCGTAATAAATATTTAAAAATAATACTAAGGTTTGTTCCTGGGTGAACACACGCGTTCGTACTAAAGAATCTAGCTAGACGAATCTGTCCGGAAACTCCATAGCTTTTCATTTTGTAGAGAACACCTGCATGCCAGACTGTCAAATCTTTCGAGATGTGCAATCCTGCAACCCGGGATTCGGCGTTTTTTTTTATCGAGAGTATGATAGAAGGTTTTCGCAATTATCGTCAGTACATCAGAAGTTGACAGGGAGAAACGAAAGCCGTATTACTTGTTTGAGCAAAAACCCTGCTATGTTATCAGGAGAATTTAATACACCGAAGATAGTTAAAAACAAAACGTCTCGTAAACTACTTAGTGAATGGGTGATAAAACAAGGCGGAAGGGGATAAAAAGAAATGTACTTTGAACAGAAAAGTCGGAAGTTATAGAAAGTCATGATCACCAACACCCTGAAAGGACATCGCAAAATAAAAAAGAGAAACTTTTTTTTTTAATCATACCACCCCGAGCAAGGCCGTAACGCCACTGATGTGCCGGGGGCTACGTAAGAGTGAAAAGATTAGAAGAGAGAAAGCCGGAAACCACATCCTAAACAGGGAACACGGGATGAGCCTCTACACCTGTTCAATAGGCGTGGGTGGAGTGTGAACCAGGTGATAGTTTAGACTATCTACTCCAATTGAATAAGCAAAAAGAAGGTAACGGTAACTAAGTTTTAAGTCCGGTCCAAGAAATTTCTTTGAAATAATGTAAAGAACACCCGTTCAAACAACCATGAAACTATTTTTAAATTAGCCTCAAATAATAAAATAAAATAAAGTCAAAGCAAAATTATAACTTACTTTTAAGAATATTTCAAAGCTGATCCTAAACCCAAACGCACGTGTACAACGCCAGTAGAGAAAAAGAATTATTTTATCTTTTTGCTGAGGGGTGGTGGGGTCAACTAGACAATGACCAGGCAAAAAACGAACAAGGAATTTAACAGGACTTCTTTTTTTTTTAAATAAAAAGGACAAAATTATTCACCGGTCCAAGAAATTTCTTTGAAAAAATACGTAAGACGTTGAATTTTTCTTACCCATTACGAATCTCTTGTACTAACCATTGTAGAGAAAATAAAATTAGATTTAAGGCAGTATTCTTCGTCATTTAGTTCAAGTAATCACCCGGTTGAGCGTTGTGGTGTAATCGATATCTGCTCGGAAAGAGAAATCGGAGAGCCGAGTCCGAATTCCACTTGAATTCTTTGCATTCTCTTACGAACAAATACCCTTAGGAAAGAGTAATCCGTCTCTTTTCTCCAGTTATAGGTTAAATAATAAGACAGTTTGGGTTCTATAGCCTTGGCTGGCAACCAATCTACCGCAGAAAGCAATGGCAACCTACCACGAGATTATCTTCTGCCCAGTCAGTCATGTCTCTTTCGGGTCATGATCGCCCAAGCGTGTATCACGTATGGCACTTAACTGACTGACTGAATAAAATATTTCTAATCATGATTACGGCTTCTAGTGGCCACAAAGTGGGGGATCAGTTTTATATTGTTATGAAGTAGTAAACTGATCCCCTACCAATTACTCGGTCAGTTAAGTGCCATACGTGAAACACGCTTGGGCAATCATGTCTTTTTCGAGACATGACTGACTGGGCAGAAGAATATCCCACAGTAGGTTGCCGACCAAGGCTAAAGAACCCAATCTGTCCTGCTATTTGACCCATAACTGGAGGGAAGAGACGGATTAATACCTTTCCCAAGGGTATTTGTGCGTAAGTGAATGCAATGGATTCAGCTGGAATTCGAACTCGGCTCCCCGGTTTCTCGTTCCGAGCCGATATCCACTGTACCACAACGCACATCCTAATTACTGCTTAATGACATAATACATCTCGTCCCTCTCTAGCTATGAATCAAATAATAGGACATTGGATGCTGTAGCCTTGGATGGCAGTCAGAATACAGGAGAAAGCAATGGTAGCCTACTGCAGGATAATCTTCTGTCCATTCAGTCATGTCTCTTTCGAGACATGATTGCCCAAGCGTGCATCACATATGGCACTTAACTGATTGAAATATTCATTTAATGTAAAATTTAAGAGAAGACTACATGTACGGATGTGGATAGAATTAAGATTTTAAATACTCATTTAATATCAAGAAGTGGAAACTTAAACGCACGGAGATACATCACCGTTAAGAATTATTCGAGTTTCGCTGTTTTGAAAAGTTCAAAGGTCGGATCAAGATCTTTGTTCTGATAATGTCAAAGTTTTAAAGCCACTTGCTACTTGTGTTTCAAACTAAGGCAGAGAAATGGATATGAATTATGATTTATCAGTTTACATTCTGATGATGTAACTAAACGCAATCACAAGGAAATTTTAGAAAAACCGCAATTTCTTAAGTGATGAAGTCATGGTGGTTTAAGTTTCACGTTCCCGTGAGAATTGCATCGTCAGCAAATCATTTCTTCGAAGATGGAACTGAACCAAGAAACGAACATAAAAACAACTTAATATTGATCAGATCTGACGGAATAGAAAATTTTCAAACAGACTGAGAATGTTATTTACACTATTTACATTGTTCTTATCTCTTATGTTCACATCGTTTCGGCCGTCATACGCTCCGAACTACTTCAGGCGATTGAAATTTAGAACTGAATGTTTTATTTCGTTCTCCTGCGTAGAATTTTCTAACTCCATGAGTCTTGTCACTTCCAGATGTCTCAGTATCAGTTATACACCTTTAGCTCAACTCTCACTTAGGTAGAAGCGTTGGGTGGTTCCAGGAACTTGATTCAGAGTTGAGTTTAATATCTGGCTACAGCAGACGCGAAAAAAAAATAACTTAGGGAGTTGAGCTAAAGAACTAGTTAAAAAGCGTATATTATGTATTAAGATTTCTTTACTAGTGATTTTAGACTTACCCAGATTGGATTCATGAGGCAGTCATAGAGCCAAAATCCGGGGAATTTCATTTCTCCCTTAACACCACTTTTTTGTTTATTACATTTTCACACACACAGAGTATATATATATATATATATATATATATATATATATATATATATATATATATAGTAACAAAGTTATAGGACACGTAGGTTTTTTTTAGTTGCTGTTCATGCATTTACTTTTATAAAGAGTGATCGATACAACGTAGAGCATTATATTGTAATGGTTGTTACAATGGTTTATAAATTCATAGTATCACTACACAAAAATTTTTGCGTTTCGAAGCTGCTATGTGCGCTTCTCATCAGGTGATATGTTGAAATGTACTTTCAACTCATTTCAACTAATCACCCTATGAGAAGAGCACATAGCAGCTTCGAAACGCGAAAATTTTTGTGTAGTGATACTATGAATTTATAAACCATTGTAACAACCATTACAATATATATATATATATATATATGAAAGCGAAAAAACGGTAGAAAAAAACATACCCCAGAGTGAAGTGTGTGTTTTTTTTTTTGTAGATCGACTGGACGAACGTGTGTTTATTTTGATAGCGCTTACTCGCGTTAATGCGTTAACTTTTACGAGCCAGAAAGTCGCTGCTTCTAAGCAACAACTCAGAAGGTAATTCCATACAACCTACTTCCTTATCCTTTCTCCGACCAATCAGTAAAAGAAATCAGACATGTTTTATTCGACTTTCTTCACGGATGATTTTAATATTTGTTTATGAATCAATCTCTTAATGTTTATTTGAATTAATACCCAATTCTGCTTAAGTTTATTTGACAAATACCGATGTTTAATAATTTCTATTTTGATATGGGACACAGAAATTTAAATACTCAACTTGTCTTTATAGAACTTGTATTTGGTCTGTTTAATACTTTAAACGAATATTTTCAGTTCGGTGACATTTGCTTTTTACATTTGCAATTTCTGTTTTGCTTTCCAGTATTGGTGAAATTATTGAACAATTTTCTTTAACAAACAAATCAGCCTAGGGGCACATTTTAAAGTTTTGCAATGAAGTTATTAACTAGAAACTTGTTAATATTTTAGACAAACAGCTAGAGAATATATACATCTTTGTGAAACTCACTGGCAGGAACATTCATGTGTATATGCATATAAGTATTGGGACTAGCATTTTGTTTCTAATCATTTTAAGGAGATAAAATTCAAGAAACTTCAAATGCTGCAATCAGTTTTACAAGTATAAATTTATTGATGGTTTCAGGGGTCTCCGTCACTGAATAACTCTGAAGACAGAGTTAAGTAGGCATCTTTTCATCCAGCCAATCACTGATGTCTACAACAGATGTGAGAACAAATCAATCTTTTTTCGCGAAACAGTTTTCTTAAATAATTAGAAAAAAGGTGAATTGATGTTGATGGCTTTGAAGAAAAGTTAAATTTCCTAAAATAATAGCATTAAAATAAATACTGTTATTTTAGATGTGAAAAAAATGGTTTTTGCTGAGCCATGAAGAAACATGTATCGAAGAACCGAACGACAGACCTGTGTGGTATCTGGGTTATATCATAAAGGTCATTAGATCAATGACATGAGCCTTATAACCAAATTGGAAAAATCATCGCTTATGAATTTTCATTAAATAAAGACGCCTTATGATCAGACTGTTCAGAATGGGTACTACTTCAATTCTCAGTATCAATAAAAGTGACGTGGGTGGATGTTGTGTAAGTGATAGACTGATTGACTTAGCGTCTGCATTTTGCCGTCTAGCTCGACGGGAGTTGCGATCAGATGCAGATCAAAATTTTAGAACGCTAACGACACCTTGAAATTTTTCAGAAAGTCAAAATTAGGGGTAGAAAGATATATATTATCACCCCACAAAGTCAGGGATCAGTTTATGTATTGATTGTAATATAGAATCGATTACCCCACTTTATATTATCTATATATGCAGCCCCTCCCACCCTAATCTAATCGAGACATTCTACATCGTCACTATAAAAGTGACGAGGGTAGACGTGTAAGTATTTGCTTTGTAAATTCATGTTTTTTATTCTTATTCCTTAAACTATCCGAGTGAAGCCGGGCTAAACTGCTAGTTTGTTTATATATTTTAATATATAATGCTGGGTTATGTGTCCTTGGGGAGAGTGACTTGGCCCAAAGAGATGCAGGTTCAATATCTGGCTACAGAACAAAAACAACTTCAAGAGTTGAGTTAAGGGAGATAACTAATGAAACACTGGAGTAATCTATCCTGGAACACAATATAAAAAGTCTCAGTTCAAAATTCCAATCACCTGAAGAATACCGGAACGTACAACGGCTGAAACGTCGTGAATATGGCAACGAAGATGAGGCAAACAGTCCTGACAATGTAAATAGTGGAAATACTTTCACTTTAATCGCATTAGCAACTGACTGAAGCCGATTGATGTTCCACGGAATAATTTCTGAGGATGGCGAGTTACTGAAACGAAATCTTTACTTAATAAGAATGAATCATGGTAAAGGTAAATTAATGCAGGTTGCTTGGCAAATACGAACGGATAACAAAAATCAATTATGTAAATTGATTTCTGTGCTTCACCGCAATTTACGGTTCGCTTTGGTTGGAAAACTACCCACATGATCACTTGTGTTAAACGTTCAGTGTATTTATTCACAACGCGAAGATTTGTTTATCTTATTAAAAACACTTTAAAAATACAACGTGAATCTAAGTTAGCCTTTGGTCTGTCGACATGTAATTCCTGAATAGAAAGACATTTTCTTTGAACCAGTCGTTCATGGTCTTCCAGTAAAAGTCACAATCTGAAAATATATTATTAATTCGATATTAGCTCAAATAAAAGATATAGTAACGTTATATTACTTAATAGTAGGACTTTTTTTATAGGGTGTTTGTGTTTTTTTTTATCTGAAAACAATTCTTTTATTAGGTTGTCCCAATCGTTCGTAAACACTTGCGAAAAATTGAATTTTTATGCAATTTTGCGTTTATATTGTTATAGTGATCTTCATCTTTGTATTCCAGATGGCAAGTTGATAAAATTGAGCTGCGAGTATTGATTCGTTACTGCTAGAAGCGAGGTCTTTCAGCCAAAAAAGCTGCAGAAGAGATTTGTGCTGCCGAAGATGAAGAAACAATTGCATATGCGGCGTTTCTCAAAGTTGTACAAGCATTTCGATTTTGGCGACATGAGTCTTGAAGATAAGCCTCGTTCGGGACGGCCATTAAAGTTGGATGATAGTCACTTGCAAACCGAGTTGGACATTGCGCTTTCACCGAGCTCTTAAGAATTGGCTGGTGAGCATGGAGTTAGCAAATCGACAATTCACCGACATTTGAAGCAACTTGATTTTGTTCACAAAAGCCGCGCCAAGATCCGCGCGAACTCAGCGAAGCACAAGACAACAGACGATTTGAAATTTGCCGTCAATTTCTCAGCGATCCATTGGAGGAGCGTTTTTATAAGCGTATTGTGACATCCGACGAGAAATGGGTCTATCTGGTCCAGCACAGTCGAGACAAGCGATGGGTTCAGAAAGGGCAAGAGAGACTGTCGGTTCCAAAACAAGATCGATTCGGCAAGAACATCATGTTGTGCGTTTGGTGGAACTTTAAAGGAATCGTGCATTTTGAGTTGGTTCCGAATGGTCGTGCCATCAGCAACTTGAGCGGGTCTACGAAAAGTTAAAGTAAAAGTACCCGGCTCTGATCAACCGAAAGCGCACTTTGATGCAGCAGGACAATGCCAAGCCAAACACCGCCAGGAAGACCAAAGACAAGTTTGAAAAGCTGGAGGTTCTGCCACATCCAGCCTACAGTCCTAACCGTGCTCCATCATAAAACGACCTTTTCCGCTCAATGCAACACTTTCTGAAGGGCCGCCGATTCGACACGTTTGATGAAGTCGGGGAAGCGTGTCAAGAATTCTTTGATTCGAAGCCGGCTGAATGGTACTTTGACCAGATCCGAAAGCATGCAGATCGATGGCAGAAAATCTTGGAAAATGATGGTCTTTATTTTGAGCAATAATTTTTGTTTTTGCGAGTAAAATTTTAATTTTTTGCAAGTGTTTTCTGGTAACCCTAGATTACTTGGCGAGTAAAATTTCAATTTTTTGCAAATTGTTTACGAACTTTTGGGACAACCTAATATTTATTTACTAGCTTAAAAGCTGTTCTTAGCGCGGACTTTTAAGCTAGCTCCTGTGGAAATCAATTTGTGACTCCGGCCAAAAGTAAGGTGACCTCGAAACAAGAGTAATGGTAATGCTGAAGAAATAATACTGGACTACCCAATTCAATCCATGATATTTCAAAATCACACTGAGTAGAAAAATCAAATTCTGGCCAAAAGACCAATTTAGACTGAAATTCTAATTCAGGCCGAAAATTGATTTCTTCAAATCACAGACTTGGAATTTCACAATCTCACGTCGACTGACTCCTTAAAATTTTAAGGAAATAAAATTTCCTCTATTTTAAAGTTTTGGGGATATTTTAAAAGCTCAAAATTTTTGTGTTACTTTAAACTCAATTTAAAAACTTACAATCACTACTTTTTTCATTTTTTTTTTTAATTTGAATTTTTAATATTTGTCTATATTTCTGAGATTAGGTATTTACGTTATTCGAACTATTGTCCTTATCGTTGTTGCCATTTGTGCGACGTTTTGGCTGTTGTACCAATCCAATCATCTTCAGATGCTAGGAATTTTGAATCGAACCCGTTATTACAATCACTGGGGTATATGTACTTCGTTCCTTGCGTAGTAGTGACGCCTCTGGTAGTCATGAGCTGTATAAGTTACTTTTTCACCACTTGTAGCCTGGTATTGAACTCACAGAAACCTACATCTATATCCACTGGGTCATGTGTTCTTAAGGGTTAAAGGGTTCGGTTCGAAATTTCTAGGACCTAAAGAAGGAGGGAGCGTACAACAGCCGAAACGTCGTACAAATGGCAACAAAGATGAGAACAATAGTCCGAATAATGTAAATACTTTAATTTTTGACTCTTCCCTCCTCATCTGGATACAAATCCCAATGATAGATGTTTAAGCACCTGAAGGAGGACGGGTTTTCAATTCCTGAATTTCTGTATGTCTATGTAGAGTAAGTGTGGCCAGAGTTCTGTTTCAGGCACAGGAACGGACAAACAGAATATGTTGTCTTAGATTTAGAAATTTGAATAAATATAATGTAATCAAACACAAACCTATCATAGTTTTGAACATTTTGGTATCTCCAGATTTAAGTAATTTCGAAGTTACCTAACAAATATGTAATTTGTCTTCACCACATCTTGTTCTATTTTGTTCTTCATCCTTGTTTTAGTAATTAGGAATTTAGTCGAAGACTTCATAATTCTTTTCTGTCTTTCAGTGGACAAGTTTTTTCAACGAGTTTACACTAAACAGTAAAACTGACTGATTAGCTGTGTATTCTCAGTAAAATAAAAGGTCAAGAGGCCATATTGAACGATCCTTAACCTGTCGCACATAACTATTTTGTTCAAAAGCGAATATCAAATTGATTTACACATTCTAGCGGTGCGCACTTTGCTTGTGTGTGTGGCAGGAATTCATAATTTTCAGTTTAACCACCTTTCCATATAACAGCAGCATTCTACACGCAACACTCACTGAAACTGCTTCCTACCTCTTCTTCAATGTACACCGTATATACAATGTTGAAAGTTATGAAAATTTTTTAATTTCTTGCTATAAATAACTGAATTCAACTTTTAATTGTTAATATTGTCTTAATTTATACTCATAATTCCGGGAATATTTTTAGCAGCAAAATCAACTCTCCGGTTTATTAGAAATTGTCCAGTGAATGAAAATCAATGACATATATTTTATCGATTCCAAACATACCAAAAATTTTATCTTTTTTTCCGTGACTGACTAGTAATAACAGAAGTATAATACATAGGTTCCAAGTTCACTACAGCATTGTCTTAGAGAACAATCGTTTAGTGAATTAAAGTGATGATCCTTGAATTTGGTGACAGTAATTGCAAGTTCAATTTCAAGGTCGAGTAGTGTGTAATAGAGGCGGGCTAGCAATCACTGAACAGTACTAAAAGTAAGAACTAGGTATTCAGTGAGACAGGGAGTCAGTCAAGTGCGATACGTGATACACGCTTGGGCGATCATGTCTCGAAAGTGACATGACTGACTGGGCAGAAGATTATCCCGCAGTAGGCCGCCACTACTTTCTGTGGTAGACTGGTTGCCAGCCAAGGCTATAGAACAGTCTATCCTGTTATTTAACCCATAACTGGAAGAAAGAGACGGAATAATAACTTGCCCATGGGTATTTGTGCGTAAGTGAATGCAACGAATTTAACTGGAATTCGAACTCAGCTTCCCGATTTCTTGTTTGAAGCCGATATTCACTGCACCACAACGCACATCCAGAGACAGTGAAACGAAAATAGGCTACCTCTTTAGAATAATAAAGGGTTCAATTCAAAATTCTCTGTAGGTTACCAAGATCGATATAAACCAGTTAAGTCGGAGGGAACAACGCCCGAAATGTAGTTACAAATAGTTAAAATATCCCTATTCAAGACCAGGTACATTGTCATTTATTATAGCTGGTAACACTAGTGTCATCTTAAACGGTTGCAGCGTGTCGATATATTTATATAATCTGTCAACAGTTTCTTGGTAACAATAGTTTGAAATAATACCATCTCATTTCATATGTTGTTATTGACACAACGTTTCGACCAAGTCCTCTCTGGTCATCTTATCTTTGTTGAAATTGATTTGTCAGTAACAGATCAAAGGATTGAACTTATGACCACTAGATGACAGTAACACATTTATAACCAACTATTATATCCACTACGCCACCGTCCCGAATGACATTAGAAAAATAAATGATTTCATAGGATGTAACACAATTAACAGAGACCATATCAGCCGATCAACGAACACCTGATGATTACGAGAGGGTACCTGGTCGAAACGTTGTGTCTTTAATAATATCTATATCAACAAAAATGAGAACAGTAGTTCGAAATAATACGAAGATATTAGAAGTAGTCATCTATGAAATGAATACTAAAAGAACTAACTAGTTATTACAAATTAACAAATATTTTATTCACTACGGTAGTATAAGACAACCTCATTATCAATATTCCTAGTTGATATTTCATTGAATGTCAGAGATTATCAATTGATTAATTAAACTTTTTTTTAACGAGACAGACATTATTCAACTTTAAATCGACTGACATCTAGTTTTTTTTTTGTTTCCTCATTTACTGCCTAGAGATAAAAATCTGAATGTCTACTTTTCGAAGAGGAAAGTAAAAATGGTAGGAAATTTGTGTAAAAAATGCACAATTCCGTTAAGGAAAAAATATTCTGAAATATTCTGTTAAAAATATTAAAAGCAGGAAGTTGAAATTTGTCGTACTTCCTTTTAAAATCCTGAAAGATTTAAAATATCATTTTTATATTTTTTAAATAATTGAACTAGAATTAAGCATAAAAACATTTTTTTTACTCACTTTGCGTATTTGGTTGTTCAAACTTCGAGATTTAAAGGTTGTCTTCTTTGGAAATTTATCAACATGTCGGGTCAAAGAGTATCATTCTTTCTGTTCATTTATCTTTTCGTAAACAGTAGTCAAAACAAAACGTGTCAATGTGTTAAAAGCATTACCCATGAGTCTTGATTGCTCATCGAATATTGATTATTTACAAGAACGTTTTATGTTTCCTCATCCTTCGCGATAAAAGAATAGACATGTTATAAAAAGTTAATGCATCAAATAATGAAATCACTTATGGACAGAAACAAATTTATAATTTTCGCTGCACTATGTCGTCATCTTACACAATTATTTCCTAACATTTATTTTATTGATAAGCATATTTTTGTATGGTTAAATTTACCGTTCAAATTAAGCTCTAATCACAATTCTACATATGTACGGAGTCAATTGTCAGAATTAAATTAGCATAAACTTTACTGTTAACGACAGACATGAATAATTAATATTTATCATGTTAAACAAGCACGCGTGCGCACGAATCCAAATGAAAATACGATACGAATAAATCTATAAAAAACATTGCTGTTGTATTTCGTCCTCTGGCAGATTTTATCTTTTTTTTTTTTTTTTTTTTTGCTAAAGAATCAAGACGAATGGCTGTTCAGAATTTGATAGGAAAGACCGTATCAGTTCAAAATCTGTCCGGAAACTCCATAGCTTTTCATTTTGTAGAGAATACCTGCATGCCAGACTGTCAAATCTTTCGAGATGTGCAATCCTGCAACCTGGGATTCGGCGTTTTTTATCGAGAGTATGCTAGAAGGTTTTCGCAATTATCGTCAGTACATCAGAAGTTGACAGGGAGAAACGAAAGCCGTATTACTTGTTTGAGCAAAAACCCTGCTATGTTATCAGGAGAATTTAATACACCGAAGATAGTTAAAAACAAAACGTCTCGTAAACTACTTAGTGAATGGGTGATAAAACAAGGCGGAAGGGGATAAAAAGAAATGTACTTTGAACAGAAAAGTCGGAACTTATAGAAAGTCATGATCACCAACACCCTGAAAGAACATCGCAAAATAAAAAAGAGAAACTTTTTTTTAATCATTTTACCCCGAGCAAGGCGGAAACGCCACTGATGTGCAGGGGGCTACATAAATGTAAAAAGATTAATTAGAAAAGAGTGAGGAGTACAAACTAGTTAGAAAGGAACAATAGAAAGCTGAGAAAGCAGGTGCGATGACAGATACATAGGTGGAGAGAAAGGGAAGGTCATACGGGGGTGGGGAGAGAGCTAGAGTCCAGTGGTTAGTAGATGAGTATTGACTTTGCATTTAAATTTCTGGAAGTTGTAGCCGTCAGGAAAGCAAGAATACGAGAGCGAGTTCCACAGGCGGGAAGTGCGAGAGAAGAAGCTGCAGGAGTAGAATTGTCGTCTGCATTTGGCTAACCTAACTGTGAATGGGTGGGACCCAGTTGCCAGTCTGGTTGCACGTGTAAACACCTGTTGAGGAGGCATCAATGACTTAAGTTCGTCCGAGCAGAAGCCATGAAAGTATTTATAGAACAGACAAAGGGAGGCCACATTTCGACGATGGGGAAGTGGCTGCAGTCGAGCCGCCAGATCAGTACCTATCACATTACAGACTCTCCTTTGGAGCCTGTCAAGAACACTGAGGAGAACGGCAGGGGCACCTGACCATGATTTTAAAAAATTCTAATAATTGCCTTGATAAATTCCTTCAGAAGACGAAACACGTCGATAAAGTTTATATATAAACATTTGTTCATCTGCTGAATTTACTAGCGTTTCTTTATAACTTGACTGCGATCATGAGAAACATTGGAAAGAGATTAGACTCAATAAAAGTCATCAACAATCTCAGACATTATTTACGAAATGTTTCTCCATTACTGGAAAGTCTGTCAACAGTTGTTTAGTATCTTGATTTAAACAAGTCTTCATACTGCATATATCATATTTATAAATACTACTTTGCTACAGTTTTAATTTTCTGCACCAGAAAAGGACTTACACTTATCATTTAGGTCGGCATATTGGATTTGCGATTTACGAAAGACAACTATTCTTTCAAAAGTTAGATAGGTTTGTGCATTGTTCAATATTTACATATATTCCAATTTAACATGTTTATATATTTAAAGTTAATTCTAAAGTTCTATAAAATACGCAAAACTGCAACCATATTTTCGTAAACCAATTCAATGCCGTTATTATCAATTTGTAACCAGTTCTTATTTATCACCGGATTCCGACAATTACTGAAAATGATATTTTTGGCCAATTAACATATACGAAATTTTATCGATCTTTAATGGTATACATTCTCGTCATTACCAGAGTCTTCGGTCCTGGGCATGGCAGTAAATTGCATCCGGCACCAAGGCCTCTGATTGGGAAATTGTGAGAAGCATGGAACCGCCTCTTAATTGCTGTTGTTCTCAGATCCACCCTGACCCGGAGTGGTAGCACCTGTTAGGGTTCCAACTATGGGACCATAGTCAACCCCAAACTGGGGTCAAAACACTATGAAATTATAAAAATCCACTTTTATAGAAATACATTAAAAAATAGATTTATTGAAAAATACACACTTTTGAAGAAAACATTCTAAGCAAAATAATTTAAGTCAAAACTGTTTCAGTTTTCTAAAATATAAAGACATTTATATTTAAGACAAAACATTTCAGTTTTCTAAAATATAAAAAATAAAAAAAATTATTAAAATCTGACTAAAACATTAACCCCCTTTTTGGATTAAATAACTCACAGAAGTTGATATGCCGTTAAACAAAAACTCAAAAACTAGAGCCTTTCTCTATAAACTCTCAATTGCATTAAAGTTTAGTCTTTAGTTTGACCACATTAGAATATAGCTATTATGGTCGGTTAACTATTACTGGCCCAAATCTGACAGGAGTTTGCTACCATTTAATTGTTAGAAGGAACGTTGATGTTTCAGCCTATGAATTCCGACGGAGGTTTTGTCTAGCATCTGAACATTTCCTTCATTATTATCATCTCACCAATTTGATCAAAAATGTCATTCATTCCCAGAGAGCCATACTTTGATTCGGGGACACTTTTCTTTTTAACCAAACACATAGCAAGCCAGAATCAATGAAAATGACGCTTAGAAAAATATGAGCTTTTATGTGACTGGCTTGTCGCATTAGAAGAGTCTTCTTATGGAGGCTAATCTTAAGCTAAGTCTGCTGTATTTTCTCTCGATATATTTCGATTCTAGACCAATTGAAATAAGGTGGTGATGCTCGGACGTTTTTTTTTGTATCTCTGAGGATTTACCACATAAAATTATTTATTCCGTCGTCGTCTGTTAAAATACTTTCCGGTATAAAAATATACTCCTGATATTGTAACGTTATCATTGTCGGCAGCCAAAATATTTAACATTAATTATTTTTATTCTTATTAATGTGTTAAGATGAAGCAAAAACTTGAAGCAACTGAAATGTTGTTCTACAGAAGGATGCTGCGAATTTCATGGCTCGAGAATGTGAGCAATGATGAGGTTTTGGAAATGATGGAAACAAAAAGGAAATTAATACTGAGCATCAGGAAGAGACAGCTGAAGTTCTTGAGACATGCAATGAGTAAGGAGAGCCTGGAGAACCTGATACTAACAGGTCAGATAGAGGGGAAAAGAGACACGGGAAAGCAACGGATAACAAATTTGAAGGACCTAATCAGGTGGATGACAGAACAAGGATTGCACGGTGTAACAGGAGAAGGCGTGCTCAGAGCCACCAGGGATAGGGAAACGTGGAAAGCCATGATCGCCTACGTCCTGAAGGGACAGGGCACATAGAAGAAGAAGAATGCGTTAGTGGGTTTTTTGTTTATTATATGTCAATTTGGACGAGTAAAACTCATTCTTGTAACGGAAGCTCCCTTGATGTTAACCATTATGGGACTATGTCACTTGAATCTGACTATTGTTATTTCTCCAACACACTTGAATGTAACAAGAAGCGATTTGGATCTACACGTTAACAAAGGGATGTGCAGTAAACAGTGCACACTTAGGGGATTAGGTGCTACTTCCACAAAGTCAGTTAAAACTGACAAGAAACTTACAGGCGATAACTGCAAAAAGTGACACTGTACAGACCAATTAACATCTTCTCCGTGTACATTCCACCGAATGAAGAATTGAAACCGAATTGCAAGAAATTATAAGGAAACGTTGATCCCTTTGTGTTAAGGGATTTTAACTATCACGACACTATATGCGACAGTAAAGGTACAAACCTGAAAAAGAAACAGTATGGAATCTATTACAGGTAAAAATGATTTGAGTATCTATAACGATAAATCCCCAAACTGTAGGTCTCCATTATCTGGTAGTTACTCTAAAATCGATTTATCTTTGTGCAATCCATCTACCGCTAATAGACTTTTTCTGATAGGTACTAATGAAAACATGCGGTAGAAATCATTATCTGCAAAATTCGGAGCAAAGTGACGAAAATACTCAATGTTGAAAATTGAGTAAAGCAAACTGGAAGACATTTCAAAAGCTATGAATATAATTTACTGAAATCCTGGTTTCCATAGCAAGGTAATGCATCCCCGTGTAAAATTTAAAAAAGGAACAGTCATATCACTTGGTTTATTGATGAATCCCTTGGTTTATTGATGAGCGAAAAAAGGCTATTAAGCTCAAAAGAAGGGCATTACATGATTTTAAAGATCAAACAACATGTAACTTGCCGAAATTTAGGAAACTTCAAGCAAAATCTTAGAAAATATTCAAACAAACAGAAGTGTTGGAAAAATTGTCAGCGACAAAACCAAAATCTCTTTGGGATATTATGAGATAGTTAATAATTTCATATTAATGCAATAAGATACATTTCCATACATAAAATAACCAGCAAAAAAGTATATTGCTGTCGAATCAACAATGACCATATCTTAATCTCATCAGACAAAAATAGCAGTCCACAATTTAAGGTCAAACAAAAAACTGAAAAACGAAAAATTAACTTTAAATCCAATAATGCTGAGAGCTACAACATTCCATTTACGATGGAGAAATTGAATGAGCCTTTAAAAATGGCCGTTATACAGCTGTGGAACCAGATGATATCAATTCTTAAAGCAGCTTGCAATCAGATTGCTAAAACTATTGCTAAAACTGTTGCTAAAATTATTTAAGAAAATACGGACAAGTTGTCACCTCCCAGATTCATGGAGACAATCTTTCATCATCCCTATTCCGAAACCTGGAAAAGTTGACACCAAAACTGAAAATTACAAGTCGATAGATTTAACCAGTTGTCTATGCAAACACATGGAAAGTCAACACCAGACGGACTTGATAGCGGGTGACCAAAAGAAAGGGAATTTTTTTTAAGTGTGTATTGGCAGACATGAACAAGTGGCAGCAATGCAAAACAGTGGCCTCACGAAGTAAACACTCTCATTTCAGTAACCATGGATCAAGATGAATTTCTAAGCAAATTATGGATGTCAGATGAGGCCCATTTCTAACTCACAGGTTACGTGAATATACAGAACTACCGTACTAAGAAGACACAAATCTTAATGAAGTTCATGAGCGCCCTTTGCACCCTAATAAGGTGACAATATGGTGTGCATTTTCATTACAAGGGATCATCGGACCTTATCTTTTGAAAATGAACAGGGGATCTCAGTCACTGTGAATCGTTACGTGGAGACACCTGAATTGAACATTTATTCACACGTTCAAGAAACCTGGTTTCAACTGGATGGAGCGACATCAGACACTGCAAGTCAATCATTGAAGGCTGCGCGAGAAATGTTCGGTAACTGTGTGATCTCAAGATTTGGTAATGTTCCATGGACTCTTAAATCGCCAGAATTGTTAGTTTGTGATTTTCTTGTGAGGATATCTCAAAAGTAAAGTGTACACAACTCGACCAAGAACTCTGGATGAGTTAAAACAGAATTCAGGATGAAATTCACAGTATCCCAGCTGAGATGGTGCAGCGGTCAATGAGGAATCTCAACAGTATATTTCAAGAATGCATTCGTACAGGAGGACGCCATCTACAGGGACGTACTTTTTAAAAAAATGAAAATTCCATCATTATTTCTTAAATGGCATGTTTTAAGGTTTTAATTACTTCGAATAAAATATTTTTATTCCATCACTCTTGGTTTTATTGGATTGTTAAAAATTTCCCGGTTTTTTTTTGGTGGGGGTCACCCTGTATTTGGAAATATAGGGCCTAATCAGTGATTACTCGGGTACGTTCATAAAAAAAAATGTACAATGGAACAGTGCGGCTCAAAACTTGTCAGGAAAGCATTTCTTCGGAAGAAACATCTCACAGCAGTAGTTTTTTTTTAACCGAGAAAAACTGATACTACACGAACGGTTGGCATATTAAAAGATTTGCATGAATTTGCCTTGAACGGTAGACCTGAGAAAATTGATAAGAAGAAAGTACACTATCGGAAGCACAAGAATAAGAAGTTCCACAATAAAGCATTTTATCAGTGACGATTTTAAACCAAGAAGTTAGAGCCGCTCTTTATGTTGAGATTTCGCAAGCATTTTAGAAATCTCGAGAAATGGACTCAATACAAATGCAATTTCAACAATTCTTAAATAATATACAGGAAATAGGTCACAGAAAGCAAGTTTACATTTTCTAAAACAAAAACCAAATGTATATATTTCTGCAAATTAGGAAAACTGCATAATGTTCTATGGTAGATGAAGCAGAAATACCAGTAGTAAAAAAAGCACCAGTTTTTTGGTGTCATTTTTGGAAAGTAACTAATTTTCATCCATCATCTAAAGTATTTGTGTAGCAATGACTTGCCTCGGCGACCCAAACGGGCCAGAATCGGGTGTAGGTTTTGTAAGGGTGTGTGGCGACGGCGAATCGGCGGGCGTTGGTCAGATTGAGAATCGGACAGCACTTCGTGGCAAAAAGAATTGGTTTCGCTTGTAGTCGTTTATATTTACTGTGCTGAGCGTGCATTGGCTGAGTGGTAGCTGGGTCGAGTGGATAAAACGTGGTATGCTCATTTTGAGTGGGGGTCGTCGTTGTTATTCGAGCCGTCATTCGCGTGAGAATAGCGTTTCGGAGATTAAGACAAAACGTGTGAATTTGGCTTGCCTGTTTGAAAAACTTTCCTGTAGTTGCTTCTTACCAATGCATATTTTTTTCTTTTTGCAACAAACTGAAAATAAAATTTAGCAAAATTTTGACAACTTCTGCACGTAGTGGCTCATATCAAAAGGGGAGCAGTTTGGTATACTCTGATCAAACTATATAGATCGCTACTCCATTACAAACTGGATTATGCTAGTTTTATATATATATATATATATATGGTATTCAGACAGTCATAAACAAAAATCGTCAATTTACCAAGGGCGCGGATAAGTACTGGGAGCTATTAGAATACCCCGGTTGAGAGAAGGAACTGGTGAACCCCCTCCACATCTACGGTGTATTAATTTGAGATTACAGTGTAATGTAAAAATTAAATAGTGCCCAACTAATCTAGCTTATATAACTACATTTGACCCGAATTTTTCATGTGCCGTATCATTTCAGGACACAGGCGATCATGGACTTCCACTTGGCCGTCTCTTGTCGCTCTCAGTATTTTTCCTCTTGGTATCTCTCCCCAAACCCCACTCCGTCATCCATCTGCTCAGGCCTATTAAGAAGGTCTCGGTGTGTTTTCCCTCGGTCTCTTCCATCCTACCTGTGAGTATTAAATTCTTCAGGCCATCCTTCATTATTACTGTCTGAGGAACCTCATCTGTCTCTTCATGATGTTAAATATGAGTTTTTTTGTTTGCATCTTCTCCATCACCTCACTGTTGCTCACCTGCTCAGTCTATGGTATCTTCAGTATTCTTCAGTATTCTTCTGTTAAACCACATTTCTGCTGCCCCAAGCCTCTCCCTCAACCTTTAGTTCGTCCAACGGAAAGTGAAGTGCAGTCCATAAACTGAAATTTTGAAAAACGTCTATTACCATCATTGTTAACTGATGATGCATTGTTCTTTCAGTGTCGAAACAAAATATACAATTTGTAGTGGTCACGTGTGCTTATGTAACAATGAATTATATAACCTTTCGACAAAAAAGTAAAATATTACCAGAAGTGCATTTTACCCGATAAAATCATTTACCAAAATGCATCAATGAAAATCTAGAATCTAATTTCTTACAAATACGTATTCTATTCATACAAAATTATGCTAAAATTCCTGTCGGCATTAAAAACCCTACCGAGATTGATATGTCACAAAAGCAAACCGAATGTGTTTCTGAGAGTACAATTTTTGTTTTCTCACTTGTCCAATAAATGCTATTCTCAGCATCATTCTGTAGCATCTTCCAGACATTTCTTACTTTTTTTCTAACTATATTTTCTTGTTTTTTTTAAAGTCATCGTTTGCTATCCCAAGCGCCTTCGGAATTCAGTGTAGTTTAAGTACCGCAAAATAAACTTTTAGATAGAATCTAGCAAATATGTGAACAAAATCCTTCATTTTACGATTTACAACTGAAGTATTTCCGTAAATTATTAAAAAAAAAATGCTGATGAAGCTATTTTTAGCTGTCATTAAACAAAAATATTTAAGCAATATTAGAATAAAATAAATATTAGTGTACTTTTTTAAAAAAAATCAATAATGAAATTAAAATACTTGACCGTTGCTGTCATGATTTTTCTGCGTTTCTATTTATAAAGACATGTTGAATGACTTAAAACATTTGACATCTACTACTTTTTCTCACCTCCTCAACTGAAGAGTTCTCAAAGTAGAAAACTTGAACGAGTTCTTAGTTTCGGACGTTTGCATCTGAAGTAGCCAGTTTCAGGTTTAAAAAGGCGATAAGCTGAAGAAACATCGAATGTCTATCCATTTTATAAAACTACTCGAAAAGACTAAAGGTTGTGCATAACTTCGAGTCAAATGTTATTACTTGACTTTTAAAATCAGATTTATTAAGATCGTATACTTCTTGCTAGCAATACCGTGATCAGAAGTGAAATACAAAAAAAACGGATGTTTCAACAAATATCTTAGTCGTGCTGGTGTTGTTTCTTGAAAAGGTAAACATTTACCCGTCACCTTCTTCCAATCATGGCTGTCAATTTTCGTGACTTAAAAAAAACATAAAATAGATAAAACGAAAAGAAAATAAATGTAACAATGAACGTCTTGAGAGCTAAAGCGTAATACGTGTCGGATAGAATGTAACAGTCGTTCGCTAATCAATTATTTCTGATCTCAGACATAAAGGTACACACAGAAAATTTAATTTTATCCACACAAGAGACATAAAGAGTGTCGAGTGCAAGTCAGATTCCTACTGAAAGGTGAACGTTTGGAAATGTAATTGCTGATATAATCAAATAATAGTTTGAGTTTTGTTTAACGCCATATCAACGTCTGTGAGTTATTTAATGCCAAAAACGTAGGGTTTTAAGGTATTTTAACGTTCAATTATAGTGAGAAAGTTGATTTAGTTAGATTTTAATAAAATATTTTTAATTATGTTTTTATAAAACTGAAGATGTCTTCTAGTTTTGTATTCAAAAATGGATTGGTGGCAATAATTTTTCCTTCAAAAATGTATATTTTTCTATAAAAGTCTAGTTTTATGTATATAAAGGTTTATGTCTTTTTTTATACTTTCATAGTATTTTAACTCCAGTTTGGATGAAATAACTATTTTCCCATAGCTTGGACCCCTACCAAGTGCTACCACCCCGAGTCAGGTTGGACCTGGGTACAACAGCAATTAAAAGGTGGTTCTATACTCCTCACAACCTCCCAATTACTGCTGGATGAGTTTGCCGTCTTACCCAAACCCGCTTGAAAATGTGTGTGTGTGTGTGTGTGTATATATATATATATATATATATATATATATATAAGCTTGAATACACAAACGACAGAAAACCAAACAAAATAGCAGTAAAAAAATATCTTCAACCCACTTCATAATAATAAAATAAAAACAAAAATTGAGAAAAAGATTCAACATAATCAAAAAAGAAAACATTTTCCGAAACGAAACAAAATATCAAAAGATCAAAAACAAAGTCAAAATCTCTTGCAGCTTCATGGGCAACATGGCGAAGATAATAACCAAGCACATAATAAATGTGCTTGTAAAATTAAAATAAAAAACAACTGCTGAATTAAATATTTGACCAACAACACATACATCGATCGTAACAAACATTAAAACGGACGACAAAATTTACGTAGAAGCCGCAGAAATAGCCTTCAAAGAAAACTTAACAATCAGAAAATATCATTGAAAAGAGATACAAAACAAAGCAGTATCAAAACACATATAGAGACAATAAAATATTACCAAAATTAAATGGATATTTAATATCAATAGCAGAAATTGCAAACTGCAAATTGCATTTACAAATTGCAAATGTCTGAAGGAAAAATTAGCAATAATTACTTTTTAAAACCAAAATAAACTATTACACTAGAAAAATATGATAACATAAAATGTAGGCTTTCAAAAATATTTACTTTGCTACTTCTATACCAATATAAGTAAAAACAAATAAACAACGCAAAACGCAATCCCAATTCTCTCCCATACAATTACACATGTATAAACATTCAATCCCAGCCAAGCAAAAAACCAGATGACAAAGATAACCGAAAAAAAGAAACACACAGATAATGTCACTCATACACGCACGAACACTCAATTATGACCTAAAGTAAATAAACGGCTTATACACTGACACGGTAAAACAAGGTCAACACAAAATACAAAAAGGTCAGCTCAACATAATTAAGCAGTCATATACATAATCACGCTTAAGTGGAATTAAATCAATTAACCACTAACAAATCCAACTTAACATAAAAAGGGTTAAACAAACATTCATTACGCAAAAGAGAAAAATCACTCGCACACGAAGATATCAAATCACATCAAAAATTAATTTAGAAAACTTGGAAACGGCAGCAAAAATAGCATCAAAATAAGCAAATGATCCTGGGGAGTGATTACAATAATGCCCTCACGAAACCTCGAAGTCAGTCTGACTTAAATAACACTGCTCAGCTGTGCGAGAAATCACAAGAGATTAATTCTGTTAACGCTCTATGATGAACACAGTCATAGACAAAGAGACTTAGGGTTGATTTTCTTTTCTGGTCGTAGAGCGGGTGCTGGACGAGACCAGCAACACGACGGCAGAGCCTGGAATGACTGTGCGGGTGCGCGAGAAAACGGAAAAGGACGTTCACACGTATGCAAATCATGGACGGTCCGAGAGAGATAAATGGAGCCCCAATTTGACAGTCGACAGTTTTGAATGCAAGCAGTAGAAGAACACAGACCGTTAGCGCATGAAGAAGAACAAGAACTAGAACACTGTTCCTACACAGAATACACCACAAATACACGCTCTATCCTTATCTCGATATTGAGCACTTTCGGACAAAAAATGAGCTTGGCAAAAAGATTTTCTACAAGTAAACTACTGCATAAAAAACAGCATTTTGGCACTAGGCATCATTACACTTGAACTGTGTTGTGTATATACATATGAGTTTATGCGTAAGCCTCCTCCAAAAGACATCAATAAAGTCTTCGTTTGTCATATAATGAAATCTTCCAAAGATGCCTTCATTGGTCTCAAAAGTCTGGAATGTTTATGAATGCTTCCCCCGCTTCATTTCCACTTTTTTTATTCCTAATGCAAGTTCGAAAATAAAATTAAGTATAATCTCATGTCACCCACTTCTTAGCATTTAATGTTTTGCCTCCTGATGAAATTGAAAAGGGCTAAAATCCGATTTCTAATTCTTTACTTTCTATGCTTGTAATTTTTATCGATATTTCCAAAGCTACCGTACACCTCGAAAATTCAGGTGTGTATTGGGTTAACGGTTATCAGTATTAAAAACCTAATTTGGCAAATCGAATTCAAGTTTCGCTTATTGTCACTTCTGTCCCTGTATAATTCTATGCATTCGCTAGGTATCTTGATAAATGTTCTTTGGCACACGAATGTTACTTAATCATCTACAGCTAATTAGACGTGAGGAATTAACTTTGGAGAAGGGACAATCAAGCTATCTTTAATATGCTATAGGCAGAAAAATCTAAAAAACTAAATAAAAAATGTGGCAGTCGTTGACAACTTTGACAGGAACTAGAATAACATGATATAAAGAAAGCTTTGTGTTTGACTGCGTGTACATGATTGTACCTGTCTATTTACGTACGAGAGTTTGTACTTTGTTATATACTTCTACTGGATCTGGACAAACTGTGAACATTATATATATATATATATATATATTACATCCGTTGTTCAAAGTAACGCTCATTATGTTCAGTGTAAACAGCTTTATGTACAATGTGACTTGCTATATAGCGGTGTGCCAAAAGGCTGACATAGACCAGTAACAAAATAGAAAGATACAATTTAAAAGTTAATCGAAGATAAAATAATTACTCCTTTTTTTAAAATTTGGCCAATAAACAAGAGACATCAGAGTTCTACGATGCTTGGAGCTGCTATATGCTTTTCGAAGTAATTAGATTTTGAATGAAGACAGTTTACGTGAAAATCAAACGGAAGGACCTCACCTGGAGTTAACAAAAATTTAGTTTTCTATTCAGATTTGTTTTTCTTAGTTGCAGAAATGCACGTCGACTGTTGCTTTGTTAATAACCGAACACCTTCTTGCATCTAATTCCGTGATTCCCGCCTTTCTCTTTTACCCTTTACACAACATCACCTATACTTTTTTTTAATTTTCTGTTGTCATCCGTCTCCTCTCATTGTAACCTCCACTGCACACCAGTGGCAGCATTGCTTTGCTTGAAGTGAAACGATTATAAAAAAAAAAAGAAATCCTAATTTCCAATAAGTAACTCATTCTCCATTAAAACAAATCCTCAATAGGCCCTCATTTAATAGTTTTATTTCGATTTAAAAAAACAAAAACAAAAAAACGAAATATTCCTCTGAACTGTGGTGAACACGGTCCCAGAAAAAGTAAGAGGCTAAGGGTTGCCTGTGTCTTTTGTGGTCGCGGTGCGGGTGCTGGACGAGGCAAACAATATGGAGGCAAAGCCTAGAATGACTGTACGCATGCGCAAGAAAACAGAATTGGAGGCTCACCCGCATGCAAATCATGGACAGCTCGAGAGTGATAAATGGAGCCCCAATTTGACAGTCGGGAGTGGATTGCGAGCAGTCGAAGGAGATGGACCGGTAGCAGAACGACGACGACGAGAAGAAATTAGACGATACGTTGTGACGTGTTCAGAAAAGAAGGACGGCGAATTGAACCACCGGTATCTTGACTTGTGACATCGAAACAATAGAGACTTGTTCAAACTAAATGAACGAATGAAACCTATAAGCTTTGTGAAAACTTATGGCCTGGCGCTAAGGAATCACCCACCTATAAGAACCTATTACGACTGAGTAGCGTGTTAGATCCTCACTGGGTACCCCATACTTTCAGCCTTGTGCTAAGTCTAAGCGGCACTTAGGAAATCAAATATACCAACTAGCAGAATCCACATCACTAGATCACAATAGCAGTCACAATAAATATGCATGTAATTCGAAGAGAAAAATGACATAACAAAAATGTCGACTTGACGACTTGAAATTAAAGATTAGGAAAGAAATACACTATTTACATTATTTGGACTATTGACCTCAACTTTATTGCTATTTGTACAAAGTTTCGGCCGTTGTACGCTCCGGCATTCTTCAGGTGCTAAGAATTTCGAACCAAACCCTTTATTTCAATCACCTGGGTATATCATTTTCATTCCTTGTGCGAACAGAAAGGAAATTTGTTGATAAATTACGATAACACTCCTGGACTCGGGAAAACTGTTTTCTTGACAAAGTTTTCAAAGAAAGATTTTATAAATATTAACCAAAAGTATCAGGTTGTTGCTAAAAGTTTGTATTCATAAAAGCTATTTTATACTGTTAGATCGTTGAAGTTGAAAGTGCGGGAATGACATGCAGTTTGACAACGGACAATTGCTGAGCAAAAACCCATGTCAAAGTGTCAGAAAAATAACATACGCTTAGTATCAACACTGCAACAGTCTCACGCCATTTGCAGAGTACTGGAAAATAAAAAAAAATCGCGTGTTCTTCATGATCTCAATGAAAATTTAAAAAAAACTTAGGTTTTAAAAAGTGTCCGATGCTCTTTCTGCGTAACACTAATGATTCCTTTCTCGACCGAAAAGTAACTGTGAGGAAAAGTGGATCCTTTATGATAACCTTAAACTATCAGGTCAATAGATCAAGATGAGTATCACAAACATTCCCCAAAGCCAAAGTTGCATCAGCAAAAGATTATGGTGACTGTCTGATGGAATGCAGTTGGTGTTATCTACTACAGCTTTCTAGAAGCCAATTAATGCAGAGGTTTACTGCAATCAACTTGCTGAAATGCATGCACGCCTGCAAAAAAAAAGAAGATATCTGCATTGATAAATCGACGTGGTCTAATTGTACTCCACCATAATGCGCGGCCACACGTTACAAGAAGAGCGTTGCAAAAACCCACTGATTTGAGATACGAAAGTTTACCACATTCCCTTGATTTTTCATTCACTGATTATCGTTTTTAAGCACACGGCAAAATGGTAAAACTTTTAGCTTTCAATCACAGTAACTTTATGAAGGAGGAATCTCGTCGATCGATGGCAGAGATGAGTAGATGCTCAAGGCTCTTACTTTGACTAATTTCAAGATTTCTACAGTTAATCTTTCAAGAATTGTTTCTGAAATCGGCCATTTCTTTTAACAACATAATAGTACTGGATACTCGATCAATGAATGCCGAATCTTTCATAAGGAAATAGAACATTCAAGTGATTCGTTACCTTAATATATGTTCAAATAGCTTCATCCTATGCTGAAGGCTAACTTCCTTCCACATACGAGCTAAAAAATAGGACTTATATTCGGAAAATGAGTTATTCTAAACAAATGTTGATAGAATATTAACTTATATTCTTAAGATACAATGTATGTTCGAACTTTGATTTAAATAGACCTGTTGATTAGCCATAAAAAAATTCAAAGTGTGATAAACTTTTGCCAAGTGCACGCACCCTAAGTAAACAATTCTTAATATCATTTAAGTAAAAGTAATATTCTGTCAAAGTACATTAAATTAATCAGTAAATTAAATAATTTTGTTAGAATATTTTCACCAGTCGATTACTAGATTTTAATTACGTTTACATTGTTGACGATGATAGATTAATTTAGGATCTTAAAATAGTCTATAAAATCAATTAAAATTGCAGTATGTTGTAAAATTTTAATTAAAAATTCCGTACATACCTATCCACAAATATTTCGTAGAACTACATAAGACACATGGAAAATGTCAAAATGTTCATAAAAGGCTGTTTTTAAAAGTCAACACCTTCAGCTGCAGAATCAAATTGAAATAAAAGCTTAAAGAAAAGCTGCAAACATTTAGAAAATTGTTTGAACATTATTTTTGATCGATACTCGTATTTAAGTAGATATTCTGTTTATAATCAAACAGTATATATATATATATATATATATATATATATATACCGTCCTGATTATTTACGATAAATTTTGTTATTTCAAGCAAATAATTTCAAATTGTCGGTTGTTTAAAGCCATCTCGTTAATCTTCGTGAATTCCCGTAACATTTTACATTTGTTGACATTACGATACATTTCAGTGCAGAGAGGGTTATTTACGTAGAATCAAAAATTGTGTTATATAGGCTTAATTTGACTTCGTTTAGATAGACCACTCGACCACGAATGACTAAGATATGCCAGATCAATTGGTGGCTTCCTCTATGTTGATTGAGGTCTCCGGTTCGAATCCTGCCGAACGACACACATTTTTGTAACAAATTATATCCTAGATAAATATATATATAGATATATAAATATACTGTTTGATTATAAACAGAATATCTTAAATAAGAACATCGATCAAAAATAATATTCAAACAAATAATTTCAAATTTGAAATGATAAAATCATCAGCGTCATTTTCCTTTTAAAAAAATTAAAATACAAATGAAAGATTTAAATACATTTTGTT
This sequence comes from Ascarosepion bandense, assembly GCA_037127315.1. Taxonomy (NCBI): domain Eukaryota; kingdom Metazoa; phylum Mollusca; class Cephalopoda; order Sepiida; family Sepiidae; genus Ascarosepion; species Ascarosepion bandense. Next base: position 6,486,088 of record JBBBDQ010001981.1, on the reverse strand, counting down.
AACCTAAAGAACAAAATCAGTGGACAATGCTGAAATTGAAAATTTCGTGGCAAGCTAAGGTTAGTTTCAGTGTTTAAAATTGTGTTATTAGATAACAATGCTTAACACCAGTTTTGTAAATGATCTCAAACTGAAACCGATTTCGTTTTGAACCCTCTTATTTAAAGCAGCACGCCTATAAAATATTCCCAATTAAAGACTTGCTATGGTATTCAAGTAGATTCCTCCAACTTCATTAGTAGTCAGTCTAAATGACTAAGAACTAGAATTATCCTTGGTTCATAAATATTGGTACCACTCCTAACTTGTCTGAAGGCAACAGCTAGATTGCATGAAAGTCTGCAAGAACAAATTCTTGGCACTTGTACAGTTAATCTCAAGAATTTCCAAGTCAAATAAAAGAATGTAAGAAAAAACACGAAAAGAAATGGTTTTTACGACTTAGTTGACAGCTTTTTTTCATACGGAGAAAAAAATGATTGCAAATTATTTACAAAATGAGAAAGAGGGAATTATTCGCATGGTGAAAAATGTTCAAAAATTGTTTAATTTATCAAATGAGTTACAAAAATTTTTAAAAAAACTTGCCCTTCTTGTACTGTGACTTGTGCATTTTTCATTTTATCTACCGGGCTTCAGAGATTGTTTAAAGCATCGACTTCTGTGCCAGTTCTTCGGTAGTATTGATTATTGACGTTAGTACATCAAATGTTATAAAATATGCACTATTTACATTATTCAGACTATTGTCCTCATTTTGGTTGCGATTTTAATTTCAAATCGAACCCTTTATAAAATATCTATATCATTTTTTCGGACATATCACACACTATAATTTATAATATTAGGAAAATTGTATGACAAAGTGGAAAAGTTTAGTTATGACGCGTCCTTCAGGATTTCAGACTAAGTTTGGCATGAAACAATATACTTAATTAAACGGTATTTTTAATTGGATAATGATATTTGAGTAGATGCTCTGTATTTATTATTAAACAGATTTACATCTACCGGCCTGAATATTCGAGAAATCTTGGTAGAAAATATGCGTCTTCCGACAGGATTCGAACTTGCGTCCCCTAGAGGTAAACATTTTAATTAGATCTGGATCTGATGTGCTTTACATATTTTTCTCAAGATCTTTCGACAGCTGGTTCAACAAAATAGACTGTTTAATAGTGTATATATATATATATGTGTGTGTGTGTATATATGAGAGAGAGAAAAGATTCTTAGACTACAACAATTCTTAGAACTATTTCATTTATTTCAATCAACAATATAAATGGTTTATATATCAACACCCAAACAAAATTTCATACACAAATATACACCATATATATGCTTAAACGTTATTTTTACTGGATACTCATTTGAGTAGATCTACTGTTTTTATTATTAAATGATATATATATATATATATATATATATATCTCGGCTTGAATATTCGAGAAATATTGCCAGAAAAATATACGCCCTCAGCCAGCATATATTGACGCGTATGAATTGTCTACTGCTGAATTATTTAGGAGTTACTTTCTTGGATTTATTTGTTTTCAGTTTAACTACTGCCCACTCAGAGTTACTGCTTTTAAAACCTAAATAGAACCGTTTGAGACTTAATCGTACGATCTGAACAAACTCATGTGTTTCCTAATTAAATCCACTAATATCGAAATTGGTTAAATGTTCATATTTTTCTTTTCTTATACAGATAAGGCGACGACGTTAGGCATAGTCCTTTTTTAATGTCCCCCGATTGTTAATGTAGTGTTTGATATTTCTTGAATCTTTTCTGCATATCGTCTACACATTTTTCCTGTTTGCGTATGAATAATTCTGTCGACGTTTGATGTTTTTAGAGTAATTTCTATCCTCTTTACCCCGTAAATAGTGAAATTAAGAGACGAATGTTGATTAATTCAATAATATTGTTACGTGTATCAAATACACATGATCTAGCACTGCGTAACTAATCTATATTTAATGGTTAAAAAACATTCTTTCCAACCTGTTTTACATATAATACACAGGAAATGCTTTTCGGTAGGTTTCTCAGTGTTGTACAAGTCGTTTAATGTCAGAGACATTTAACGGAAATTATTGAAATTAAGTGTGATTGTGGTGGATAGGAAATTAATTAAAAACGACTTTCTTCATTTTTATAAAACCTCACAATGACGTGTGAAATCCTGGTTTTGCCAAATAGAACAAAAAAAAGGACCGGATTTCATGAGTAGAAGTTAAATTGATTTTCTGACCAATTGGAGCGATTTGCAAGACTAAAAAGACTTAGCAATCCAGTGCAAAAAAACTAAATGCCTATAAAAGGCTTCGGTCAGTGTCAGTCAGAGAGTAAGATGGGAGCAGCGAGACGACACACTAAAATGTAACCGAAGAAGAGTCGACCCTCTTTCTTTCTCGTGTGCTGATTTCTTTTTACTTCTCCATTAAAAGACATTTCCTACTAAAAGAAACGCTCATGCATACATACATACGCATAAACTCTTTTCAACAAGTTACTACTACAAACATTTTTACAACTTTTGATACCCTTAACTTTCTCATTGAACATTAACTTCTACAATTCATGTTATCTTTCCTATTGATAAATTTCTTTTTAAACATACAAAATGTATACTTTCATTCTTCCATAATCTGCAACCTTCTGCTGATGAAAACGAATAAAACCTTAAGCTTTAGGGAGCTCGGTTATGCATGACAAGGCCGAATCAATAAATATTCGGCATCTCCCTATAGCTTCATGATATTCAGTTGGTCAAGTTGGTCATTTCTCTGTTAAGGTAGAAACACAAGTAATGTAACATTCAAAATAATTTTCGGTAAAAGAATGTGTTTTTAGTTTCATGGAAAAAATATCAGTTTAAAAGCATTAAATAACATTCTAATGACGGTGATTAGCTTTCTTTTAATGTAAAGAGACACCAAAACTTGTAATATTTACAATAGTAGTGGCTGAGAAATGTACTGCCCTACGAAAATTAGAAATAGCGACACACACGCATATATATATATATATATATATTGCTCTAAAAAGAAAGGACGTCATACTTATCCCAAAACCTGAGGAACCTTTCGGCCAACACTTTTTCAAGGGCTTCGTTGGCAATAATTATGAAGAGGGCTAAACGAAGACAATATCAATAGGGGAATTACTCACAGTACAAGGAGAAAGTGGAATACGTTTAAAAATAAACTTTAATGAAAAATATATTAAAATGTGAGGGGGGGTTGTAAATTTGATTCCACAAGAGAAAAAAAGAAAAGATTTCACTCACAAACTCTCCAGTAACTGTAGGGAGGGAAGGAAATGCTCTGTCTGCACAGGCTCGGTCGCTGGATTTTCAGGCAAATGGCCTCCAGGACCCGAAGATGATATTGTCTTCGTTTAGCCCTCTTCGTCATTATTGCCAGCGAAGCCCTTGAAAAAGTGTTGGTCGAAAGGTTCCTCGGGTTTTGGGATAAGTATGACGTCCTTTCTTTTTAGAGCAATTTGTGGTTTCTGTGGGTACCGATCTTTATTCACATATATACACACACACACACATTATATATAATTATAATACCCTAAGTAATTGGTAATGCGTCAAAGAACACTACAAATGAAAGTCTTCCAGAGGAGAAAACATGAAAAACGAAAAAAGAAATCGGAAAGAAAGTACAAACAACGTGAGCTTTCCTTGTCTCTAGATATAACTGTAACAATAAAAAAATTTTCAGGGACGGCGATCTAAAGTCGTTAATTTTTCATGCTACGGCTAACATCCTGCATTCCCATTATATAATTTTTTATTATCGGAGTTTATAATAAAATCTTTTTTTGCTATATAAGAGCTTTCGTGTTTCGGTGCTATTTCTAGCACCTCATCAGGATTGCCTGATAAGGTACTACGAATAGCACCAAACCACGACATCTCCTGTGTATATCGAAAAAATGATTTTATTATAAACTAGAATAATGATAAAATTGTTACTACAAATATTGCTCTACTACTTATTACGCACTGTTAATAAGTAAATGCTACGAACTGTGGAGTGTTAATCCATTAGTTCCTATTCCTACTAATATATAAGTGAGAATGTAAAAATTATACTAGTGTCGAAAAACCTTCCTTGAAAACTATCGAAAGAAGGAGAAAAGTTAAAAAAAAAAATGTGTAGTACATGAACGTCATTCAAAGAATTCGGAACGAGATCAGCACGAAGATCAAAGAAAAAACTCCGATACGATTAATCGGCTAAACAGAAAGTGCTCAATACAGAGTAGAGCAAAATAAACACCTAATGAGCCAGACTGACCTACCTAGGTTTCAGGGCCAGCTTTCCCTTGACTATCCGTTTAGGAGAAACCTAGGTACGTCCGTCTGACTCATTAGATGTTTACGAGATATATATATATATATATATATATATATATATATATCAAAGAAAAGAGAAGTACAAAAGTAGTCTGAAGTTCTAAAGGAAGAAATATGTCAGATGAAACCTTTGTCTTACTTCTATTTATTTATCTGTTTTACAACATAAAAGCTTTTTGCAATAGATTCGTATGAATAGAATATGTATTGTTTGTATAAAATTAGTTCGTATATCAGGTTTCGTTGACAGTTTAGTACAGAGAGTTTTGTAGAGTCAGATGTATTGCTCTTATTGCTTTTATTTTTTTTTGGGGTGGGGAAGTGGTTTCCAAAAATGTATTGCTGATATTTTTTTTCTCCAGTAATGAGTTGCTGGTACTTTTTAATGTATTACTGGTAAAATGTTTTCTTTAAAAATATGTAGTGCTGGTTATATATTCTTGACCAAAAAAAGACACTGTCGGCTAGGTCTGCAGAATACGCCGACTGCAACTCTGCAAAGAGCCATGATACCGCAACAGGATTACCAGTTTGCCATGGGTGGCGACATCCTAGCGGATGAGTGTTTCGGTGGTCAGGCTTAGGCGATTGGGATTCCCCCTTGGCAGGTCACAACGCTTGGCTCCAAGGTGAGTGGAGAGTACAGGCAGTGAGATTTTATTCATATAAATTATAAATAAAAAAGTATCCCAAGTGATACCACTCCGACTTCAATTCCGAAAAGAAATTACCTCAGACATTCCAAGGGTTTGTGCTTGAATCTTTGGGAGAAACGTTTTCGAGACTGTTCCCTTTGCTGAAAATATAACTAGTCGGATTAGTTCGAAATCAGATAAAAAGATGAGATGACGATTTTATGGTACGGGTTAAAATCATAAAACGGATATTTTCATAAAAATGAAAACTTTTCACAAAGGCTATATTAAAATTTACAATCATACAAGAATGAATACATCATGGGAATATGTAGTAGAAGTAGAGAGGTCTTTCTAATTACATAGAAATTTTATCTGCCCTGGATATATAGGGAGTCTGATTACCGAATTATCTCGACAAGGAGAAATGGTGAAAAGTATTTACGAATACAAACATCCTTTCTTTTGGCTCACCAAAAATTTCATCCAAAATCAAAATGTCAAGCCAGTAGAGGGATGTTTTAGATGTCAGAAATTTAGATATCACAGAGATAGCTGTAGGAATCACCCTACATGCACAAAACGTAGCCAAAAAGACTATGATCATGATAAAAGATAAGTGCCAGGAGAAAATTAAATGCGCACATTGCCAAGAAAATCATTCAGCTATTCTTGTACTCATCAGTACTGGAAAACATTGTAGAAGCAAAATATAAAAGGAACAGTTTCTTTACATAAGAAAAAAAAGGAGTTGAAGGGTACATTTGGGGACCGTTCCTACGCAAGAATAATGCATATGACAAGTCAAAATAACTCCAATCACACTGACAAGTATAGAGACCTTATTGAGAGTTTAATATGCTTAGGGCCGAATGATTAGTCAATTTTCAAAAGAATTTGGAAGAAATATATTATGAAGTTGGACAGGCTGAACCAGTAAAAATAAAAAAGAAAAAGTTCACTCCCAATAAAATCATACGCAGACCTTCCCTCCCAAAAATGTTAAGTCATTTGCAGAACAAAGGCTATAGAACAACTATACGTCCACCCAATTCCCTAAATATTAAATTAAATGCATCACCAAAGAGAATGGAAACGACTAAGTAACAAATGCAAAACACTACTGAATATGGTTTAGACTTCTCAACTAAAATAAATAAAAAAACAAATAAGCCATAAACCTGACAAACTTACAGGCGATATCTGTAAAAGTGACGTTGCACGGAATAACGACTGCTCGGTGTACATTCTACCGAATGAAGAGATAAATGAAACCAAATTACAGAAAATTAAAAGGCAAATTTCTGCTCCCTTTATTCTAATAGAGAATTTTAACTATCACAGAACCATATAGGGGTGTAAAGATACAAACCTGAAATGGAAGTGTATGGACTTTGTTATAGATAACAACGATTTGTGTATCTATAACCACAAATCCACAACTTATGTGTCCAGTCTCTATTAGTTACTCTGCAATCGATTTATCTTTGTGATCTAGATATCTTTATGCATTTTTACTGGAAGGTACTGATGGACACATGTGGTAGCGATCATTTTCTAATTTGTCTGCAAAGTTCGGAGCAAAGTGACGAAAATCGCCAATGTTGTAAATTATAAATTAAGTAAAGCAAACTGGGAGAAATTTTAAAAGCTATGCTTTGAAAAACTAGATGAGTCATCAAGGACATAACAATTTAAACAAATCCTGGCCTCTATAGCAAATAAATGCCTAAGTGTAAAATTAGAAACAAATGTAATAGATTGGTTTAATGAGTGCATAAAAGATTTTAACCTGAGAAGGGCATTAAAGGATTTTAACAGAAATCCCATGCAGATAACTTTGCTGAAATTTAAGCAACTTCCATCAAAGACTCGGAAAGACATAACACGAATGTTGAAAAAAAAATTATGTCAGTAAACTTAGTGTGTGGTAAAAACAATCTGTTTGTGATATGAAAAAGATAGCTGGCAAATTTCATACTAATGCAATAAAACACATTTCTATAAATAAAATAGACAGCAAATATATTACTGACGAATTAGCAAAACTATCTCTAAAACCTCAGTCAAGAATGGCAGTCAACAACTTAAATTTAAACAAAAAGCTCAAAAACAAAACAAAAAAAATGAAATTTAAATCCAAAAATGCTCAGAGCTACAACCTTCCACTTAATATATGGAAAATTGAATGAATCTCTAAAGAAAGACTACGATATAGCTGTGAAATCAAACGATATTGATTATCGATTCCGAAAACAGCTGTCAAACAACTTGTTCAAACTGTTGCTATAATTATTCAACATATGGGCAAGTAGCGACTTCCCAAAATTTTTGAGTGTCTTTCATAATTTCTATTCCGAAACCTGGGAAGGTTGACTGTGAACCTGGAAATTAGAGGACGATAATATTGACCAGTTGTCTGTGCAAAACCCCGGATTGACTTGCTATTTGGAAGGAAACATTCCAGAAAACTTCCACGAATTTACAAAAATATAAACGGGTGGGTCAAAAATAGGATGTGTAGCAGTAAGCCAAAATATTACCAAAAACAAACGCCTTCTAAAGAGAAGGGCGTTATTCAATACAGAAACTTATGCCAACAAGTTTGCTGTAAAGAGCAAACTAAAAACAACTTCCTAACTTTTTCAGACTCTCCGTTGTTTCATCTTTGGAGTTAAACAAATCCAACAATATCACAGAAAATCAATGCATTGACCAAAAAGAGAAATATATGTTGAATTCCTAGTCACATTCAAATAAAGGCAACTGTAGAGCGGACCTGAAAGCTAAATTAGCTTTGGATATGAACGTGGATACAGATACCAATGTTCCATATTCAGACTTCAAGGAGGAGATAAAATATATTTTAAGAAAGTGTTAATACTGGAGTGATTATCCACATGAATTCTATGTTATCTGGCCTAAACCGGAAGTAAGGATTACATCTTTCAGCAAGCCTCTAAAAAAGGAGGTCGTTTGAGTTTTGTTTAACGGCATATCAACCTCTGTTGGCTATTTAATGTCAAAAGGGTGAGGTTTTAAGATATTTTTTAAAGGTTCGGCTATAGTGAGAAGGATGATTTTGTCAGATTTTAATGATAATTTTAAAAAAATTTTTTTAGAAAAATGAAAATGTCTTCTCGTTTTGTTTTAAAATGATTTGCTAAGAATATTTTTTTCTTTCAAAAATGTGTAATGGTAATTTTTCCTTCAAACATGTATTGTTGGAAATGTTTTTCCTTAAAAAAATGCATACTTTTCTATAAAAGTATTTTTATGTATATATTTCTAGAAAAATCTTTATGCTTTTATAGTGTTTTGACCCCAGTTTGGAGGGGGTTAACTATTTGCCCATAGCTGGGACTAACAGGTGCTACCACTCCGGATCAGAGTGGACCTGGGACCAACAACAATTAAAGAGGTGGTTCCATGCTCCTCACAACCTCCCAATCAGAGGCCTTGTTGCCGGATGCAGTTTACCGTCGTGCCCAGGACTAAAAGAGGAGGTCGTAACGCATCGGCCATACGAGAATGACACATTCTTTTTTTACTAAGACGATTCAACCGGTGTATAAGGCATGAAAAAAAGTATTATCTATTAAACGTGACAGATTGACCATAACTAGGTATCACTAAGTAGCTATTTTATAATACTGAGAGCTTGCTTGAGCTTTTCGAGAATGTCAATGTAGATGAATTCGTTGCACTCACTCACGCACAAATACCCTTGGGAAAGGTATTAATCTGTCACTTCTCTCCAGTTATGGGTAAAAATAATAGGACATATTTTAGCCTACTTAACAATATAATTTATCTCTTCCCTTTCTAGCTAGGAGTCAAATAACAGGAGAGATTGGGTTCTATAGCCTGGGTGGCAACCAATCTACCGCCGAAAGCAATAGCAACCTACTGCGGGATAATCTACTGCCCAGTCCGTCATGTCTCTTTTGGGACATGATCGCCCAAAAGCGTGTATCACGTATGGCACTTAACTGACTGACATGTAGATGATAGACTATCATATCTAAAAGTAGTTGGCCTTTACAAGAAAATATAAAACACTATAAAACAAAGTTAAATTTATGACACTACTTATCAAGATTCAACAAACAGATCTCGATATGTAAAGTCACACATTTATTCGCCTGAAGAGTCAACTTTGGACTCGAAGCACGCGTAGTGACACAAATGCCATTATGGGCACTTAATACATTATACAAAAAGTAACATTAATATTATAAATGTACACTTTGAACAAAACGTACACCATTTCTCTATCACATTATATATATATATATATATATATATATATTATATATATAAGCAGCAATGTTCTTTCGAAAAAATATTCTACCAGCAATGAATTCTGCTCTCGACAAAGCCCTTTTACAAAAATTCAGTGAAGCATGATCTACAAGCTGCTATCTTATAAAGAATGTTTTTTCATACAGACTTATCCTAACTACGTTGTCGGCATTAAATATACCATTGAGATTGATAAGCTCTAAAAGTATTTATTAATCGAGATACAAATCTTCGAGCCAAAAGATTTAAATAATTTTTAACATTTTTCTTTTTGTATAGGAAGTATTAAGTATAATATTTTCTATGTCACATTTATTTACGTAAAAAAGAATCGGACAATTCTAACCTAGCATACTTAGCATATCAACATATCTGGCTCTTATCTTTCGATTAAAATATCAATCAATCAATTCACACCTTCGTGTTTAAGAAATACTTAAACTCTAAATTCCATGCTATTAAGTAATAAATGTGTAAATCAGATTAATTTAAAATGCTAAAAAAAAAATTTAAAAATGTGTCAAGCTGTCGTAAAAAAGATTCCAATCGACATCATTTCTATTTGAAATGAACTAGATTACTTTGTTAACTGGAAATAGTAAATTTAATCTTTTAGCTTTCAATTAAAGATAAAATGAAAGCTTCCAGAAACTATTTTAAAAAAATCAATTTAAAAATTTAGATATCTAAAATGAGTGCAAATACCAAATATATATATATTATATCGAGGCAGCAAGTACTATTAAACAACATTTCTCTGAAAAACATAAACATGTAGGTAATATCAGACAGATTTTGGTCAACAATACGGTGATCCTTACTCCTACACACAGTAAGAGGAACCTGCAGATATTGGAGGCCATGTACATCAAATAGAAACAAGCAACACTCAATAAAATCAATTTTAAAACAGGAAATAACATATTACATTGCAATTGACTACATGGTTTTGTTGTCATTTCGTGCTATCCCGCGGTGTGACGTCATAAAACCGCATCGCAAACTTAAGAACTGCGTTTATTATTTTTGGTAACTATTGCCGTTGCCAAGCGGAGTTTTATGTCAACACAAAATAAAATCGTCGGTGATGGTGGATTTTATAATATTTCAGTTTAAACAACCGCTCTGAAATGGCTCATGTGAGCCGAAAGCTTAGAAGAAAACCAATAAATAATTATCCAAATGTTGGAGAATTTTTGTCTTTATTTTCAACAGAAATTAAAGCAAAAATACGACGTTTAGAACGGCTCATGGTTAAACGTAATAGACATTCATTGTCTCTTATATTTAACAGCATATGTTTAGAAAATTATATATATATATATAGTGTATTTGGGTAACAGTCTTTTTTATACAGGTTTTATTAAAAATTACAGACAAGGTATTAAGTTTTTTATGTGAGGTGTGAGGTCAATCAATAGACATAATTAACTCTGGATATAAACATAATTTAATCCCCCCCACCATCTATCAATTCCAAAATTCCTAAAATACTTTTACTTTCTTGCACCACTAAAGTACATTTTTACGATCCTCATGGCAATATTTACACCCAAACTAATGGTGTAAATATGGGAAAACAACTTGGCCCGTGTTTCTCAAACTTTTATGTCCCCTATGTTGAGAACATAGTTACTAAGTCAAATATATATATTCGATATGTTGATCTTTTCCTTTTATCAGACGACAAAAACAAAATCGATCATCTTTGGAAAAAATTATGTTCTCAACTTCACATATGAGCTTGGTCAAAAAAAAAAAGAAACTCCAATTTCTGGATGTTTTTGTAGATTATAGTAATAATTCATTCACAACTTCAGTATATAAAAAAAACACCACGAGCAAAAATTATTACCACCTTAATTTTATTAGTCAATGTCATTTTCACTATTGGCATTATTAAAGATTTCCTTACCAGAGCGTACGGAATTCCATCTTCCCAACCGCATCGTTTTAAAGAAATACACAATTTGAAACAAAGGCTTAACAACGGCTTTCAAAATTATTTAATTAACATAAAACTTTTTCGTCTTAACATAACCAATGACAACCACAAACACGGAGACAAAAACATGAATATTTTTATTTTTATTTTATTTTTTTACAAAAATCAAATGCACAAAATTACAGACAGGATGGATCTTCACTTCAATATCATCCGAGATTATGTAAGATCGACCAATTCAACCAAGAAAATTAAATTATCTATTATAAAAATTCAAAACTGCCAAAATCATTATCGATAATAACACACCTGTAAAGCCTAAACTGCTGAGAACCAATGTAGTTTACGAATTCACAGGTGTTTTGAAGAACTGTGTTCCTCGACTATCCAAATCCGTACACATTTACATTGGTTATACCACCACAAAATTAAGATTGACCTGACACCTTTCCCGCAACAGTTTCATCTGCTCTCATTTAAACACACATCGAGATCTTCCAGGACCTATCCGTGATATTCCCGTTGATAAAACATACATAATAGCATCCACATGCAAAAGAAGATTAAAAATAATGAAAGCAGTACCAATAAAAAGGAAAAATCCTACACGTAACAACAATTATGAACAAGGTAACAATGTGGTTACTATATTTGGAACTTAGCATACACAAGACTATATGCAGAAACTTTCTACATGTTTATTTATAAGTAAAACAAAATGATAATGGCTAAAAGTATAGCCGAAAGCACTGTAAAGTACAAAATCCATGTACAATTTTTATATAATTTGAGTTCCGAAAAGAAAAAATATACGAACACATGAAAAATAAAAACTTAATACCATGTCTTCCATTTTCAATTATATATATATATATATATATATATATATATATGGTACGGATTTGCTATGAGCTGTTCTTTGGGTCTAGCACTGGCTAATATTTTTGTGGGATTTCATGAAAATAAAATACGTTTTGGTACATTTCGTCATCACTGTATTGTCGATACGTTGATGATACTTTCAGTTTATTCAATAACTGAAGTTGAGGCTGATCCATTTCTCTTTTCTTAATTGTCTTCATACTCCTGAGATTTACAGGTGAGAAAGTCTAATTTTCAACTGGCATTTTGGGGTGACTGGTACATCGGATACCAACAACTTTTCTTACCTCAGTCTATAGAAAACGTACATTTGCGGGGTTATATACGCGTTGGGATTTCTTTTTAAACCTTATTAAAACTATAATACATAGGGCGTTAATGATCTGTTTGGAGGCTTTTCTAGATTATGAAATTAGTTTTGCTGCGGAGACCCCATGCGGTGTGGGGTACCCCCTACAATACTGTTCATTCTTTCATTCGGAACAAAATTACTGAGTTCAGAAAAGTCAAACCGATTATAGTTAAAAAAAAAAAAAAAAGAAATGCTTTGTTTATCTGAGATTTCCCTGGATTTGAGCTGACTGTGGAAGCTTAACTAAACAGATTTCATCTAGTGTTCATGCTTGTTATTTTCTAGGCTGAGGTTTGAGTAGTGTCTCATACCCGGCCTATTTTCTGTTCTAGTCACAAGGACGTTTTCCGCCTTCAAGCAAATTCTGTGATTTATTAATGTAATGTGTTTTCGATGCCAACTACTTAGAGGTAACTACTCAGCGTCTAGATATGAGGACAAAACAGCATTTTCCAAGTAAGATCAGGAATCATACCTTGGCTTCTAATGAACCTGTCACAAATACCTATGGTTCCTCCACATGTAAGCACTTTTTAAATAATAGAAATTGTGCTGCTGAGCTTAGTGGTTCACAGTTGTGTCCCGGTCACACACTATATTTCATTTAAGAGTAGTAGAGGCTCTGAATATCAGGTCTAGCATGAATGTTTGCTGAGACTTGCTACCATTAACCTCTAGTACTTCTTTCCTTTTCACATATTTTCTACTCTTCTTTCCCTTCATTTATTCCATGATTTATTTTAATCTAAGTTAATTTCCCGATGAGACCTGAAGAGCGGGAGCGAAACCGGTTACTTCGTTTTTAATATACCTAATAGTATTCAGCTTTACTCTCACACACACATTATATATGTGTGTGTGCATATATATATATATATATATATATATATATATGGTTCTCGTTCGGTCGTTTATGGCTATGCAACGGTTATAGCTTTACTAACAATTTTATTGTTTGCTTTTATTTTTTTTAAATTAAATGATAGGAAAAGAGCTTAAACGATAAAAATTCGGTCTCTCAAAGCAATTCGCATGATAAAATCATTTTATGGGTAAACATTTGGGGGTCGATGATACGCGAGATTTTGAGTTACGTACGTGTGTGTGTCATCATCATTAGCTACCTTTCTAAACTAAAATTCAAAATAATTTAATCTGTTGCTGTTTTATATATACCAACCCACAATTAGCTTTTCTTAAAAAAATAAAATAAAATAATTCATCGTACTAATCTTAAAATTCATTTTACAGATTTGTTCCAGTATAACCTACACCGGAATGAAGTCGATAATCTTCCTAATTTTGATGGTCAATCAGGTAAGCCAACCTTCTCAGTTTATCATTACCACTAATTTCTGGAAATCTTATCTCCTTTTAAACAAAAACAGAATAAAATGAACTGAAAGTGGAAATATATTTCCTAATACAAATTATATCTTCGAACAGACAGAGGAATGAGAACAGGAACCGAAAACAATGTAAACGTGATTGAATAGAAGTCACCTCAATAAAATCAGCTGGTTTAAGTAAAGAAAACTTGGGACTAAGCATTTTGATAGGCACAACTGTTTCAGTGCCCAATTAAACTTTCATAGAAAAAAATTATATATATATATATATATATATATATTTGTCCATACTAAAACATACAGATGTTTTGAGTGCAAGCCTAAACAATTAGTGTAACGATTTTACACAAACATACATACGTGTGTGTAAATTTACATTGTTCGGACAGTTGTCCTCATCTTTATTGTTATGTTTACGAAATTTTGACCGTTGTACATTCTCGCCTTCATGTGCTACAAATTTCGAATCGAAACTTAAACATGGCAATAAAGATGAGGACAACTGCTCGAACAATGTAAATATTGCCTCATTTCAGAAGACAGACTAGCCACAAATGTGCACAAATAAAAACTTGTCACCTAGATTACATGGCAATGCAGCACCATCTATCGCAAACTAAGTCTAAAGATATGTTGACATGTGTCTTTGTTTGGGTGTGAGGGAACCGCACCTAAAGTATTTTGGATACACCCTGCATTGTGATGTCTAAATTACCAAGTCTGTGCGAATAAACTTACAAATGGAAATTTAGGGCTACTACTTAAATTTCATGATACCACGATTGTCAGGCGTTTATAATGCAAATGAAGGGAAATGGAACAGAACAACATAAGGGTGAAAAAGAAAACAGTGAACAGTAGTTACCTAAGCAGCAAACAAGCAAGCAAACAAACAAGCAGCAAGCAAACAAACAAGAAGCAAGCCAACAAGCAAAAAACAAGCAAGCAAGCCAACAAGCAAAAAACAAGCAAGCAAGCCAACAAGCAAAAAACAAGCAAGCAAGCCAACAAGCAAAAAACAAGCAAGCAAGCCAACAAGCAAAAAACAAGCAAGCAAGCCAACAAGCAAAAAACAAGCAAGCAAGCCAACAAGCAAAAAACAAGCAAGCAAGCCAACAAGCAAAAAACAAGCAAGCAAGCCAACAAACAAAAAACAAGCAAGCAAGCCAACAAACAAAAAACAAGCAAGCAAGCCAACAAACAAAAAACAAGCAAGCAAGCCAACAAACAAAAAACAAGCAAGCAAGCCAACAAACAAAAAACAAGCAAGCAAACAAACAAATAAGAAACAAGCAAGCAAACAAACAAATAAGAAACAAGCAAGCAAACAAACAAATAAGAAACAAGCAAGCAAACAAACAAAGACTGAACCAAAAAGCAAGCAAGTAAACAAAAAGCAAGCAAACAAACAACAAGCAAGCAAACAACAAGCAAGCAAACAACAAGCAAGCAAGCAAAAAGCAAGCAAGCAAAAAGCAAGCAAGCAAAAAGCAAGCAAACAAACAAAAAGCAAGCAAGCAACCAAACAAACAAAAAGCAAGCAAGCAAGCAACCAAACAAACAAAAAACAAGCAAGCAAGCAACCAAACAAACAAAAAACAAGCAAGCAAGCAACCAGACAAACAAAAAACAAGCAAGCAAGCAACCAGACAAACAAAAAACAAGCAAGCAGCCAGACAAACAAAAAACAAGCAAGCAAGCCAACAAACAATAAACAAGCAAGCAACCAAACAATGACAAGCAAGCAAACAAACAAAGACTGAACCAAAAAGCAAGCAAGCAAACAAACCACCAAAAAGCAAGCAAACAAAAAGCAAACAAGCAAACAAAAAGCAAGCAAGCAAACAACAAGCAAGCAAGCAAGCAAACAAACAAAAAGCAAGCAAGCAACCAAACAAAAAACAAGCAAGCAAGCAACCAGACAAACAAAAAACAAGCAAGCAAGCCACCAGACAAACAAAAAACAAGCAAGCAAGCCAACAAACAAAAAACAAGCAAGCAACCAAACAAAAAACAAGCAAGCAACCAAACAAACAAAAAACAAGCAAGCAACCAAACAAACAAAAAACAAGCAAGCAACCAAACAAATAAGAAACAAGCAAGCAACCAAACAATGACAAGCAAGCAAACAAACCACAACAAAAATTATAATTTAGAACATTACAAAAATAAAAAACCACGTGCCCGTTTGTCTAATCTAACAGAATAAAAGATGGTAAACGCTGGTCCTAAACCTACTTATGAACTTTTTCATGTATCAGTCTGATTTCCATCATCGTTGCTCAGCTTTAATATAGCAGAGTTTTCTGCATGTGATCAAATACAAATACGCCATTTATGTCTAAAGTCTTCACCATTTTTAAGAATTTCAAAAGTATTTTTTGGAGATTAACTACCTTTTATATTCTGACTGTGTTGCATCATTTTCATATTTTCTGTTATTAAAAGTCAGCTCTATAGTAAAAATAATACTCTTGATCTACTCATCCTCGGTGTCTCCCATGGAGAACTTTTTTTTCATAAGCATTATTTCTTTTTTATGTTAACCCGATATGCAGGAATCGATGTGTAAATTGCCGCTATTATATTTTTTTACTTCGTGCATACGCGTTTGTATGATTTTGTCCACTGCAGAGTATATTAAGGTCAGTTGATTAACGTCCGTTAGAAAAGGCATGCTTTGCTGATTGACATTATTTTCAGAAGCTCCAATACTAACATTTTAGAATTTGAGTGTTAATCTGAATACAGTGCAGAGGATCCGAAAACAGTTGGATGATATATCGAGTCACCATCAAGGTGTTTGAAGCAGTCACTAGTGAGGGTGACGTTGTACTTTTATTCATCTTCCCACATGGCCTAAGATTCAACACCGAAGCCTATATCAAGTGCTTTTTGGAGGTAAGTGTTGTCTGGGTCAAGAGGTTGGCTGCTGGAAGACCATGTGTCTGGCTACAGGACACTACACCAGGTCACACAAGCAGCTTTTTTCTCGCACTTACCGCCTTTGGAATTCCATTCCGTATACTTGCTTCCTCAGCAGCTATAATCTCCAGGAATTTAATTGTAAGGTCAATAGTCATCTCCTATATCACTAACTCTCATTCTTTCTCTCAAGCTTTTTTTCCTTTTTTCCATCCACTCCACCCCCATTACATTGCTATTCTCATCCGTCTATTACCCTCCTCTTGACATCCCCTATAATTAACCCCGCTTTCTCATCACTTTCCCCTGTGTAACCACCTGCGCAACAGTGGCAGTAAAAATGTCTTGCTTGGGGTGAAATGATTACAAAAAATATGACCATAGGTCATACCAATATTCATACAGGCTCCCAAAGGGTTGTTTCTAAAGTACTCTGCATATTATCCTTATTCTTCATCATAGATTTGAACGGGTTTAAAATTGGTTTTGCAGACATAGTTATCAATTGGTCTCCACAAACACGAAAATCAAACAACTCATAACATTCTCCACGGTATATCAGGCTCGGATGGGGGGGGCAGTATGTTTTGGGTTAAAATATTGCTCACAATCGCAAACGGCCATCAGTCAGTCAATTAAGTGCCATACGTGAAACACGCTTGGGCGATCATGTCTCGAAAGAGACATGACTGACTGGGCTGAAGATTATCCCGCAGTAGGTTGCCATTGCTTTCTGTGGTAGACTGGTTGCCAGCCAAGGCTATAGAACCCAATCTGTCCTGTTATTTAACCCATAACTGGAAGGAAGAGACGGATTAATACCTTTCCCAAGGGTATTTGCGCGTAAGTGAATGCAATGAATTCAACTGGAATTCGAACTCGGCTCCCCGATTTCTCGTTCCGAGCCGATATCCACTGGACCACGACGCACATCCACTTGAACAAAAAAGTAACCTTTTCCGGTAATTTATTTTAAAAAAATTATTAAATAAATTAAATTTTATTTAAAATACTTCAGAACAACTTTCTATTCTCCAGGTACTCCTTTTGCGACACAAACTATAAAGCATCACAATCCTGTGTGGCAAAAGTGGAATCCAAACTAGAGTCCCGCATGTTAGGATTCCTGGTGAATTGATATCGGTTTTCAACGGTTCATGTCAAGTAATCGTCAAGCCCCTGATTAGCGCTTCGAGTATCATGTGCGTTGACATATGTATCGCGTGACTTCCCGGAACCTACTTTACGTATATAGAAATCTTTGACAAGTGTATTTTGATTGCTCGTATGAAACGAGCATAATATGTACAATTGCTTCGGACTACTTTAATTGAATTTCGGTAACAGTTAATAATGGCATCGCTAAAAATATCAAGTGGTAAAATCGGGAAAAGATTCTCCCTCTGATAGTAGTTGATCTTATAATTTATTTTGTATACATGCATCATTGGAAGCAAAACTTCAATGGTGTGTACTTTACTGTTTCCAGACATCTGAACTAGGAGTAAAGCTCAAAATATGTTTACATTTTGAAATTAATTTTTGACAGATCGTCACACCTGCAGATTGTTTTGTTTTAGTGACAGTTTATAGGTCAGCCTTCCGGTCGAGACTAGATATCTTTTTACCTAATGATCTGAGTTTACTACACCTGGTTCTTAAAAATGTTGGATACACAGAATGAACTTATTTTTATAATGGTTTAATAAAATAATTATGATCACGAATTAATTTTCATTTAATTAATTTCGCCAGTCAACTTTTTGACACTTAAATGAAAGTGTCAGACAACTACCCTCTGATTAAAAAATTAACTTTATTTAATTTTAGTATAAAATTAAACAGTTACTGGTGTTTAATTTAGAGCTGTTCAAAGATCGTTTTTTTTTTCACTAATGCCATTTTACCTGATTTTTTTTAAACTATGTCATATGACTGTCTACCATTTTAAGTAATATACTCCGTAGCCTGTAAAAGTAAGCAAGGTGGAAATGCTTTCAAGAAAATCTTTAAAATTTGATTTTTGCAGATTTATACGAAACCTGCAGATTGAATATGAAGTCAAAAATGTTTTTAAAAAGGTGCACGCTTTTGCAAATACCTTATATATGAACGAGAAATAAAATGTACATGCTGAACACTAATAAACATTGACAGATATCAATCAACAGATAGGACCAAAAAGCGTCATCAATATGCCAAAGTATTTTTGCTGCAGATAAGAGAAAAGAAAATGTTTTTCCCTTTGATTTTGCAGATATGCACACATGCAAGCAACGGAAGAGTTTGAAGTTCTTGTAGTTGTTAATAAGTTTTTCTTTTTATCTTACGTTTTATTTTATTGCTCTGCTCCAGTTAGGAGTTGTCCAGACACAGTGAGAAGTAAACGTTTTATTCCAAAGTCTTATATATAAATATCAAATAATATCGAACTAACTAGACAGTTATTCACAAAATAAAAACCCGAACACATATATAATTAAAGTAAAATTGCTTTTCTAACTTGCATAAATTTAATCCAGATTCTAATCTGCAGTTTCTTTTTTGACGCTTGACAGATTAACATTTAAAGAAGTTCTTTTCAAAAGAGATGATTATTATTATTATTTTCACCAAACAATGTGACGAGACAATGAAGAGGCTAGAACTGACATTTTGTCTGAGAACAACAACAAAAGAAAAAATTGTTGCCAATCATTCATGGTCCTGTCACCGCCTGCAGAATACTGAACGTATCATTTACAGTCTTTTATGTGGGTCTCTTGGCAGTCAATTACTATCGCAGTGAACTTTATCTTTAATGGATGTCCAACACGTCTAGCACTAAGCCCAGCTAAGCTAATAATCGTGGAGCGCCTAAATTGATATATTTATAAAAAAAGCGCACACGTACACAAGTGGGTCAAACCAAAAATAATTCCTCTGAATTTATGCCAGCTTTAGAAATAAGAGATATCTGTGCTCTGGAAGTAGAGATAAAACTATTCCGCTTATGCCTACCTGGTTTTGTCTCGTTACAAGTAAAAAATAGATGGTATCTCGGTAGACTATCGTCTGACATGAAAGTGCATACGAAGCAGCATTCCCGTGCGGAAACTGATTACAGGCACTCAATAATTGCTAAGCATTCTGCTAGATCATGAAGTGCATGCAAGCACTGGCATATAATGAGTTTCAGCACTGTTAACAGTATTGTGTGAAATACAACGTCACGAGAGCAGCAAGTTGGGGGTTTTCACCGCGGATGAAAATCCATAGTCACGGTAGAAAAAATGTAAATGTTTTATGGCATATCAACCTCGACGGGTCATTTTTTGCCAACTAAATTTTATTTATTGCTGGTAATACCTTTTTCTTTCAACAATTTGTTTTTTTATATCAGTTTTGTGTCTAGTAATACTTTTTTCTTTTCGAGTATCAAGATTCATTGGGATTGGTTTTTTTAAGGGCAGGATCCTTAAGTCCTACCCTGTTATTTAACCCATAACTGGAGGGAAGGGATGGATTAATACCTTTCCCAAGGGTACCAGTGCTTAAGTGAATGCAGGACATTCAACTGGAATTCGAACTCGGCTCACCGATTTCTCGTTCCGAGCCGATATCCCCTGCACCACAACGCACATCCGTCAATAAACGCTTACAGTACCTAGTATTCCCAAGCGGTCCCCCATCTAAATACTGACCAGGCTCAACGTTTCTTAACTTCGAGAATCGAGCGAGAACCGGTGTATTTAACGTGATATGGCCATAAGCCTAAATGTAAAAATCTAAGAAGTACTTTTAAGAATTCATTTCATATTGTTTCCTATTTCGTAATGTTTGCCATTTTTAGAATCGTCCATTCTTGACTGATGTGAACTGACGATAGGCGTCTGATGTAATATTTGTTTTACGATAGGTAAATTCGGAACAGTAACTGTATTTATACACCACACCTCTTAATCCAAAAAGAAAAATCTCTGAATCATTGTAGCTTCCTCTATGCTTATCTGACTTCTGATATCCAAACGGCACTCAAACGCTATTTTTGATAACGTTGCTACAATTCTCTATCGCTTACCGTTGCTCACATTCAGGGTTTCTTCTCCATAAACTTTTCAGAAAATGTAAATTAAAGCCAAAAGGTGAAAGTTTATGTTAAATGAAATTAGTAAAGCCCCTGATTCGGGCGAACTTTCATGCAAGACCCTATTTTTCCAGTCTGCTACAGTAACATCCGCATGTGATATAAAATAGGAGTTATTACTTACGTAGTCAGTTTCATATATATTATATATCAGTCAGTTAAGTGCCATACGCAATACACGCTTGGGCGATCATGTCTCGAAAGAAACATGACTGACTGGGCTGAAGATTATCTCACAGTAGGTTGCCATTGCTTTCTGCGATAGATTGGTTGCCGACCAAGGCTATAGAACCCAATCTGTCTTATTATTTAACCCATAACTGGAGGGAAGAGACGGATTAATACCTTTCCCAAGGGTATTTGCGCGTAAGTGAATGCAAGGAATTCAACTGGAATTCGAACTCGGTTCCCCGATTTCTCGTTCCGAGCCGATATCCACTGCGCCACAACGCACATCCTATTATATATATATATATATATATAAACTTATTCATAAATGGAACTGTGTGTGTGTCCGTTACCTATAGATTCCGAAACGGCTGAACCGACTTTCATGAAAATTTACACAGTTGTACTATAAGCGTCTGTGAGTGTTCTTAGCTAGGTTTTGTGTTGAGGTAGCCCCGATAAATATCGAAAATCGATAATCGAAAAAATCGGATTATAGGAGTGGTCTAATTTTAATCAAATTTGATACACTCAAAGACATAAGAAACGGTATTCAGAAGTTTCAAGGTTGCAGTTCTTACAAGAGTGCAGAAAATCGATAATATATATGTAAAAGCTTTCATTACACCCGAGCAACGCCGGGCTATACTGCTTATATATGGTTAAAGGTAGATTGACATTTTGATCGTTAAGGACAGAAAGAAAGGAGAAAAGTAAGATAAGGGAAAAAGGAGAAAAAAAGCAATGTTCGTCAGGATGTATTCTTTGGGGCTAAATCCCAAAATGAATCTTCACTGATTAATTAAAAGAAACACGTAAATTTTACATCTTCCCATATAAACCAATGACTTTTGTTATTTACATGTAAATTATCTGTACAGCCAACATCAAACATTCCCTGAGGAAGAGAATCTATCTCTAAACAGAAATTTCCGTGCCGCAATGTACAATTCATTCATAACTCATATATATATATATATATATATATATATATATATATTATTTGTATAAAGGTTACATTAATGACAAAGTATTATTAAATTTTTCGTATAATTTTCTTTTCAGAATTAAAATTTTATAAGAATTTTCGAAAGGTTTTGCGCTTTCGACTATACTTTCAGCCATTATCAATGAATTTCTTTTTGTTTTACTGGTGTATATCATTCTCATTGCATGTGCGATGCTAATTTTGGTAGCCATGAAGTTATTGCCTTTCACTTAACTCTAAGTTATTTGTTCACTACTGCTGTAACCTGGTACTGAACTCAACTCTTTTGGTCAAGTCACTATATCCACTCGACTGAATCTGAAGAAGGCCAGAGCATACAACGACTGAAAAGTTGTAAACATGGCCGCAAAGAGGACAATAGTTCAAACAATGTACATAGTGTAAATACCACTTCATCTAAAAAAAAACGTTTAGTTAAAGACTTATAAGTATGTATGTAGGAAAAGACAAAATTAAATAGCAAATTAACTCGTTTATTGATTAAATTATATCACTTCGCGTCCTTCCTAGTTAACTAAAATGACGGTTGTCTTTAAGAATATTTTTGTACGTTCTTAAGTATAAACATTTTGCAAACTTGATATTTTTATTTAATTTTTACTTAAATATGTTTTGTTTATAAATACAAAATCTCCGGTTACGAAACGGGTTCATAAAGAAGTTTATTTTTGTCTTTGTGGTAGAACACGCTAAATTTTTTTTATCCGTATTCGAAAAAAAAGTTGGCGTTCAAAATCAAATCAGCGTATGATCGAATAGAGCGACGACATTCGATATTTCGCCTGTCTATTTCAGGAAAAATAATTTTCAGAATATTCATCTCTTACCAAAAATAAGAAAATCTGTACTGGATCACATTATTTTATCACTTGACTTACATATTACGTTCTATACCTTAGATAAGCACATTACGGATATTTTCACAAAAAAAGCTTTAACGGGATTTGAACCTATTTTGCAGTTAGGTCAACGCTGAATATTCTAATCGAAGTAACTCCTTTGTTATTAATGAAACGAATTTATTATTTGAATTTGCGTTTTGTTTAACGGCATATCAACTTCTGTTATTTAATGCCAAAAAGGTGGGGTTTCAGGGAGGGGTTTTATTGCCAAAAAAGACGGGGTTTAAAAAGGAGGTGCAGTTAATGCCAAAGAGGTGAGGTTTCAAGGTATTTGTATAATGTTCGGTTATAGTGAAAAGGTTGATTTAGATTTTAATGAAAATGTCTTTTTTTTTTCTTTTTTTTAGAAAACTGAAAAAGTCTTCCCGTTTTGTATAAAAATGTGTTATGGTAATCAGTTTTAATTTCCCTTCAAAAAAATGTGTTATGGTAATCAGTTTTAATTTCCCTTCAAAAAAATGTGTTATGGTAATCAGTTTTAATTTCCCTTCAAAAAAATGTGTTATGGTAATCAGTTTTAATTTCCCTTCAAAAAAATGTGTTATGGTAATCAGTTTTAATTTCCCTTCAAAAAAATGTGTTATGGTAATCAGTTTTAATTTCCCTTCAAAAAAATGTGTTATGGTAATCAGTTTTAATTTCCCTTCAAAAAAATGTGTTATGGTAATCAGTTTTAATTTCCCTTCAAAAAAATGTGTTATGGTAATCAGTTTTAATTTCCCTTCAAAAAAATGTGTTATGGTAATCAGTTTTAATTTCCCTTCAAAAAATGTGTTATGGTAATCAGTTTTAATTTCCCTTCAAAAAAATGTGTTATGGTAATCAGTTTTAATTTCCCTTCAAAAAAATGTGTTATGGTAATCAGTTTTAATTTCCCTTCAAAAAAATGTGTTATGGTAATCAGTTTTAATTTCCCTTCAAAAAAATGTGTTATGGTAATCAGTTTTAATTTCCCTTCAAAAAAATGTGTTATGGTAATCAGTTTTAATTTCCCTTCAAAAAAATGTGTTATGGTAATCAGTTTTAATTTCCCTTCAAAAAAATGTGTTATGGTAATCAGTTTTAATTTCCCTTCAAAAAAATGTGTTATGGTAATCAGTTTTAATTTCCCTTCAAAAAAATGTGTTATGGTAATCAGTTTTAATTTTCCTTCAAAAAAATGTGTTATGGTAATCAGTTTTAATTTCCCTTCAAAAAAATGTGTTATGGTAATCAGTTTTAATTTCCCTTCAAAAAAATGTGTTATGGTAATCAGTTTTAATTTCCCTTCAAAAAATGTGTTATGGTAATCAGTTTTAATTTCCCTTCAAAAATGTACATTTGTCTATTTAAGTCGATTTTGATATATATATATATACTTCTATAAAAGTTTTTATAGTTTCTTAGTGTTTTGACCCCAGTTTGAGAGTTAACCATTTGTCCGTACCTGGGACCCTAACAGGTTCTACCACTCCGGGTAGATCTGAAAACAGTCATTATGAGGTGGTTCCATGCACCTCACAACCTCCGAATTAGAGGCCTTGCGTTATACCCAGGACCATTTATTTGAAAAAGTATTGTTTACCTCCATGTTTGTTTTACGAACATATATATCGATATGATGTAATGGTTTAACAAGCCTGTCTTGCTATAATCATAATTGAATAATTAGTTCGATATTCACTGGGTGCCCCATACTTTTGGCCTTGTTCCACATTTAAGCGGCGCTTAGAAAAAAACACTACATGTATATTATTTGAATGCGTCTATATTTACAGCTTTTTTTCCATCCCTTCTGTTTATTTTTTCATTTGATCTCTGCATTGTTCTTATTTATAACAGTTTAAAGATTTCTAAACGTTACTATTTGCCTGCCCAATATTATTCTGCTTTCAGAGATATATTTCAATAATTCAGTCTACTCGAAATACGAAATGATGTTTCCTCGAATTATGCACTGACGAAAAACTAATTGAATCCTGTGTTTTAGCTTCAGTAACACTTCGCATAGATTATCGTTATTCGAGGTAAGATCCGAACCAGTAACAGAACAGTGCATCCGTGTAAATCCCTTAAAAGCATAATGAACAAAAACCTTAAGATTTAAATTCCACCTGACACAACAGTGCTGTTACGATGATTACGTAACACACTAGAACCACTATTTCCTGATTTGGTCCAGATTAATATGTCGCAGGCCATTTAATGTCAGATGTACTTAGTGAAATGCCAGATGTCCACTGCGCCACAACGCCAGGATGTGCGTTGAGGCGCAGTGGATATCGACTCGAAACGACAAATCGGGGAGCCGAGTTCAAATTCCAGTTGAATTTCTTGCATTCACGTACACACAAATACCCTTGAGAAAGGTATTAATTCGTCTCTTCCATCCAGTTATTGGTTAAATAACAGAACAGATTAGGTTCTATAGCCTTGGCTGGCAACCAGTCTACCGCAGAAAATAATGGCAAACTACTGCGAGATAATCAACTGCCGAGTCAGCCATGTCTCTTTCGAGACATAATCGCCCAAGCGTGTATCACGTACGGCACTTGACTGATTTAGTGAAAGATATCAGGTTTTATTTATCAAGATAGTAAAAGTATTTCTTTGGTAACTTATACTTAGATTTATTTAAAGAGAAGTTTTTATTTTCTGCTTCTAATCAGGAAACTTAACTGATAAAAATCCACTCTTCATTAAGTGGATATTATTGGCCTTGTCCCAGACTTGGTAAATTCAGCAATATAAACTAGAAAAATGCCTTCACCTTCAATAAACAAACTATTTTCTTGTAACAATTTCCTCTATAAACCGTGATCCTTCAGGGCGTAGTCGATCATGGCCTTCCACATCTCTATCCCACTTAACACCCTTTCTGTCGTCCCGCTCAATCTCCGCTACACAGTCCATCTGCTCAATTTCATCAAGTATGTCATGCGCTGCTTCCCCTCGGGTCTCTTCCTTCAAGGGCCAATCGAGATAAAAGGCCACATTGAGAGGCACAATTTATGAAGTTATATGAGGAAAATAATTGATCCTAGATTGAAACAGTAGTAGTGATCAGGGAAGCATCCACAAAGGAGTGATTCGTAGGGAGGAGCAGCTCGAGTGGAGCATCAATGGAATATAAATGGAATGAGGGTAGTTCACTACAATATGCGTGGCTTGGTAGTTCTTAACCCTGGGGGTAAGAAATGGCGGAAATAAAGAATGCAGGTTATTTAAAAATTTTCAATGGAAACTGCGATAAAACAATAGACCCGTGACGTTTCATCTGTAAGAAAAGGGATTGCAGGATAGAGAATGATTCGGTCACCCACAATGCCAAAGAGACTATCGAAACTGATTTCACGAAATTTGCGGCTTCATCTTGCTCTTGTAAAAAGAGGGAGAGCAAGAGGTGTCGAGTACCTACTGAAGCAGTACAAGAAAACTATGCTTTTTTCCAGTATCTTGAGCATTGAAACAAGTTTCACCTGATATCAAGGGTGAGCGTGTCCTATGACGCACTTAGTGCAAAGGGGGCTTCTCCGAAGGAAGGTTCATCTTGATTGATAAAAGTCCTAAGTTCGTTCCGTGATGATGGAAGGTCCCTAATTTAATTTTCAAGGCAATGACTGTGACCAACCAATTTTCCCTACTAAGCTCTGATCATCTCGAGTTTTGTAGATGCATCTATTCATCGGTTTTATCATCAGTAAAGATATTCACAAATTATCAGTGTATACGCTTCGGTAGATAATTTATATAAAGTTGAAAGAGTTATACCAAGAAACAAACCTTTGGGGATGACTGCGTTGGTCACACGGGACTCGGACGACTGGCTGTTAACTATTTTCAGGGACCTGTCTATTAAGAATGCCTTTATAGTTGCGAATCTTATAGTTAGACCATAGCGAGAGAGATTGCGTACTAAACTTTTATGACAGGTTGAAAAAGGGGCCTTTTCAATATCTAATTCGATCATCCTTCAGATGTGTTGTCTAGTGTTTCATTGATTACATTTAGAATATCAGCAGCGGACCAAGCCGATCAAAACTGATTGTCGTTCAGATGGTTGCCTCTATTGAGATAATTAATCTTTTTGATTATCGATTCAAAAACTTTTCTAATAATTCAGGAGGCTGTGATGAGAATGAGTGTACGCCCAAATTCTTGAAAACAGGGTATGTACTTGACATCGTCCACAGTTCGATTTCTCCTTAACTCTGTGGTTAAAATTCTTTGCTAAAAGCAGAGATAACTGCGGGTTAATTTCGAGGACAACCGCTAGGATTTTAGCTAGACCAGTAGTTTTCTTAGGATTTACATGTCTTGTGACTTAATGGACTGAAATAAAAAGTATTACTGAGATTCTGCTCTGGTAACTTGGAAGAAATAAGGCTTCGTCAGCTAACGTTGATTTATAAGTAAAGATTGTGGTATAATTATTTTGGGAAAATAAGATGGTGAAATGGGTATTTTTATTGAACTAGTTAATCTCAATCTTGTAGTGTCTAGACAATTCTAAATTGCCAAAGAATTTTAAAATCTGGCCCAAGATGCAATTCGTTCATATCTTGAATCATATACAATGATCCATTCAGTTGTTTTTACTTAATATATATTTTTTATTAAACAGAAACCAGATAGTTTAATACAGCATACGCACAAAACACACCAAAACACAGAAAACATTGCGTGTGAGCATACATACACACACATATATATATATATATATATATATATATATGTGTGTTAGTCATCCGCAGACAGATCTGTTTTGCTGTATCACAGCTAATCAGTACGATTAGACAGCAGATTGAAACCCGACCAAATAGGCGTCAGTCGGCAATTCTACCTCTGAGCTATGGGCGCTCGGTAGAAGGAGGCAGACTTTTTAGCGTTTACATTATCATTATACACACGCCAAATATCTGAGAGTGTTCCAATTCATTGCTGAATGAACGATGTGTAGACGCTAGTGTAGCTATTGTTTTTCAAATTCTACGATTCTTCCAGAATGCTCAATCAGGGTGTGAGAGCGTAAATAGTCCCCCGCAATGTGTTCCCTCACACATTAATGAATATGAATATATACAGATTGCATTAAAAATATTTTAAAACTGAAGGCGGACAGGCGGGTTTCTCACAACAAAACAAGGAAAATGTTCATGGCAAGTTTATAGTAGATGGTGCTGTGCTGCCATGTAGACGAGGTTACATTTGTCATTCGTGTATATTTGTGGCTAATCTGTCTAACGTTTAACGTAGCAGTGAGATAACTAAGAAGTTTTCCGTTTAACAAGAGCAAGATATGAATGTAGTCAGCGGGCAGATATGATTTTTACATACGACTTCTCGAATAATAATGGACGCGAGGCTGCAGAGCTAATTTAAATTGTTTTCAGATCGAAGGCAGCCAAGTCATCCAAGGTTTACTGCTGTTTATCATCACGTTGCTGAGACAGGATTCGTGGCACCATAAACTATGGTAATATTTATTTTTGAATTGTATCCTGGACTGTATATTTAGCAGCGTCTACCGTAAACTGTACACTTAACTCAAAACCGAAGTATTTGTGGATGTATCTTTATATGAAATTTTGCCCTTGTTTTAGTGTGAGGAACCCGATCCTAAAATTCTGAAAGCATTTTAATACGTTATATATATAAGCTATACTTATATGCATTTTACTACGCATTTATATGCAAGTACAATTACAGTACCGTGTAAAAGACAAAATTTAAATTGCATTGTCATCTTACTAATGATGACCATCGTGTTTGCAATAGATAAAATGTTCACTATTAGTCTCGTTATGTTGACATACATATGAATAACCTTGCGAAAAGGATCCATCTTCTGTCTTCAGCTTACTGGTTAAATAGTAAGACGCGCCAACTAGCTATCGCTTAATTGCCAAGACGCGCCAACTAGCAATCGCTTAATTGCCAAGACGCGCCAACTAGCTATCGCTTAATTGCCAAGACGCGCCAACTAGCTATCGCTTAATTGCCAAGACGCGCCAACTAGCTATCGCTTAATTGCCAAGACGCGCCAACTAGCTATCGCTTAATTGCCAAGACGCGCCAACTAGCTATCGCTTAATTGCCAAGACGCGCCAACTAGCTATCGCTTAATTGCCAAGACGCGCCAACTAGCTATCGCTTAATTGCCAAGACGCGCCAACTAGCTATTGCTTAATTGCCAAGACGCGCCAACTAGCTATCGCTTAATTGCCAAGACGCGCCAACTAACTATCGCTTAATTACTAAAAGGTATCAAATTATCATAAAAAACTTTTCCAATAAAAAAGTCAAACTATATTTTTAAATAACCTGCAAATGTTTGGTAAGTTGCAGTAAGCAAACCAATCAATACCCACGTAGGGGTACATATTCATATTTTATGAATGCATATATATGGTAATGCTCACTGTCACGTTTCTATGAATATTAGCATAGACTGGTCTTAAAATACGAAAATGAAATTATTTAATTCCTTGCATCTTTCTCTCTTCCTTGCGCAAAGAAACCCAGAGAGATGTAGAGAGAACGTATTTCACTTCCTTTCCGCACAGTTGTTCTCTAAATCGCGTCAGTTATATTCCGATTAGCACATCGTAACATTGGGGCTGTGATAAAGCAACCTCGTTCACAAAACGTTTTTTCTTTGTCAGAATGATTCAATATCACAATTTTATCAACGTCTGCTGGACGTGTCAGATACTTTATGAGTAAAACCGTACGCTATGTGATAGCACTGACCTTTGTGGAAATTTGGAAAAAATCTAAAATTAAACTAGCAAACATTTGTGGAGATAGTGAGAGCATTCAGTTCAGTAGTACTTCATTTTTGTTTGGTGGGCAGAGGGAGGGAGATGTTCGATTGTCTTGCTATTTTACTTTATCTTTTGTAAGCTCAGAAGTAAATTGTTTTCTCTCTTCCACCATTCTTGCTTCTATGACTGATTACGAAAATAAATGGTTTACAGCTTCTATCAATAGGCCTTTTCAATTCGTATGAAGTAATTTAAAACTGGTCAGTACACAAGAGCGTATAACCTCCTCCACAAGCACGCACGTATCCATTCTTAACAAGTATAATTTTACTTAGTATGAAAATGAATTGGAGAAACATGTTGAGCGATGACAATCATAAATATAAGTTGTTTTAAATTTTAACAGTGATAAAATAAAGGCTATTTAGACAGGGAGTAATATTATCAGCGCGAGAAATGAACGCAACAAGTAGAATTCAATGTTTGACTGAGTGATATGTTTAATTTTGTAGAAATGCCTTTGGGAAAGGCATGAATCCATGTTGTACTTTCTACAAAACTGTAGATGGTAAACAGCGTACAGGATATAAAACTGAATTCAAATCTATGAAAAAAGAAAACCACGAGAAATTAACACATTTTTCTGAAGTAGTCGTGGAAATTCACAGATTAAAAAAGAATTTGAGAAAAACATTGATTGCATACGCTCTGAAGGAACATAGCATAAAAAAATATGCTCGAACACTTTTTGTTTTGTTTCACATCTCCCAGAGATCTTTTCTTGGACCTACGCTGTTTATAATTTTCATTAATACATTTCTTGTTGGCCCCATTTACTTGTCTCGATAGTAAGTCTTGACCAATTCGGCAAGTTCAAATTGGCAGCTGATCTAAAAAAAAAAAAAAAAAAAAAAAAAAAAAAAAAAAAACACCTTCACTGTTGTTACTATGGACAAGGACTAGCAGGTTAACTAACTTTTCCGAAACGAGACTCTGTGACTTCCTGCCTTTCATCAGCAAATTGTGCCTTTTCAGACTAATATTCTCGACTGATAAAAACTGGAAGGACTATAATAAATCTACTGCTAATTTTGCTACCAAGTTGGTTAACTGTGCCATGCTAGACACCATTTCTCTCCGGAATCTACCATACGTATTTATAAGTTTACCATATGTCTATGCGCTAAAATTTGCTGCTGCATATGAGCCGGTTATCCTATTGTTTATTCGAAGGTTTTTGACAAAATCCAAAGAGGAAACAGCAATATTGGCCCTCATATAGCATCTAGGTTTAAGTCACTTTCCCACTACCGTCATCTAACACATCAGTAATAAAATCCGAGCTTGGCATATAGATGGCGCCACTAATAAAAGAAATCCATGTGTTGATAAAGCATTGTTCCTGATGGGGAAAAACACTGTTCAAGCAAAACAATGGCTTGATAAGAGTTATTCGAATTCTGCTCCGTCGGAAACAACGGTTAAGAGGTGGTAGGCTGATTTTAAAAGCGTTCGTAGTGACACAAATTATGCTGAACGTTCAGGTCACCAAAAATTGGAAAACAAAAATTCCAAACGCGTTTTGGTCGATTGTAAATTGAAGTTGACTAAGATAGAAGTTCAACAAGGCGGTATATTCACCATTTTGAATGAACATTTATCAATGACAAAGTTGTGTTCAAAGTGGGTTTCTCGTTTGCTCACATTCAATTAAAAAACAAGTCGACTATTTAGAGCGTTGTTTACAAATTTTTCAACGCAACAAGTAGTTTTTGCATAAATATGTGACAATAGATGAAACATTGATTCGCCACTCTACTCCAGAGCCAGTCAGCTGAGTGGACAGCAGCAGAGGAAAGTCGTCCATAACGACGAAAAACGCAAACATCTGCAGGCAAGTTTTTGGCCTCCGTATTTTGATATGCGCAAAGTATTTTGTTCATAGATTACGTTGAAAAAGAAAGAACCATCAATAGAGAATATTGTATAGCGTTATTGGTGCATTTAAAGAAAGAAATCGCCAAAAAACGGCCACAAATGAAGAAAAATTAATCTTTCACAAGATAATGCTCCGTGTCACAAGTCGATCGCAACAACGGCAAAACATGAATTGCACTTCGAATTGCTTCCGCATTAACCATATTCTCCAGATCTGGCCGGCAGCGACTACTGTGTGCAGAAATCAAAAGAATGCTCCAGGGGAAAAGATCTGGCTCCAATGAAGAAGTGATATCAGACACTGAGATTTATTTTGAGACCAAAGTTAAATCGTTTTACAAACATGGCATCGAACTGTGAGAGAAGCAGTGGAGTGGAATCAGTGTATCACCCTAGATGGAGACTATGTTGACGAATAAAGTCGAATTTTGCCTAAAAGTTGTTTTACTAGATAGGCCGGGGATTTATGTAATGATGTGTTAAATTCCTTGTGCCTTTACAGTAAATACTTTCATGGTGTTTTGTTTGGATAAACTCTTCGCTATGATACTAAGACTTCATGAAGTACAAGATTGGCAAAAAGTCTCCTCGATTCATAATTGAATTGACTATGTAATCGTAAGTTAAATGCTAAGGTTTTCTTGCTTGTAAAACTTTCGACACCATACTTTCCAGTTAAATTTCATTTTCAAGAATTTAAATGCAACGTCAGTCTTTATCTACTCTACTCTCGATTTACTGTTGTTCGAGTTCCAGCTGCATTCACTTAAGCACTGGTACCCTTCGGAAAGGTATTAATCCGTCCCTTCCCTCCAGTTATGGGTTAAATAACAAGGGTAGGACTTGGATACCCTGCCCTTAATAACAAAATCCCATTGAATCTTGATTCTAGAAAAGAAAAAAGCATTAATAGACAAAACTTACATAATAAAACAACAAATTGTTGAAAGAAAAAGGTATTACCAGCAATAAATAAATAAAAAATTTAGTTGGCAATAAATGACCCGCTGAGGTTGATATGTCATTAAAACAAAGAAAAAAAATGCAAAAGAAGGAAGAAACACACGCCATAAGTAGAAAGAGGGTTCATCTTTATCAAAGGTTTCCAAATCTGAACAAATGAATCTTGTGAATTAGCACACTCGTCTAAACAGAAAACTATCTGGTCATATAACATTAACATTTTGTTAGAAACAAAAGTTTACTGAACCGTTACATAATGTCAGGCCTTCGATATGGCAGTGAAGGCTGAACAATCACCTCACAGACGGAGGAGAGACTTGAAACAAACGGTTTTACAGAAGGATGCTGAGAATACCATGGAACGGATAAGTAAGCAACGATAACGTTTTAGAGGAAATGGAAGCAAAAATACACACTTATCAAAAAGTGAGTCAACGAAGAAAGCGGGTTTGGGAAACTTGATATTCGCAGAACAGACTGAAGGCCAGCGAGACAGAGAAACAGCGCATAGCCTACCAAGTGAGCTTTTTTAAATTTATGGCAGAACAGGATTTATTATTTTATCAATTTACTTCAAACGATAATGTCACTAAGAGGAAAGGGGATGCTGGGAGTAAAAGAGTAATAAAAATACATCAGAAGGAAACCCGATCTTAAATAGTAAACAAGCGATAAACATCTACTCATGTCAAAAAAAAAAAGAAACACTAGAAAGCGTGTGAACCGGACGATTGGTAAAATTTAGAAAGAAATTGAAACACTCTTAAACAGCAAAAAGAAATGAACTTCTAACCAACTTCAACAGCAGATGTGTAAAAAAAAAATTATTTAACGCTATAAAGAGCAAGAAATTTTGGAAAGCCATGATCGCCAACGTCCTGAAATGGAATTCAATAATATGAATTCAAGAACAACAATCTGACCAGGAAGAGCTTCAGGGTCGAAAAGTAAGTTGTAACTGCAAATAAGATAAAGTAATCAAATAAGAGCTACAAAGAAAAGTTTCATTTTTTAACAGATTACAACTGAATAGTTAATGCAAATTAGGTCTTAATATCAGTTTAGCTTTTTTTACTTCAAAGTAAAGAGTGCTTTGACGTAGTGTAATGATTGTCTCGTTAGCTCATTTACGACTCGCTAGTGAATTCGAACCTAACTGGGTACTCCAGAGTTGAGGCCTAGTGCCAAATCTAAGCAACGCATAGCAAATCCCTACATGCCTAATTTAAAGGGTGCTTTGACACGGTATGATGTTTGTCACTTCTTACGTTTGTGAAAGTGGTGGGTAGATATCTTCGCAAAAGTAACAAACCTGTCAGTAACTCTTAATTCCAGGCGTCTGATTTTTAATACACGGCATAAACACTTAACAAAACCCGCTAAAAATTGCCGAATTTAATGTTTAATTATATCTTTTCTTACCACCGGAAAAATTTGATTAGTTGTGGAAAGTTAAGCGACAGACTAATATTTGAATCAATTGACAGAGATAAGGTGAAAACTTGCTGGATTCCTGTGTAATCAGTGAAAAGAAATGTTCAATTTTCTCCAACTACCAGACCATGCTGTGCCAATATAGACGTCAACAGTTTTGTTCATAAAACTCTTACAGTTATAAATTCAGATTTCTCATGAATTTCAATCAATACGTCCATATCCTGATACGAAGTTATTTGAATTTTGTTCTGCAATATTTAGTGCATAAAATTCGATTTATGAGATTAATACAAAAGAGTTTGGTTAAGTGCATTAACAAAGAAAGATATTAAAATATAAAAATAAGTCATCATCTAAAATGCTTTTTCAACATTAGATTGCAGATGATAATTAAGCGTTTCCTTATAAAGAAACATTTAGCATCATTGATCGAGTATTTAAATTTACTGTCAGTTGGAATTTATAAAATCTTACTCTTAAAACAATTACTGGGAGTTTTTTCATTTGTTTTTGTTTTTTTTACACTTAAGATAGAATGGAACCTCAGTTTCTTGATATTATTTTCTATTCGAGTTACATATTCTATCCATTTTAATTGTTGCTGTTATTGGAAGTATTTAAGTGATGTACAGCTATCTAGTACATTTCTTGGTTTGTAATTCTATAGCGACAGTCTATGTGGTTCGATAAACGACAAACCTGGATGAAGCCTAGTCAGTTTTTGACCATCGATATGAGAAGATCGTTGTATAAAGCCGATAGTTTAGCTTTTTCTGAACGGGTTTAGTTTCAAGGATGGCATCCATACGATAGTTTTGATCTGACTAGAATATTTCAGAACATGGCTGGTTTTAGGTTTTACACTTTCATACAACAAGTTCTTTATTTTGTAAACAATGCTAATGACTAGATGACCTATTTGAGAATTGCGTTAAAAAGAAATAAGATGAACAGTTATAGACCATATTAATAATTCATAATGCTTCATCGGCAAATATTAACAAATCTGCCAAGAAAATGGATATTGAAAAGGGTTGATCTGTCTCGTGACACTGGCTCTCCGATTTCTCGTCCTGAAACGATATCCAATGGGCTACAACGCAAAATTTTACTTTTTAGAGTTTAGAAGTTACAAAAGAATAAACATTGTTTTATTAGATTGCTTATTTATAAGAATAAATTTATATTTCCAAGTTTATAAATATATGTTTAGTTAGAATGAAGAGGAGAAAATAGAACGTTGCTTACGTCATAGTGACAACGATATTTTTTATGGGAAAATTACGGGAGGAAAGGAAAGCAGTAACGATTAATTGAAGAGAGTAAGAACATTCTTTGAGTTGGAGAAAGATTTTTTTCTTGGAAACACTCAAAAGTAAATTTGTATTTTGTCCACAGTTGTAGTTTTTTTGTTATTTTTTATAATATCCGCGTGAACCTTTTGTTGTGTGCTAGTGCGGGAGCCTTTCCACTATAGCGGGGTCACCATTACAACAATCAGCGTCAGCACCCCCTGTAGCATTCCCTTTGGGTTTCTAACAGGCCAAGGACTACGCGGCCCTGCAAAAACATTGTGCCCTTTCACCAAAAGGTAACGAGTTCCTCACAATTTCAGAGGCTCTGAAGGCCATTAACATCCGGATAATTTTCCTACTGACAGCCGACGTGGGAACCCACACGCTTATTGGCCTCAGCAAGGACACCATGGAGGAAGCTCTCAAGAGTCTCCAAATTCATCCGAGGGTTTGAAAAGAGATCCAATGCTATGTGGGACATTCTGCAGGCCAATGAAGAATGTGCAATGAAGTTGGCCGGCAGCGCACTAACCACAATAGGACTGCAAATGGAATACATGAACACGCGGAAGACAAAGGTGACGCTGCATAGAACACACTTCTGGATATCACAGAAGAGCGACTGGGGTCTTCAAGTTTAGGCAATGTCTCGGCAGTGACCAGTAAAGCGGGCATAGCAACTGGCGACGATGTCCTGAAGATTACTCTCACGAGGAAACGTTTTATGAACATTCCAGATATATCCTGTCGTATCTGGAATATTCTCGTAATTGTAGTGGGTAATCGTCCTCATGAATAGTAATGTGAATAACTATAATTAAAAATTTTGAATGTTTTATTTTCTCACGCCTCATATATTTACGAAAATAGTTTGCTAGCATCTGGATTTAGTATATATTGTTTTTCTCGAATACTGACAACAAAAATTAGAAACACTGTGTATTAGACTGTTTATTTACAAGAATGTAGAATAGTTATTTTTTTCAATTCTCAAGAAAAGAGAGGAAAAAGACAAATCTTGTTTTATATATTTGACTTTAACAGTAAAAATCGTCGACGATGTATACAGTTGTACTGGTGCAAAGTGAATACTTTTTTTACGTGTCGTGTTTTTATTTTGAGGCTAAGTATGTTCAAATTTGCCGCTCCATCTAATCAATTCAAAATATTTTTTTATGTCGATTGATAGTAACACTCACCTTGTTTTCCTACCATTGATCATGCCTTAGAAGCAAACGGATAAATTTGGAATTGCATACCAAATCTAACGAAAATAAGCAGCCCAATAACATTTGCAAAATTTGGTATTTAATCTTCATGGGTTGTATAAGCAGCCGAAAATAACTCCTGTAGTGTAATATGCTGAATATAGACGTGATCATAGATTTAATTAAAACCTTGTTTTTTGCTTGAATATATCATACAGTGATTACATTAAATGAATTGTATTCTGAAATTACCTATAGTGCAAGACATTTTCTAGAATTTTTTTATGTTGAACAAAACCCTTAAAAATAAATTTCTAACGAGACAAAAATCCCCATCACATATCTTGAGTACTCGTCTTGCATAGATTATGCTTTACTAGATTTATACACAAATGTATGTGGCTATACGAAGACCAAATCGGCAGTAATGAATTTCGAAGTCAAATTTATTATCCGTTCTAGTCACAGTCAAAAGATTTATTACTGAGATAGAAATGTGTACAAATTGAAGAATCCTGGAACTCTTATCCCTAGTTTAGGCATTAAAATTTTGTTAGTACGACTTTGAATTGGTCGATTTTCCCAGGAATTTAAAATATTTAAGAATTCAGACAAAACTAGAAACCTATCGTACCATCTGAATTCTTCCTTTAAGATTACTTCTAATGCACTAAAACGTTTATATCCTGATGTCTGTAACAAGACCCTTCCAGAGCGCAAGGACACCATCTCATAAAAAAATGTCGAGGGTCGCATCATTGCTGTTTTGAGACTGTACAAGTATTTAAAAATTCTATCATTTCGAAAATTAATGAAAAGTACTTTTGGTATCAAATATTTATTTGATACAAGAACTGCACTATTTCTGGGTGGTTTACTGTAATCTCTCTTTAAATTTTTTTAATGAAAAACGTTTTACACTTTAGAATCGAACAAGGTACTTAATATGCCTCACTGTTTGGACTTCAGGAATTGTCAAAATCTAACTTTCATCAGTATCCTGAGCAGATTTTATTTTGTTATTATCGAATCTTCTGAGAGGCACGTCATAAGTTTGTTGGAAAAAATCCTGCAGCCTACAATTTTTCGTTCAAATAAATATTTGATACCAAAAGTACTTTTCATTAATTTTCGAAATGATAGAATTTTTAAATACTTGTACAGTCTCAAAACAGCAATGATGCGACCCTCGACGTTTTTTTATGAGATGGTGTCCTTGCGCTCTGGAAGGGTCTTAAAGCGTTTGCGCTCAGCGATAACCAAAGATATCATCTTTGTTTTTTCTTCGTCACGTGATAAGAACGTCAGATGCTTGTACGTGCAAATTCGCTTTGATGATTATATTTCATGGTAATTCATAGTTTTCGCAGTATTTGAAATCGATCGGAAATTGAAATGGCACAAACAAACAGTTCCAGTTAATTTAGATTTCATTCAAGGGGAAACAAAACCTTTGACAATTTTCTTGTGATGTTCGATTAGAACAAGCAAGGATCCCTATTTTTCTGCAGCCATGCAAATTTTATATTTGCGGTGTTGGTGACACCGTTTGAATTTTTATTAACTTCAGGTAATGAATGTTGAAATAAGCGACACTAAATATAGCATTTTTTAAAATTTCATTGTAAAAGAAAGAAAGGATGTATTAAACAGCATAACCTGGTGTATTAGAAAGATTTGAATATTTAACAGATCTTTATTGCAATGATGATGTCGTGTAAAAGATTCTTATGACGTATCGCGAAATCATTACGCAAAAAAATTTAGAACAAATATGCTAGGCACGATATACTCATTACACGTAAGTTGAATAGAATCTTATCTAGGGCGAGAGAATCGCGCCGTGAAAAAGATGTTTGCGTACAAGGAAACGAAAACCATATATATATATTCATACACAGTTTGATAAGTGCATACCAAGCATCAGTGTGTGCGATATCGTGGCAAAATTTGATAAATGCAATACATGACTTTACAAATAAAGCACAATTAGAAGTATCTTCGCGTCGGCTAACCAAGTCCACTCCGATGATCGACGATTAATGATAATCGAAGCCATTTCCTTGTAAGGAAACATTTTAAATTCATTGACCGGCTAACCAGCGTTTCTGCCAGTTGAATTTTATAAAACAATTCTCTTAATATTTTTTCATTAAAATAGTTTTTACAAGTAAAAAAAAAAAAACAGTTATCGCTCTTTCCAGTGTTGGTTTTTTATTTTCCTAACCTTTTATTTGAAGTAGGTGTGGAATGTCAACACCTTGATTAAATCGTTTTCTCTTCGAGATATGTGATATTTAAGCTGTTCTTTTTTAGTATTTAAGTCACATATTTTCTGTTATTTGTTACAGTTCCTAATTTGTGATTCCGTGGTCCCAGTCCACAATGAAGAAAAGTGATCTTTTAAAAACCCACAGATTTCTTTCGCTCAAAACCTATTTTAACCATGCGTCATGTATGGCATTATTAAAGTCTCGATTTAACGAGGTCATTTAAGAACATGACTCGAGCTTTCAAGTTTATGATTTGGTTTCGTAGCAATTGGCAGTATTGAGCGAAACTACCTCTTGTACAGCCTATTCTGGGTTTGTTTAATTTCTTTGTATTTTATTATATTTGTTATAACTGACCAAACATCAAAATGTTCAACATTCTATGTTTTGTTCTTTTTTTTTCAGCGTACCCAACCTCATCATTAGTACTCTTCAAGCGGTAGATTCGTTTGGGTCATGATATATAATCCTTAAATAATCAGTACTCTATCTTCACATTTGTGTCTGCGAATGCACAGTAGGGCACGTCGATTTTGGAACTGTGGTATTGCACTCAATTGGAAAGTTTCACATGATAAATAATGACGAAAAATTTTCGAAATCCTTACATTTTTTTCTCTCTCCATGAAACGAGTTTAAACGATTAAGTTTATGTTCAAAATCGTTGCATAGCAATTTCATTCCGGTTATCAGTGAAGGCCTTTATAACACAACCTTAGAAAATTTGTAATTTACTGAAACATCCTAAATGTTATATGTACAAGATGCAAGATACATGAACAATATTAAATCATTGTACTATCAAAATAAGACTTGCATTTGCTCCAAAGGAAAATTATACTTACTGTACCTATTTTATGATGTAAATGTTATACAGCGCTGTAGGTTTCGTGCTATTTTCAATAAGCAATGCAAATTTAAAACATTTTGTTTCATAATTTGTGCCCAGCACTAATATGGCGTTATATATTTTTAGTTTTTATTAATTACTGACTAGCGTTTTTTTTTTTTTACTTATCGAATACAGGAAAAGAATTCGATAACTTGCTTTTAGTGATTTACAATTAGAATTCTAGTTTTAATATATTTTCGATTCAATGTATCTAATGCAAACTATATATTAACTTTATCTGGATGTGTTTTTTAAATAATAAAATTTTGAAGTTGGTTTGAAAGCAAAAACCTGCTAAAATTTGGTATTTCTGCACATTTTTGAGACGACCTTAAAAACAAAAGGCTCAAATCGTAAAAAACTATGGACATAAATGTCGGTGTCAGTACTTACCAAATAAAACGTCATTTTCTGCACAGAGTGCAATATCAGTCAGTTAAGTGACATACGTGATACACGCTTTGGGCGATCATATCTCAAAAGAGATGACTGACTGACTGGGCAGATAGTTATCATGCAGTAGATTGCCATTGCTTTCTCCGGTAGACTGGTTGCCAGCAATTTTATAGAACACAAACTATTGTTATTTAACCCATAACTGGAGGAAAGAAATGGATTAATACTTTTCCGAATGTTATTTGCGCGTAGTGAGTGCAGTATCAGCCTGCCCTCATGCGCAAGGCATAGACTAAGAAAAGGATTAAACAGACTGCTGCTATCATTTCCTTCTTGTTAACTTGATTGAGGTTTGAAATGTTTTACGATTAGGTTCTTCGCTTGACAAGGCTTGATGTGACTCCCACATAAACAGTCTCAATCCTTTAAGGTTAAAATGTGTTTATGATAACCTGCACCAGCAATTATGGCGGATACAAAAATTGATAATCTAGACATTTGAAAGCATTTTTTTGAAATTGTCCTCCAAAATATATAAAATTATTAGAAAAGGTTTAAATATCTGATCGTATTCTCAATGAAACAAGTTTGCACATTTTAAATGTTAATTTTTTATTGAAAATAGGATACACCGAATTTGACAATCTTGTTGATTATGATTTAAACCGCAAGGCAAACAAGAACACTACCACCAGAAGAGCTTGTATCACTGGAAAATATATGTATAACATTCTTGTACATACCCTATCGCCTCTTTACGTTCACAATGGCTTTCCAGAACTTCCTATCCCATATAACTATCCAAAACTAACTCTTTAACAGTCCTCACTCCCTACTAATCCTTAACACGTTTTCGTTAGACAGGGGTTACTGGATGCTCTTTCGATCCTTCGTGCTTTCTGTATGTCTGAAGAGGGTTGATTTTTTTCCAGGCCTTCTTTCCTCATTGTGTCCCAAAATTTCAACTGTTTCCTTCTCATTTTAAGCATAATTATCATTTTTGTTTCCATTTACCATTCAAATCTGCGATTCTTATCTTATAGACCATTGAAAACAGTGTGGATCAACAGATTCGCTATAGATTAAAGAATGGAAATGTATTTGAAAAGATGAAAAAGTAATGTTTTATCTAAATGTCTTTATAGCAAGTGAATTGAATATTTCCCTTATTGTGAGAAATGGTGCTTGTAATATTCAATATTTTTCTTTACTTTTACTGCTTACTTTCGTCTAAATTTACTTTTATTTAAAAAAAAAGGCAAATGTAGATATGAAGAAATATAACAAAGTGCAGCATTAAATAGAAAATAACGATTGAAAAATATTTATCAAATAAATATTTAAACATGACCATTTATCAAAAGACTAATAACTGACAAATGCTTCTTCTTAAAAGAACCAAATATTTTAATTATGAATCAAACTATTAAAATGAACTTTCTTACGAATATAAAAGGTATATTGCCATACGTACATTATATATTAATTAGTTCTACTTATATTCTAGAATATCGCATTTTTATATAAAAACGATACATTTATTGTGCTATGCATTATGAACTGCTTACTGACATTATCTAAATCAGGCACTAGTTCATTGATTTTAGGAACTCAGTGACTTAGTCGCACGTCAATATCTAAATGTTACGCTCAAGCTAGTTGTCTGGCCATTGTTCCAAAGAAATGGATACTTGGTATTTACTAAACTCAGATTATTCTGGGGGAAAGGGTCGTGCTAAGTAAGGCTGGAACTCATAAAAAGTAGCCAGTGGGAATATTTATTGAATTTATCACCCTAAATTACAAAGTTGCCACACCATCGAGAAGGGGTTTATGAACAGGCACTCTACAGTAAGCGATCGTAAAATATTGTCTTTTTGATTCGATATTAATGGCCGGTTCGGTGATGTTTATTTTGCTACAGAATATCAGAACTGTGTCGCGGAAAAATACGTCAATTGCCATAAATGCGATAAAATGAATTATCACGAGAAATGTTTTATATCTGTCCAATATAAAGAAAATCATTTTGATAATACTGAAATAATTGAATACGATATTTCACCTGTGTAGACTTTCGCTAGCACTGTGTAAACAAATGATAGAAACTAGGAAATTTTTGAAATGCTTTTGCTCTATTTTTAAAAAATACAGTCGATGTCTAAATATCCAAGTATCGAGTTTTAAATTGACACGTTCTTTAATGTATCGTTGTCTTTAAAAACGGGCGACTCAAGGTTGCCAGCTACACATTGGGTATGTCAAAATAAGCAGT
Organism: Ascarosepion bandense; assembly: GCA_037127315.1. Lineage (NCBI taxonomy): Eukaryota > Metazoa > Mollusca > Cephalopoda > Sepiida > Sepiidae > Ascarosepion > Ascarosepion bandense. The sequence goes on along the minus strand of JBBBDQ010001981.1, from coordinate 6,443,688 downwards.
TTTCGAACTTCAATATGGGTAGTGCAATAACAATCAAAGGAAATTTTGTACAGACATCCGACAGCACATAAGTATTACGAGATCAAAATATTACAGAGAAACAAGCAAATATGAATTCTCGACAATTTCATGAAACAGGATAAAAGACTTGCAACGATTAAAATTTGGTACTAGCGACTAATGCTGAGCATATCTTAAGAGAAGGTTTTATGTAGAACGTGTTTGAAAAAAATGTAACAATCGGGGAGATAATGCTAAATGATAAGAAACTCGAAGATATGTTTGGAGAATTTAATGCTGACATATCACATGAAAGGAAAGAATTAGAGAAAAATAGAGTGGAACATACTCGACAAGGGTTGAGGGAGATGAACCACAAAGACAAAGTGAGCTCGCTAAAGAAAGTGTTTCATTTCTCAAATATCTATTATATATATATATATATATATATATATATAATCTCCGAATGAATATGAACGAAGAAAATATTTGCTATGTTTAAAACAATTTAAAACAGTGCTCAATATAGAAATAGAGCTATGAATATTTATTATAAATTATACTTTAAAACATATTTAAACTACAATCTACGACAAAAATGTACATGTTGTATCGACATTGTGCTTTCAATATCGAAACAAAATATACACTTTTGTAGTAGATTGTTGTTTGGATATGTTCTAGAGTATAATATAATTGAACACCCAAATCAATGATTTATGCATATACGAATACGTCAGGTCTGACGATTGTGTGTAAACATTAAGCACCGTCGCTGTTGAGTGCTGACTTCGATATCTACTTTTAATATTAATATAACTCAAATGTTTTCTGTTCAAACTATTTTATCACATAGAATAATCAATTTTAATTTTGTGTTTTAAATTAAACACAATGTAATTATATATATATATATAATTTAATGTCTTTTACATTTTGTAAGTCCTTTACATGTGTGTAAACAAACGTGATTTGGCTTTTCAATTGTCTCAGAAATCAGCTTAACTATTTCAAATAAGAATTTTCCTTTTAACGCTATATACACAATATTAGTTGAATGTTCAACTGTCGTAGCTAACTCACAAAATTTACAGTAGTAACTGTAAATTTAAATTTGAGAGTTAGCGTATATAAATGAATGTTTTTAAAATGTAACTTTCATGATCAATATAGTATATTTTGTTGAGGACCCTGATGAATGATTGAAGAATTATCAAACTGAGTTCACATCCGATGAAATTGAACGTTACTATGTATAATCTAAACTTATTTATAAATGGAACTTTGTGTGCGTGACCGTACCTATAGACTCCGAAACAGCTGAACTGATTTTCTTGGAAAATTACACAGTTGTAATATAAGCGTCTGCGTATGTTCTTAGCTAGGTTTTGTGTCGAGGAACCCCCGATAAATATCGAAAATAGAAAAAATCGGGTTATAGAAGGAGTGGTTCAATTTTAATCTAATTTGATATACTCATAGACAAAGACATAAGAAACGACATTCAGAAGTTTCAAGGTTGCAGTTCTTACAAGAGTGTAGAAAATCGATAATATATATATAATTACCTAACAACCAAATTACAGATATATGCTAATTAATAAATTTCATTTTAACACAATTTTAAATTCAACAACAAACTATTTACAGATTAGTGGCACGCAATGGGCACGAAAATGGCACCTAGCTTATGCCAATATCTTTATGCACATTCTAGAAAGAAAGATACTAGACAATTCAGAATATAAACCATCACATTATTTTAAATGCATTGATGACATTTTCTTATGGACTCAGGGATAAGAAAAATTAAACTCACTTTCTGCAATAACTTCCACAATACAATTAAATTTACCATGGAGTACTCATACACATCTGTCCCTTTCTTAGACGTCTGATAAAATTAAACAAACATACACTGTCCACCAGTCTCTACAACAAACCCACAAACCAACATAAATTCCTACACTTTAACAGTTGTCATCCCCTTAAATTAAAAAAAATCTATCGTATACAGCTCATTTCTAAGAATCAAACGCATATGCTCAGACCATCCAGATTTTCTATACAACATTAATAACCTAACAAAGCAATTTCTAAAATGTAAATACCCAATAAAAATAATAAAAGAAGCACTAAATAAAACCATCCACATAAATCGTAACCAACTTCTCACATACAAGAAAAGAAAAAACAACAACCGAATCCCCATGGTTTTAAACCACAATCAATATTCCCACACACTTATTAAAAATTTAAAAAATGATTACAAGAACCTCCAATCAAACAAAAAAAAAAAATCAAAGACATTTTCGATAAACCACCCATAAATGCAATGAAACAAACACCCAACCTATCAGCTATACTCACTTCTACCAAATAACTAAAAAATATAAACCTATCAGGGAATTTCAAATGTCAGAAATCCCGTTGTTTAATTTGTAAACACTTAGTAAACGACACAGTATTTTCTCTACCCAACACCAACATCAAATTGCACCCACCACGCCTCACCTGTGACAGCCAAAATATTATATATTTTCTCTTCTGTTCAATATGTCCAAATAGTGGATATATTGGTGAATCTGGAAATAGCTTTAGATTCCGTTTCAATAATCATAAACTTAGCATACGTCAGAACAACCAATATTCCCCCATAGCCTAACACTTCAATCAACCGGGACACACATTAGAAAACTGCAAATGTTTACTAATAGACACCGATTTCAGTTCTACACGCTCACTCAGAGAGAAAGAAAAATACTGGATTTTAAAATTAAATACACACAGGCTAGGGTTATAGGGACTTAGGTGTTTTGAATCTTTATATTTCAATAGCTAAACATTTTTAGATACACTGAAAAAGGTTTTCTGTAAAACAACATTTATAAGTATTATTAAAGATCGGTTTACGTTTACAAATACTTTTAAAAAAAGTAAAGTTTCTGAGTCACGTGATGTAAACAATCTCTCCACGAACGCTCTCGCGAAATACGTTTCTAATTTAAATTTTAAAATCATTTGTTTCTGATGAAAGGCCGAGGACGTTCTGAAATATCAAATATAATAGAAATAAATACTGTCAGAAAAATACATTTTTAGACATACAACTTTTTAGTAGTTTTTCCTATACACACACACACACATATATATATATATATATAAAAGGCATCGTGTGTGTATCTGTTTATCTGTCTGTATGCCCTTTATACAAATCCACAATTTTTATCCGATTCTCACCAAACTTCAAATATTCTTTAGTCTGAGCTCCAGGATCATGGTTTAGTTTTAAAGCATTCATTACACCCGAGCAACGGCGGCCTATACTGATAGTTTAAAACATTGTTAGTCAAATCAGTCCTTGATCTTATAGAAATGCATCTCTACAGGTTTGTCAGACTGAATGCCTAACAAGTTCAATTTCGAATTGGCTATTTGTTTGTTTGTTTTTTTTCATTTTAAGGAGAGAAAAAAATGTCAATTTGGAATTAAGCTAGTAAATACTAAGTCATATTTTCCAAGATACGCAACTGATAGTATTTTATGATTTTAAAATAGTGTTCTTGCGCGCAGGAATCTTTCATATTCATTTCATCTGACGATGAAAGAGGAGATAAGTAAGCGTGTCTTGGGCTGGTGGTATGAAAAGGGAAAGTCATAGAATGCCGAGAGCCGTGTACAGAGAATATAAAATTGTGAGGATAAGTTTTTTTGAAAATGTTTTCTACTTTTATATTGTGAATTTTTTTCCCCTTCAAAAATGTGTTATGGTAATAATTTTTCTTCAAAAATGTATTGTTGGTAATATTTTTCCTTCAAGAGTGAGTATTTTTATACTTTCATAGTGTTTTGACCCCAGCTACTTTCAGGTGCTACCACTCCGGGTCAGGGTGGACCTGAGAACAAAAGCAATTCAGAGGTGGTTCCATGCTCCTCACAATCTCCCTATCAAAGGCCTTGCTGCCGGATGAATTTTACAGTTATGCCCAGGACCCAGAAAATGAAGATAATACTGACGTTACTGCAATCAATTTATCTTATCTAATAAATGTTTAATTTATTTAAAAAGAAACGTTTTTGCAGAATTGAAAAATTAAAGTTTGTTTTATTGTACAAGCATTTTTTAATTACAAATTATATAAGCACAAATTATTTGGTAGGTTTTGTTTCTGCCCAGCAAAATGTATTTTATATTGTATGCTTTTGTGTGCGTGTTTGAGTGCTACTCGGTTAGAGTGAGTGCTGCTGCGTGTGTGAGCAAGAAACCGCGCGAGTACGAGTTAGTGCGCCTATGTTAGTGAGTGAGGACGAGTGGTTGAGTGAGTGCGTCCATGAGTGTAAAAATATCGCAGCAGAGCCCAAGCTCAGCTTGAGTGAGGGAAACATGTACAAAATGAAGTTAATCACGTCCTCAAAGCTCGGAAGACGCTTGTGGTAACGGATTGTTATAAGAATTGTAATAGTCATTTTAGTAGCAATTTAGAAAACTACCATGACTTTCAAAAACGTAAATCAGTAAATATATGCAATGTTATCTAAAAACTGAAAAAAACAGACCACACATTGATGAAAAATGACGAAGCATTTATAGGCACGGACAGTCATCGAAAAGAAAAATTCACGAAGTTTTTGATTGGACAACAATATTTCTTCTCTCATTGGTTAGAAAACGTCTAAGAAAAGGTAAATGGAGAAACAAATTCTCGTGAGCCTTGATTTTATATTCACGAAAAATATTGATGCAATATTATCTACAATGTCTAAGGAAATATCAACATACTTTATTGTAAGCTGAATGTGACATTTTATTTCATTACGTCTTTGTTTAATATTCCCTGATGCTTATTAGTTGATCGTAATAAGAAAATATAGTTTGGATCAAGTTATACGTCATAAAAAATTCTACTTTGAATGAATCTTTCAAAATTTCCTGCAATTGAATCTTATCAGATCGGTAACAGCAAGGAAACTACAAGACCTCCTACAAAAGGTAGCGGTGGAAAGTAAAAAAAAAAAAGACTACAAATAAACTGCAAGAAAACTGAATGCATGGTCATCAGCAAAAAGAACAACCCAAATACAGGTTGGGGAAACCAGAATCAAGCAAGTACAAAAATTTAAATACCTAGGAAGTGTTCTAACAGGAGACGGAAAATGCGACACAGAGATCTGAAGGTGAATTGGCATAGCAAAGGACGCGTTCCAGAAGCTGAGTAAAGTATTAAGACACAGGAAAATTTCACTAGAAACAAAAAAAAAGAGTGCTGGATTACTATGTGATGTCAATTCTTCAATACGGTAGTGAATGCTGGACAATATCATCGAAAATGACGACAAAACTGAAAGCAGCGGAAATGTGGTTCTACAGAAGGATGCTGCGGATATCGAGGACCGAGCATGCAAGCAACGATGAGGTGTTGGAAAGAATGGCAACAAAAAGGAAATTGATACTGAGCATCAGGAAGACACAACTGAAGTTCCTGGGACATGCAATAAGGAAGGAGAGCTTGGAGAACCTGATACTGACTGCCCAGATAGAAGGAAAGAGAGACACAGGAAGGCAGCGGATAACATATTTGCAGGGCCTGATCAGGTGGATGACGGAACGGGGGTTGCCAGGAGTAACAGGAGCAAACATACTAAGAGCCACAAGGGATAGGGAGACGCGGAGAACCATGATCGCCTACGTCCTGAAAGGACAGGGCACATAGAAAAAGAACGGCGTCTGTATTTTCCAAATATTAAATGTACTTTAGTATTTTAATTTATAAAAAAATTACATATCTTTTTAGAAGCATATAAATTCAATTGAATATCCTAACTTATGTTTCAATAAGTTTTTTCTATTCGAAACAGTGTGTTTAAGAAGATTTGTAAGCAATAATAATGCGATAGATAAAGATATCAAATTATTGTAGAGTAGGACTCGTCGTACTTCTTGCTCTTCCCTACTACTTCTGACAATGGACTGCTCCTATGGCAAGTAGCCACATTGAGGAGTAGTTGATTTACTAAATCTTTTTTTTTTGGTATGTATGAGTATTTAAGAAACTTTATCTTACCTACAAAATATTTTGTTCATTCCAGCCTAACTGCAGCCTACTTCCTAAATTACTGGTTATTTTGAACAAAGACAACATTACAGCACAAAGATACTTTCTTGGTTAAAAGAACCAATTTCAAATCAGGTGAAAATTAAGTTAAATTCACTAATAAACATTTTGAAAATTTCAATGAAAATGTAATTAAATGGATAAGGTTTGGCTTCCCGGCAAGAAATTTTGGCGTACGAAATACAAAACGAAAATAAGTTTTTAGCCATATGTTATCTAAATATGAGTTCAATCTTAATTTAAGATTATCTAAATTACTGAGAGATCAATGCTGTGTCAAGTCGTTCTGTATGTTAATGAAGACACCGACTTAATCATATCAGTAGAGATTAGGTTAAGTTAGCCGTGTTGGTGAGATGTTGTAATTTGAAGACACTTCACTGAAAACGTTTTAGAAAATAATTCCTAAGCACCGCACAAGCATACATGTAACATTGTTATTTTAGAACATCACTAAAAAGTAGATGTTTTGTTTCAACACTTGTGTCTTGTCAAATGATGGTGCAAATTGCGAGATGAAAAGATTTAGAAGTTTCAAAACTAACCAAACCCCCAATAGGGAAGACATTTTTAATTAGTCTGTGATGACCAATCAAATTACAAGTAAATGATAATGTAATAAAAAACATGACAAAATACACGAAAAATAATTTATTGATGCATTAATTTTTTATTAAAATAGAAATCAGTATTACGAACTGACTATTAATTTCACTTTAAAATAAAAATTTAAATTTTTAAAAATTATGAACAAATGTTAGAAATTACGAATTTCAAATTCTATATATAACTGGACATGTTCAAAGTATTATAAATTATTTAAAGATGAAACGGGGAAGAGAGAGACAGGCACACCCACACACGTATTACATATATATATATATATATATATATATATATATATATTATGGACTCTCCCGTCGATTTCGACGTATAAACGTCAAACTCAGACTACCAGAAAGAATTGTTTAAAGTGATGTAGACTTGTGTAGTACCATCCTCTCTTTTTGGAACTGCTGATAACAATTAGTGCAGAAGTCGCATTAACAGACTTCAGTTATTTAACCCATAACTGGAGGGAAGGGACGGATTGATATCTTTCCCAAGGGTTCCAGTGCGTAAGTGAATGCAAAGTGTTCAACTGGAAGTGGAAATCGGCTCACCGATTTCCCCCTCCGACCTGACATCCACTGCACTAGAACGCACACAACACTCCCAAGCGGTCACCCATCTAAGTACTGACCAGGCTCAGGGTTGCTTAACTTCGGTGATCGAGGGAGAACCGGTGTATTCAACGTGATATGACCGTAAGCAATACATTTAAAAATACATAAATACATATATATAGATGTGTGTGTGTGTTTTTAATTGTCTTTAGCAACGTGTCAATTTATCCGCTAATTCAATGCTAATGTAAAGAAAGTGCCTATGAAAGCTATATATATATATATATATATATTGGATACATGTAAGTCTGAATTCAAATTACAAGATAGGTAAGAGAGGTTTTTATACATTTCAAGACGAACACTCATTGTCATGTATAAACATAAGCACGCAAATTCACACGCCAAGAATAATACACACACACAAACAAAGCAACATATACAAAAATAAAGTCACATACACAGATCCCCTTATACACAACTATAAGTATAAATACGCACAAATATGCACAGAAACACCCACACACACATGAAAGCAAAGTATCGGACAGATTTTAGTTTCTCTGATTTTTCGTTTAAGATTCTTGCTAATATGAAGTCGCCAATATAACGAACATATATGGGTGTGCATGGTGTAATTACAAACTGTTTTCTAAATTGTTCATGTTAGAAATTAATTAGGATAGATTGGAGAGGCGAACTCATCACCATACCGTCAGTTTGTATGTATTATCATGATGATCGTAACAAGGTATTTTCGCTATTGCATGGGAACGAGAATTAAAGTTAGCATAAATATGGATAATAAAAGCAACACTACTACAGTTCTTCTCGCCCTTTCCGCCTGTGGAAATCCCATCCATTAACTTGCTTCCCTGAGGACTATCTGTTAAGTGTCATACGTGATCTCGAAAGGAATATGACTGGACAGAATATTTTTCCCGCAGTAGTTTGCCGTTACTTTCTGCAATAGACTAGTTACCAACCAAGGCTATAGAACCCAGTCTGTTCTGATATTTAACCCATAGCTGGAAAAAGACTGATTAATACCTTTCCCAAGAGTATTTGCGCGTAAGTGAATGCAATAAATTTGAAGTCGACTCTCCGATTTCTCGTTCCGGGCCGATATCCACTCCACCACAACGCACATCCGTACATACCTGACAATTACAATCTTCAAAATTTAATTGCAACATCAATCGTCATATTTTTTTCTTCTTGGATCCCGTTCATCTTTGGCCCTTTCTTCAATCCTCCCTAAACACGGCGGCCAATTCCTGGCACCCTTCGTCATCCGTCATAATCGCCCTTGCTCGAGTCAGAATCTGTTCAAGATTCATGTCGTCCATCTTGGACGAAGCTTTGAGGAGCTGCCTAACGTGATGGGGCAACCCTGACACAAACGCACATGCCATCCACCGACCAGGCAGCGGTTCTATTAGTCGCGCCAGACGGTGCATTTCAGCCAGGGATTCATCAACCGTTTCCCCTGGGCGAAGACGCCTTCCCATGAATTAGTCGAACGCATTAAACCTGTGAGTCGCGTACGCCGTCATAAGGGCATGATGCGCTCGATCTTGTCCATGGCGCAAAGTTCAGACCAATTTCACATTCTCTATCCATTCAACAATGGGCATATCCGTTGGGGCACCGCTGAATTCTGGGATCAAACGGACGTCAACATTTTGCCTTCCATTTTGACGAATTATTATGCCGAAATAGCTTTACATGCTAAGCAAATACGGGCTCTTTTTTGGCGGGGACAAGCAAGTCGCAAACAGTAGTGCTCGTCCCAGGTTGTATCTCATGTCTGCCACAGACATCCACTTGATTTCACTAATGCAACCACTCATAAAAACATCTTTTAGGTTTATCTAAAACATCGCCGTGGTATCATTCGTACAAGGTTCGAGAAATTTCAGGAATTACTTTGAAATTTACTTAAATCTTTATAGCGAGTGCAATCTGCCAACTATAAAAAGTCAGGTGAGAAAGTATATACTCTTATATGCATTTAACTTCCTTAAAAACACGTGCAAAAAAATCCCTTTCTGCGTATTTTTGAAAGAGAAAGGATACAAACAAAATCCTAAATTAAAATGAAAATTTCTAGAAAAACAAGAATCTTTAAGTCGTTTTATGACATCTGCCCGTTGTACCTGAGTGAAAAGCTGCAGATCTCAAGGTTGAACAATTGAACCGCAGAGATAAATTGACCGTTTTATGGAAATATCGAAATTATTTTTCGCTAAAATGTTTCATTTATAACTTTTGCTCCAATATAACTTAAAAATTAAAATTTATTTTACTAAAATAAATGGCCCACAAAATACTATGTTTTTTTTTAACTATAATGTACCTTAGTATACTATAATTTAGTTATAATTCCAGCTCATTTACTTAAAAAATAAATCTTTCAAATTTAATTGCAAGGTTTCATTTAACTTATAAATTGTTTACCAAAATGAATAATCCACACAATACTTAATTGGTTTTCTAGACCATAATATAGCTAAGTATACCATAATTATTAAATCCTGATTCTAGACTATACATTCCACCTCCTTTACTTATGAGGTAGTACAAAATCAAAAAAAATAAAAAAATGTAAATCTAACCTGCTGCTGAAAATTATTGTCTACTCATTGAAATAATGTTCCCACAATGTATCTTTTACCCAGACAAAATTCTTTTAAAATTTCAAAAACTACAAGGTTTCATTTATAGTTTATGCTCTAATATAACTTATTTTACTAAAATATGATCCACACAGTATTTCGTTTCCTTAACTACAATATACTTTAATATACCATAAGTATTTAATCCTAATTCTAACACGCCAGCTCATTTACTCGAAGTAGTTAAACAAAAAATCCTGCCTGCTGTTAACCTATTGTATTGTGTAGTCTCACTATGAACCTTAGAGAAAATTTTCTTTGAAATTTTTTTTATTAAAGTTTCATTTATAGCTTACACTTCAACAATTTTAACAAATAATTTTATTAAAATAAGTGACCCACACAATAACTTTTTTCATTTATAACTTACACTTCAACATAATTTTAAAAAATAATTATTTTATTAAAATATATGACCCACACAATACCTTATTAGAATATACCTAAGTATACCATAATTATTGAATCCTAATTTCAACCCCTTTACTCATGAGGTAGCATTAAAAAGAATCTAATTTTCAATAAGAAAAAAAGACCTAAAATCCAAACTGATGTTAACAATTGTCTACCCATTTCAAAAATCTATGGTCCTCCTACGTATCTTAGCCAGACAAAATTAGTGATATATCTAGATACCAGGTCATCCTGCTTCCTTTCACGACCCAAATGTTAAAACTCCATGGTTACCTAATTCTCATTTTTTATTGAACAATATTGACACACCTAAGGCATTTTCTCCAATTCTCACTCCCTAATTTTCGAGATATAAGATGAATTCATCTTATATTCGCAAAATAAATCATTTTCACCACTTATTTTACCACATCACCTGAAGAACAGTTTTGTTCTAAACATGGAAATTTTTGTATAGTGATATTTTATAAACCATTGCAATAACAAAATTACAATATTAAGCTCTACTCTGCATCGAGCACTCTTTATAAAAGTAAATGCTTGAACAGTGAGTTTTAATCTATGTGTTCTTTCACATATATATATATATATATATATATATATACACATACATACACACACAAATGGTACATTTGTTTCGACATTGAAACTTCAATGTCTCATTAGGCGATATGTATAGAAATGGAAAGTCTCATTTCTTATATTTGGTCAATTGTGTTTGGGATGTTGGTGGGGGTAGTGATAAAGGAACAAGTCTCGTGTACTGACCGTTAGAATTTTGAAGAAAGTGGTGTGGGTAGTTAAAATGTTTGATTAATGAGAGTCTTTGATACACTAGCAGTTTAACCCGGTTTCACTAGGGTATTTTAAGGAATAAGAAAAACATATGAATTAACATAGCAAATACTTACACAACGTCCACCCTCATCACTTATAGATAACAATGTAGAAGATCTCTATTGGATTAGTGTGAGAGGGAAGGGGCAACATATATAGATAATATAAAGTGGGGTAATCGATTCTATATTATAATCAATATATAAACTAATCCCTGACTTTATGAGGTGATAATATATTTTTCTACCGTTAATTTTGGCTTTCTGAAAATTTTCAAGGGTGTCGTTAGTATTTTAAAATTGTGATCTACATCTGAGCGCAACTCCCGTCGAGGTAGACTGCAAAATGTAGACGCTAAGTTGAATCTATCAAACAAATACTTACACAACGTCCAACCTCGTCACTTATATATGCCATTCTTTTAGGCTTATTTGACTAGTTATAAACAAAGCTTCTATCCTTTAAAAACCATAGACAATCTTTCCTAATCACCATCTGCTATATTCCCTGAGAGCAATACACTAAGCTTTCTCAGTCTCACTCTCTCGACTGACCTTAAGTGGATCGACTACATTGAATAGCTAAATCTGCTGCTAAGAAGGTCGAGTCCCTGTTTTGGGCCAGGTAGTGCTTCTCTTCTGAATCCATCATGCACATTTACAAATCTAACATACGCCCGTGCATTAAATACTGCTGTCCTCTCTGATCGGGCACCCCTACTGTTCACCTTGGGGTTTTCGACAAAATCCAAAAAGGAATCTACAATTTAGTGGAGCCTGATCTGGTGGCCAGATTCCATTCTCTCTCTCTCTCCGATACGATATGGCTTTACTGTGTCTTTTACAAATACTTTAACAGATTCTTCTCCGACGAGCTTAGCTTCTTAGTGCTCCCACCCCACGAATTTACTCGAAATACTAGACTGGCAATAAGGTCCCACACTTTTACTGTAAAAACCATCAAGTGTAACCACAACTTTTACTCTTTCAGCATCTTTTTCTCTCATTTCACGCCTTTGGAACTCCCTTTTGTATAGTTCATTGATAGCTACAATCTCTAAGAGTTTAAATGCAACTGTCATCTCTTGTCAATTCCCATCCTTCTCGATTTACTAACCCGCGGCTCTCTTCACACCAATGTGCTCGTCCTTCTCTATTTCTCCGACACTTACTGTGACCTGTTCTCCTTTCTCTTCACTATTATGCAACCTTCTGCGCACCAGTGGCAGTTCTAATTTGCTTGGGGTGAGACGATTATAAAAAAAATTCTTAAAGAATTCCGAATATTTACAGTCTTTTATCATATGCGATATAGGCACTACTACGCATGTGAGAACTAAATATCTCCCAAATGATACATGAAGTCTGATGGTGCTCTAAAACTAGTACCTGTGGACTACGATGATAGACAATGCCCCACAAAAGTAGCTTACCTGCCTTGAAGATCAATATTCGAAATCAAGGCTTTTATTTAGGCTTGGGCACCGGCTCCTGTACCTGATGGTAAAAAACACTGTTGTAACAATCTATGTTTCTGTTAAAATTTTAGCTTCTGCAGTTTCTGAATTAGAAGCTTAATAATTTATAATAGAATGACTTACAAACGATTAAGAATTTCCTGTTTTAAATATTTTTAATGTTATTTGGGAGAAATATTATCCATTTGGCATATGAACAAAATGCTATCTTATTAAAATCAGTTTATGAAGATTAATAATATTTAATTTATAAGGCTGCAAGCAAAAAAAGAAAAAATGTAAAATCTCATAAGGTTGACTGAGGAAATAGGCTCATAAGAGGGAGAAAAAGTTGTATAATCCAAACGGTCATAATTCACGAAGACCTGCTCGCATAAGGCTACATGAGAGTTAATCTGTGAGGATCAAACTTACGTTGTTTTGTAAATCCAATACCATTTTATTGACCACAAAGAGTCGCCCAAACTTAATCAATATTGCTATTGACGAGGTTTAGGGGAGTCTTGCACACAGAAACGACCTCTTTATTGGCAGTCACTGCCACACAAATCATCCCTAAACTGCATTTGTAGTAGAGATCACCTCTATATGGGCAATGTATATTGAATATAGAAACATAAACAACTGCCTAAAAAGTGACATCTTCCGTATTTCCCGAGTAGAATCATGTCAAACTTTGTGGTTTATATAGCACGCTTGCTTTGTTCTTGCTACGAAGATAATCGATGTTATTTCTAAGAACTAATTCTAAAATTACTTCCCAAAAAACACTTTTCTACGTCTTATACACAGGAGAAAAACATTTCGGAAAAAAATGAAAGAAAAATAAAGTTATTAAAAATATTAATCTGAAATTATAAAATCTTGCAGTTTTCTTATTTAAAAATTACTTTTAGAATACTAAATATTTGGTTATAACGATAAAAAATGTTCATAATGTACAAGAATTTAGAAAAGAAACCGTTTAATGTATATTAATATTAATAATAAATATTATATATTAATTTTAATTTGTAGTGCTTCCTATTTATGGGTTAAAGCTTAAAAGAAACATTCGATGAGCTTTTTACTCTTCTGCAGTAGAACCTAATTTTTTTTGCGAATGATTTAATTTGGAATTACTATATTAAATACTTCTTACCCCCACCCATAGATAATCAGTAGTGAAGGTGGTGTTTTACTGAAGGTAATTCTATATAAAATAATTTGCAGATCCTGTTACGTTTAAACTTAAGAATGGACGTATCACGAATATATACCCTGGGGTCCCAATTCTACGATGTAACCACGGTTAATCAAAATTATTTCTTAGCTAAATGTAGAGATTTTAAAGCTGTTATAAAAAACATTTCTAAACCTACTCGCGGCTATTTTTATTAAATGAAAGTTTTATATATATATATGTTTTTATTCAACAAAACTATATCTATGGTAAAATCCTACAACTTACTGGTATTTACCGTGTGTATTCAAAATATTTTTCATGGTTTTTACACAGTATATACTTCTAGTTTGCGAATTCTCGCATCTCAATCCAAGGTTGTGTGAATGGTTTTTAGTTCAGATATCAAACAAAAGAATTATTTCAATATTCCTACATGACAAACTAATTTACAAAACAAAAATACATAAAAATAAGACGCGTCATTGAAACAACTAATATTTACGAAAAGGGAGTTCAATTCATAAAATTATTTTAATTCTTTTCAAATTGTTGGACACGCTAAAATAGTAATTTATCACATAAAACGATCAAACAAATGAAATCTACAGCCAAAAGGAACTTGATTTTTTCTGAAATAAAAAGAAAAACTTTTCTGAATATTTCGACATCACTTGCCTTCTCGTGCCAAGAAAAATATTTATTGAGAATCGCTTGCATATATAGTCAACTAAAAAGATTTTTCCTTTATTTTAGGTTGTGCATATTTCAAAAGGTTATTAGGCTAACTATTCAGGCATATCAAGGAACCGCTTTTCATCTCTTACGATACACAATATACGCAGATCATCCGTAAGTGATTTTTAAAACTCATCCCCGTCTTCGAGATTTTTTTTTCTACAAAACCTGGAAGCGATAGCGGTTGCAGACTTTTTTTGTGAGTGAGGAGGGGTATTTTTCTCTTTAAAACCAATGTTTGATTTTCTAGGCTTCAGATTTTTTTTAAATTTCAAAATGTTTGTCGTCAATAAAACACATTTGTAAAAGTCACACTAAGAGAAAAAGATATTAACAAATAATTATATACATAGACGGGGCGAACCCATAAAAGTCAAGTGCAGAGAATTCCTAAGTAAATCTTTAAGCACAGCGCTAACCAATATGAAAAAGCTACAATAACGAGATTTGAAATAAAAAAAGATAATTTCAATACTCACCTGTATGTCCCACTTACCTGTAATTTATCAATTATTTTCGCTTTTTCAGCAGGGAAGGGGAATAAAAAGAAACAAAAAGAATGGTCACGGGGGCTGGACAAAAAACATTTTCGTCTTTGGCCCGAGATGCATATATTTATGCATTCGGCGATTCTCACATTAGACCTTGTGTAACATCTAGCTTTGGTGGGAAATTGATAAAACTGACTTACTAGAGATACTAAAATATTTGCCACTGAATCTTGGAGGGGGAATGGGAAATATGACTAAAGAAAAGATAATATTTGAAAAGATTGAGATTAACTTCAGAGAGTTAATCCATAAACCAATCACAACTTAAGCTCAGAGGCCACAAATCATCTTACCAAGCCAGTATCCATGTAGAACTTCGTATGAAAAATTTAAAAAGAAAATTAATGTACACAAGCTCTCAGCCATACTGTATCCTCTAACCACTCTCCCATAATGCAAGCCATTTTTCCTCTTCTACCTAATAAGTAACCCTATCTTGCAGTCTGCAGTTTTCCCTTATTTTTTCAACGGTTGCTTTTAGCAGAAAAAAGTTAAGTCTACATAACTTTAATCTTTTTTTATAATACAATAAAAAAATAAAAGAGAACGACGATAAATATTGAAAAATATTTTTTTCAAAACAAACTTTAGAAATTTATCTCCGCCAATATAAATTTTGCAAAATTATTAAAGCACAATCGCTGAATTTGCATTTCTTTGCATTCCAATATAATGACTGACATGAAACTTTACTCAAGTTATTTATATAATTACCAGATCCACGACTTTCATCATCAATAATTAATCATTTGCAACAATCAATTGTCAAACAAAAACAAACGTTGTTATTACAATTTTCTCACAGATTAACAAAAGTGGTATAACTCTCTTAATATTGTAACATATACATATATTTTTTTATATATAACTTTAAAAAATACAAAATATTTAAGAAAAACAACATGCACGCAAATTAAAACACCAATTAACTTACCTCGCCAATGGAAGTAAAAAAAAAAAATGGCGGCAAAACTCTAACAACATTAAATAGGCAGACGAACAATGCAGTAACGGTAACGGTAAGTTTTCATTGGCTGAAATCAAATAGAAATCAGGTGAAAATTCACGGATTCAATAGCGATTGGTTAACTACTTTTTCGACAGCATTTATTATTGTGTTTATTTCTAATCCTAATCCTAGCTGGTTTGTGCTCCTCGATGTGGCATAATTGTTAGCAAGCTGGGCTTGTTGCAAATTAATGGTGCGTTTAATACTCGCTGTGTTTTTCATATTTTAGGCCTTAAACCACATCTAAGCTGTGCTTAGAAAATCACCGAATATTGTAAATAGTTGTTGATTTTTCTTTGTAAATATACACTGGTGAACTTTTAATATTTTTCCTCGCCATCTCAAAGATGAAAAAGAGACTTGAAGCAACAGAAATGTGGTTCTATTGAAATCTGATCAGTTGAATTTGTTTTGGTCATATGTGCAATAGAAATTGATATTTTTAGGGGTTCGAAACTCCAAGTGACAACTGGAAGAGGCACCAGTTTTGAAGGTTTCGATCCACTGCAAGGAGATATATATATATATGTGTGTGTGTATGAACGAGAGAAAAAGATATACGCACACGCATTGAAGTCCTTTAACCTAAACACAGTTCTATATGTAACAGTTTAGTCACAAACATATATATATACATCAATGTGCTTGTCTCTACCTTTCATCCGCCCTATTTTTGTTGGAGACCGATAACAGATAAACAACTTTAACTTTCACTGTGACTTTTTATTAGACTAATTCACGGTGATATGTGTAGATGATGGCAACGTCTCTTCAGGGCACCGAGTTTGTAGTTTTCTGATTGCAGCTTTCGACTGATAGTTAGAAGACGGAACTCTTGCGTAGCATCTAGAGAGGCTTACTTGATCAACAGTCGAATAATATCCGGGTTTTTGCGGTGCCATATTGCCTATAGATGGGCGTCTCTGCAAGCACCTCCATTGGGCAACCCTGAGGCCACACTATACTGCAGTCTACGCCAGTTAACTTTCCATACATTTGACGACCGACTGATACTACTACTACTATAGGCCTCTCCTTGATCGAAGTAATTCACCATGAGTATAAGTACTCAAAGATATAAAATTAAACCAGCATGCTCGTCTGCTATTGCTCAGAGAAATCACTTCTTCCGGCTTTGCCAGAATGACATGACTTATTACAATAGACGCCTTTTCGACTCTGCTCGTAAAGAATTCAAGCGTGCTCTAAATGATACAAAGTTTTTCTTTTACTGATAGAATAAAACAACGTATAGCAAATTCGGTTTTAGAGATTACTGCCGTCTCTGTAAGTGAGCAATGAACAACAGCATACCCTGAATCTATCTATTCAATGAGCAAATAAGATTGCATGCTTTGCTTGAAAATTCACTTCCAACTCAACTTTTCTTGATTCGTTTTGAAAACCCACACCCGATGTCCACCTATAACAGAGACTCAGCTGAGTGATATCTGGATAAACCCGCCTCTGGTCTGGAACATCATTTCTAAATTAGACTCACATAAGGCAAATGAAGGTGGTGGAATCTTAGGCATCCTACTAAAAAATGTGCCCCTAAGCTGGCTCTAGTATTGCCTTTCTGTATCCTACTTTCATGTTCGTGGGAAATCTTCTGTAGTTTCTGTTTTAAAGTATTCTGGTAAAACGTGTAACTTCACTAATTATCGCCCTGTTAGCCCTTTAAGGCTTTTCGGTAAAAGTATTTGAGGATCTAATCAATGCTGAAGAAGTTAAGCAACTCACATCTCATGACCATCTGACAAAAAATATTGCTTCTGTTTCGCCAGATTTATTACTGATAGGCTAACGGCCATCTCTGACTATGTATACAAGTCAAAGTTCAAGATGTGGCTCTAGATATAAAGGCTTTTGACAGGATTTGGCATGCGGGCCTTCTACTCACGCTACTGGGCTATGACATTAATGGAGAACTTTTTGATTTAATCTATTCAAATCGTAAAATGAAGGTCGTTTGGAAAGGGCAAGATTCTAGATCTGCACACACATTATCCTAAGTCCTACACTGTTTATGGGTTGTTAATGCTCTTCTTGATGTCCTCAATATCCAAGTAGGCATCTATGCGGATCACATTTACTCCCGTCTCAATAGAAAATCTGCCAAAGATGGCAAAGTGAACCTGGCTACTGTTCTTGAAACGGACTTCCAATCAGTGGTTAACTGGGGCAGGAAATTGCTTGTAAACTGTAATGGCCCCAAAACAAAACTGCTCCCCTTTAACCACCATAGAGAAACCTTCCTGCTCAATGAGCCTTTTTGAATTATACATTGTGGTGCAGTAGCTATCGGCTCGGAACGAGAAATCGGAGAGCCGTGTTCGAATTCCATTTGCATTCTCTTACCGCAGAAAGACATGTTACTGCAGAAAAGTCTTCTACACACTCAGTCATGTCTCGAAAGTATGGATCACGTATGACACTTAAGTGACAAAAGAATTGTTTGCACAGATTAATAACTTTGCTTTATTTAATAGATTATTTATGATGGCTATTATGTATCTGTGTAAACGTTCACGGGTTATTTAACTGTGGATATGGGGCAATGTTTCTTTTTATATATAAATTATAAATTATTTAAATTTTTTAGTACTTGTAAAATTAAATGATAGAGAGACAGACAAAGGGTTCAAAGATAAATAAATGTTGAAAATTGTACTTCTTTCGAATAAAATAGGAAATAATTAGAATTAATATTTTATTAATATATTCAATTGAAAATATAGCTAACAAAAAGAAAACTGCTTTTGCAATTTCACATATTTTCAACCTTTGGGTCGTTTTTCATAAAGAGAGAAAATTACTCTGCTGACTATATGCACCCTATGATAAGCTTTTTTCTTAGTCTCAGCGTGAAAAAATCATTATTTAATGTCAGGCTAAACGTTGCCTCTGAACTCATATGCTTATTAATATGCTTGCAATCTGTGCACGGATGGCGCCATATAGTAATTAAAACAGTTGGATACCAACAATGTTATTTGTGCATCGCTTATCGGAAATATTTTGAAGTAAATAATTGTCCTTCTAGAGTAAAGATATGAAGTTACCGAATAAATAACTTCGAGGGGAAAGGAACGTTAATAAAGACTTTCAGACGGATAGGAGGAAAGTAAGAATCATCTTAAAGTTGTAGTTTGATTTTCGCACACACAGATACAAAGATGGTTATTAATAAACATTGATAGATAGATAGATAAAGAATGTTAAGATATATGAATGCATTTAACCATAGATAGATATATAAATATAAAGTTAACATCAAGACATATATATGCACATGTATATATAGAGAGATAGACAGACAGTGAAAGAGAATATTAAGTTATGTAAATGTTTATAAACATAGATAGATACGTAGACAGAAAATATTAAGATATATAACCATAGATAGAAATTATATATATATGAGTCATATATGTGTATTTAGTGTATCGAGGCAGCAAATAATTTTCTAAACATATACTGTTAAATATAAGAGACAATGAATGTCTATTATGTTTAATCATGAGTCGTTCTAAACATCGTATTTTGGCTTTAATTTCAGTTGAAAATAAAGACAAAAAGTCTCCAACATTTGCATAATTTTTTATTAAGTTGTTGTGACGTCATAAAACCGCATTACAAATTTGCGAACTGCGTTTGCTATTTTTCGTCACTGTTTGGGTTGCTTAGCGGAGTTTTATGTCAGCACAAGATCAAATCGTCGCTGATGGTGAATGTTTTTGTGTTAACATCCTTGTAACCTCTCTGAAGATGGCTCATGTAAGCCGAAAGCTTAGCACCAAAAAATATCCAAATGTTGGAGAATTTTTGTCTTTATTTTCAACTAAACTTAAAGCCAAAATACGATGTTTAGAACAGCTCATGATTAAATATTTAACAGTATATGTTTAGAATATATATATATATATATATAGTGAAGAAAAAGAAGGAAGGAGAAAAAATAAGGTAAGGAAAGACAGAGGAAATAAATAGAAAAAGTTACTTGGTATGTATTTTTTGGGGCCAAATTCCAAAATGAATCTTCACTCTGATTAGTTAAAAGAAACACATGTACATTTTATGTCTTCCCACATGCATAACCAGCAAACAGAAGGTTTTTGTATTTAAATGTAAATCATTTTGTAAAACCAATATCAAACATTACCTGATGAAGAGAATCTCGAAACCTCGAAATTTCTGTGTCGTAATCTACAATTAATTCATAACTATATCTATATAACTTTAGGTGGATAGAAAATATTACAATATATAAATATATGCAACTTCAGAGAGACAGAAAATAGCACATGTAATAATCTTGGTTTAATAACATTTTTATATTTCTGTATAAAGAAATTAAATTCTTGACTTATTTGTAAATACGTCGCCAGAAACTATCAGTGAGATATTAAGATTTGTTCCTGTATTGAAAGCATATAGGTCATTTCAAGAGGAATATATCATCAAATTGTTTTTATATCTAATAAGCTTTCGAATGAAAATTTTTGGGCTGATGGATCCAGTCTGTTTCTTTGCCTTGAGGACACGACTGACAGTTGAAAGGCTCACACCAACAATTTCCGCCTTCTCGCTGTAAGGTTTGCCAGTGTGTTCTTGCAGCGTTACAATTTTCGGATGCTTCCTTGGAGTAACGTCCCCTGTATACAATGCTCTTAGAGGAAAATAAGGACAGGGAAAAACAGTGCGTGTCATACATGATGCGCTTAAGCAAATGAATAGTAGTTCAGAATTTGAGAGAAATAACAAGAAAAAATATATTAAGAGCTCACAAAGGACAGGAAGAGCCATGATCGCCAACGTCCTGGAGGGACACGGCACATAAAAGTATATGGGCGCTATTTCTGCCGCACCCTATACTTTATCCTTATTATGAGAAATATTCTAGACGTTAATAGTGTGGAATATTTACGGAATCATTTGTATGTCTAAAATGTCAGTCAGTCAGTTTAGTGACCATACGTGATACACGCTTTGGGCGATCATGTCTCGAAAGAGACATGACTGACTGGGCAGAAGATTATCCTGCACTAGGTTGGCATTACTTTCTGCGGTAGATTGGTTGCCAGCCAAGGCTATAGAACCCAATCTGTCCTATTATTTAACCCATTACGAGAGGGAAGACGGATTAATACCAGTTAAGAAAAATATTTGGGCACTATTTCTGCTGCATCCTACATTTTATCCATATTATGTTAAATATTCTAGACTTTAATAGTGTGAAATATTTACGGAATCATTTGTATGTCTAAAATGTCAGTCAGTCAGTTTAGGGCCATACGTGATACACGCTTTGGGCGATCATGTCTCGAAAGAGACATGACTGACTGGGCAGAAGATTATCCAGCAGTAGGTTGGCATTACTTTCTGCGGTAGATTGGTTGCCATTCAAGGATATAGAACCCAATCTGTCCTATTATCTAACCCATAACGAGAGGGAAGAGAGGGAAGAAAAATATTTGCGCGCTATTTCTGCCGCACCCTACACTTTATCCATATTATGTTAAATATTCTAGACGTTAATAGTGTGGAATATTTACGGAATCGTTTTTATTTGAATTACTTGCATTCCTAAGTGAATGTGAGGAATTCAACTGGAATTCGAACTCGACTCTCCGATTTGTCGTTCCGAGTCGATATTCACTGCACTCAACGCACATCCGAAAATGTAAAGTGACAAATAAATAGAGACGAAATGAACATTATATTAATATGACACACACAACTCCTTCATCTGAATACTAATTGGATTCAGGAGAAGAAACACTGAGAGTAACGCATATGTGAGAACTGAAATAGATTAGTGTAATTTCTAATATTTTCTTAGTCCCTCTGTGATATTCCTTATTATATTTTCCAAAATGCTTGTCCGCTTGATTGAATTCGTTTCCATTATTGGTAAATCCTTAATTTTCGATATAGCATATTTATATTCACACTTTCCTTTGGTTGTAAATTTTGGCTGTATTTTGTTCCTTTCCTTATTGTTCGAATCAATAACCAGACACTGATGAAGATAAAGGAAACCTTTATACAATTTGAGGACTCTGAATTCTGAAAGAAAACAAATGCACAGATGTTACTCGAGATAATTATATAAATGCTTCAACAGCATCAGTAAAGATAAAACGAATGTTTTTAACTCGATATTAAAGACATCATTTAATAAAAAAGAAAAATATGCATTAAATTTTTAACAACTTGCAGGTAGTTTCAATATCTTGAAATATCTATCATCTTACAATAGACGAAACTCTTAATCTAAACAAATCCTTTTTTATTTATCTGATGTGAAACTCAAGACGAGTTGTTTGTCTTTCTTTCGTAAATTTGAGTTGAACCAAGTACAAATAAAGCAGAAACCTTTTCGATCCTATAAAGAGTAATTTTCTTTATTAGAAATAATGGCGATTAAAATTACAACAGAAGCAATCATACAACGTAATGGGTCAGAACAAAAGTTAGTAGCGTTTGTAAATTAAATTCCAGACAACATATACATAGTTGTACATAAGCTTTTCAGCCATATATACGCAATTTTGTTCCACCATCTTTGTGGCAGCATTATGATCCCATCCTCCCAGAATGTGGCATCTTTCTGAGTTATGAACTCGTGTTCTTTTCTTCTTTATGGGCCATGTCCTTTCAGGACGTAGGCGATCATGGCTTTCTACATCGCCTTGTCCCTGGTGGCTCTTAGCCCGCTTTCTCCTGTTACAACACGCAACACTCGTTCCGTCATCCACCTGATCAGGTGATGTTATCCGCTGCTTTCCTGTCTCTTTTCCCCTCAATTCGGCCTGTTAGTATCAGGTTCTTCAAGCCCTCCTTCCTCATGGTATGTCCCAAGAACTTTAGTTGTATCTTCCTGATGCTAAGTATTAATTTTCTTTTTGTTTCCATCCTTTCCAAAACCTCGTCATTTCTCACATGCTGGGTCCATGATATCGGCAGCATCCTTCTGTAGAACCACAATTCAGCTGCTTCAAGTTTTTACGTCATCTTTGAAGATATTGTCTAACATTCACTGCCATATTGAAGAACTGACATCACAAAGCAATCCAATACTCTCCTCTTCGTTTCTAGTGAAATTGTCCTGTTTCTTGATACTTTACTCAACTTCTGGAATACTTCTTTCGCCATGCCAATTCGCCTTCCGATCTCAATGTCATACTTTCCGTCTTCTGTTAGAGAGGTTTTTATTGTCTTTCAGAGAATTGAGGTTCTTCCCATAAACATCATTATTTAAACACGTTGTAATCTGACTGCGCACGTTCATGTACGGCGTCTCAAGTGGAATATTTTCAGCTCAAGCAACCTCTGCTATATCTTCAATGAGACGATTTCTGGTGCTGTTTTGATAGAAAATGATACCCTTCCGATTGGCCATTATCGAGTCTTCTTCAGCGACTGCCATTTTTAATCAATCAAACTGGGAACAATACGTGTTTGAATTGAGGAAGCACAGTTCGTTTTACCTAGAAACATTTCATGCGTTATTTTGAAGAGTTTAGTGCAACTACTGTACTTTTCTTTAATAAAGAAAGTCACTGTGGATAAATCAGATAAAATATACTAATACCTAGTTTCTGGGGATCCTTATCTCAGGCAGTATTCCTCCATGTTCAAAAATATATAAAAAATATACTATGATTATTGTAATAAAAATACTGAAATCAACTTCGATGGATTAAAAAAATAATTATGATTGCTTTTGTTTTCTATTTTGACTAATGTCCCTCTTCTAAATTGTATAGCTCTGCTATAATCTATAATGGGCAGGTCAAAACAAATATTGTTTGGAAGGTCGATTAATAGACAGAAGAATTCTCAGGCCCCGTCATCCACCTGCTCAGGCCTTTTAAATATCTTATCCGCTGCTTTCCTCTGTCTCTTTTACCATCTATTTAGCCTGTTAGTATTAGGTTCTCCAAGCCATGTTTCCTCATTGCATGTCCCGAAGAACTTTAGTTGTCTCTTCCTGATGCTCAATATTAATTTCCTTTTCGTTTCCATCATTTTAAAACCTCGTCATTGCTCCCATGCTCGGTCCAGGATATCCACAGTATCCTTCTGTAGAACCACATTTCAGCTACTTCAAGTTTTTCCTTTATCTTTGTTGATTATTTAGTTGTAAAAACGTGCTTAGAAATGTAAGAACGGTGCTAAAGACGTAGAAGATTTATGATATGCCATTTTGGTAAGGCTTCTCTATTCCTCATTCACAAACATCTAAAAAGAAACTAGAAAATAAAAGTTACCAGATATATGAATAAGGATAAATAATCAAAGGACTTCAGCGGCAATCATGAAAGAGAAGCCATGTTGAATGCATTCAAGCGAGACAGCAGGCAGGAGACAAATTATATACAGATTAACCTTGTAAGTTCTAGATTCAGGAGTGTGCCATGTCCCTTCAGGACGAGGCGATTATGGACTTCCACTTCCTCCTGACTCTTGTCGCTCTTAATATTTTCGTCTTGGTATCTCGCCGAATGTGCGTTGTGGTGCAGTGGATATCGACTCGGAACGGGGAACCGAGTTCAAATTCCAGTTGAATTCGTTGCATTCACTTACGCGCAAATACCCTTGGGAAAGGTATTCATCCGTCTCTTCTCTCCACTTATGGGTTAAATAACTGGATAGATTGAGTTCTATAGCCTTGGCTAGCAACCGGTCTACCGCAGAATGTAATGGCAACCTAGTGCGGGATAATCTTTTGCCCAGTCAGTCATGCCTTTGTATACCTGATGAATTAATTTCCAGTCCATATGCAAGCGGTTTGCTGCCAATATAAGTTCTTGGTTATTCTAATCTCTTTCCCGAAAATGCCGAGGTTGCCCAGCATTTCCAATGAGTCTTTGTGATGTGCGTTGAGCTTCGTGAATTTAAACATTGGTTCATGAATTCGATTCAATTTGTCAATTTTGAGTTCAATCCATTTGTCAATTCTTATAAATTTGGTCTGAATGGGAAAAAAAAGGTGGACAATAATCGAGAAATGTTATATGAAAACAAATCTATATATTCATAGTTATGACCAGTAGATTGAGAATAATCTACGCCCGTAGGTTTCCTTTCGAAATTCCATGAAGGTCACAGCTACGATAGACAACTGAAGGCTGGAGAATACCACGACTGAAACGGTGTGATAAGACTAATCTGAATGTAAATAATGTAAATAATATAGCCTTGTTTAAAAAATGTGGAAATGTGAAGGAGGAACTTGATTTTATCTTTTGTACGTATTTACTAAAGATAAACTAATTTTACATATACCGAACTTACTCCCAACGGCTTTGGCAATAAGCTTACTGAAAACAGATTCTTGTGAACGTGTACGAAACATTGTTTTTTGTTTGTTTATTTTGTCAGTAAAAATATTAATCATCTCCTTTCTTTAACCACGTTCATCTTTTTTCCTTTCTTCATTCCTCTCTATTCTCAGTATTTTCTTTCACTTTCACTCCATGTAGCCCCCCACCCCTGCGTACTGGTACTAGTAGCACTCCCTTTCTTTCGTTAAAATGGTTAAAAAATTGAAAAAAATAGATTTATGTTTCTGTAATAGCTGGTTTGTGTTGGCACAAAGTAAAAAGTCATCGTACCCGAGTTTTTCTGTGTGCTGTCCTTGTTGAGGCTATTGATTATGTCAGGTAATGCACTCTTTACCAGAAACTTTAAGGTCTGCTAAGCATAGTTGGAGTATAAACCAAAAATGATCACTGTATGTGTTGAGCAAGCATAAATGTGCCTGAACAGGCGACTGCAATAAGGACTGGTTAGCTGTCCTAGTAGAGAGTAATACTCCAAGCGGGTAGCCATTAAATAGATCTGTAAGAAGAAAGCACCGGAACAAGAAAGATATTGATTTTTTTTGGGGGGGGTTGGGGGGGGTTGTATATTTATTTTAAATATTTTCAATGTAGTTTTTGCATAACAGTTTGATTTACAAGTAACACATTCTTTTCGAGATGTGGATAAATTCTCGGATGTGCGTTGTGGTGCAGTGGATATCGACTCGGAACGACAAATCGGGGTGCCGAGTTCGAATTCCAGTTGAATTACTTGCATTCACTTACGCACAAATACCCTTGGGAAAGGTATTAATCCGTCTCTTACTTCCAGTTATGGGTTAAATAACAGGACAGATTGGGTTCTATAGCCTTGGTCGGCAACCAGTCTGCCGCAAAAAGCAATGGCAACCTACTGCGGGATAATCTTCTGCCCAGTCAGTCATGTCTCGAAAGAGACATGATCACCCAAGCGTGTATCACGTATGGTAATTAACTGAATGAATGCCTTCTTCGTTTGTCTTATAGAACGAAAGAAATACTTATAACTACGTTGTTTATTTAATTGCTAAATATTACATATATGGGAAATATTTTAACAGATGATAGTAAATGTGACACAGAAATTTGAAAGCATTACGACAAAAATACGTCTTCAAAAACAAATATTATTAAGAAACTTTTCAAATTACATTAAAAACAAAGAAAAGAGTGCCGAGCTGTATATCTGTTGTGGATTCCAGGTGAGGAACCGCACAAAATTATGAAGAACAAAAATAGATATTAAGATAGAAAAGTAGGTTATATTAAACGTAATATACATACTTGAATGCAGGTTTGTAAATACAGGAATACTATTAGTAGAAATAAATATATACAATTCTTGAAGTGAAGTAATTGGAAATAGTATATCCGTGTATATTATTCTAGCTGAGTGGAGTTCAGAACTAGTCTGCCTTCTGATGGGGTAGTCACTGGGTAAGTTCAATATCTCTCGATAACTTACGTATCAGTTCCGGTACTCTCCGATAAATCTAACGGATCTCTACAGTTACTCTCAGCTGCTGTTCTCTCTATGGCAGGAGTATATGTATACTCAGTCGAGTCCATTATCATATACAAAGGGGAGATCCTACAAAAATATCAATCATTCCTTGGCGAATGCTGAAACATTTCTTCGCCGATAAAGAGGCGACATGAGGCAAATGTGATTCGGCAGAAATATGCTAAGAATACAATTAATATAGCAAGTTAGGAATGCCGAACTTTCAAAAGAACAATCGAAATAAAATGTACAATAATACATAAAATCAAAAGAAATGTTAATTTTCTAGGACATAAAACGAAAAAAGAAGTTCTGGAAAATGTAACACTCACAGGATATACGGGTGTGAGGAATAAATTGTTGTCTAAACTACGTGAAAAATGAAAATAACACTGACATCTCATTTTAAAAGATATATTTACCAAAATTACAGAAAAATACCTTGAAATACTGGAGTAATCAGAAGCAATCGGAAAGCGAATCATAAACAGGAAGCAAGGGATCAACCTTTACTCCTGTTCAAAAGACAAGAGGAGAGACACACTTATTTTTCTGAAAAAAGTTTGAACAGAAAGATTTTATAAATTTCAAGTGACAGCAGCACAGAATGAAACACTGTGTCGAAGAAAGTGTGCTTTCCCCATAGTGATTTTTCTTCAACATGTATATTTCGTAGTTTCCGTATAAATAAGAGGTATGATTTTCGGAGCACTTCTCATTGTGTTGCATGAGAAGTAAATAAATAAATGTAAATTTATACAGCAATTTCTGTGTGCCTACTAGTCTTGAACTTCAAAACCTTCAAACCGGCAGCTAAAAATGACGAAAACAATAAAAAAGTTAAAATATAAAAAAAAACTTTCCACCCAATGGTGTGTAGGACAGTGTTCTTGTTGTTTCCAGTAACAAACTGCTTTTTATGAGGCAAAGTTGTAAGCTGCGCCCACACCGCAAACCTGGAAGAAGGTGATTTTCTAAGCGTAGCTTAGACGTGACAGAGGGCCGAAAGTAGGGGGCACCGAGTGAGGATCGAACTCACCACTCAGTTATAATGATTTTATCGAGACGAACTTGCTAACCATTACACCACGTCGAGATGCCCCAAAATCTAACAAGAAACAGAGTTTAAATTACAGACTTCAAGTTTAGTTTTTGAAGAACGTAATAACATTTCTATCCTTAAGTGATAAGTTTATCGTTACTTGTAGGCGTTGTGGCATAGGATGTGTGTTGTGGGGCAGTGGATATCGTCTCGAAATAAGAAACTGGAGATCAGAGTTCGAATTCTGATTGAATTCCTTGCATTTATATACGCACAAATACTCTTGGGTAAGTTATGAATCCTTAGATTTTCCTCCAGCTATGGGTAAAATAACAGAGCAGATTAGGTTCTATAGCCTTGGTTGGAAAATCTTCTGCTAAGTCAGTCATGTCTCTTTCGAGATATAATCACCTAAGCGTGTATCACGTATCGTATGGTACTTGACTGTTTAAAGGTGTGGTTGAAATTGCGTCTTCAACAATTTAAATACAACGACAATTACATCTGTTTTCTTATATTGAAACCTGGTATTTACTGACCTTAGATAGACAGATAGACAGATAGATAACGAAGTGAGCAAGATAGATAGGTAGATAGATAGATAGATAGATAGATAGATAGATAGATAGATAGATAGATAATGAAGTGAGCAAGATAGATAGACAGATAGATAATGAGGTGAGCAAGATAGATAGATAGATAGATAGATAGATAGATAGATAGATAAACAGATAGATGATGAAGTGAGCAAGATAGATAGATAGATAGATAGATAGATAGATAGATAGATAGATAGATAGATAGATAGATAATGAAGTGAGCAAGATAGACAGATGGATAGATAATGAAGTGAGCAAGATAGACAGATAGGTATATAGATAGAAAGATATTAACAGGCTGAATTAGATGATGAACAGTACCTTATGAAAATTTAATAATATTTGCACCAGACTGAAGCTGAAACATACATTAACCGAAAAAAACATCTTAAACAAAGAACACGTTGACTATAAATGAAAGAAATTGATAATAAGATTCCAAAATCAAAACCACAAACGATAATTAAAAAAAACACACACCTCAATGTTCTTTGGTGGGAACGTATACGTAAGGAAAATTATCTGTTGGAATGTTTTGAAGAATAATAAAACCCATTCTTGTCCGAATACTAAACAACATTAGTGATTGTATTAATGTTTGCAGTGTTCGTCGAATTCAACAAAAGGCAATTTATATGATTTTGGCGTTCATAAATATCAGTAAAATCAGTAAATATCGTAAAATCAGCTCCAACTTTATTGTTTATGAAATCATTTAGAATCCAGAAATTCTCTTGCTCTAAATGTTAAATCATCAGATAACATTGACTTCACATTTTTCAGTCATTTTCTTCAAGCTTTCGCTAAAACTCTTACCACACGAACTGGTTTTCAGTACAGAAAAAAATCGGACATAGGCCATTTGTCAGAATTGACATTGTCCGTATATACTAGCAGTATAGCCCGGCGTTGCTCGGGTGTAATGAAAGCTTTAAAACTAATCCATGGTGCTGGAGCTCAGACTCTTTGGACGTTGGCACGAAAGACTAAAAAGCAATAGTTGGTTCCAGTCAAAGCGAAACCGTAGACTGAATGAAAAATGAATGGATGTAAGTCAAATTTTGATTTCCTGGTATCGATATCAAATAAGTTCTTTTCGTCGTAAACTGAATTTTGAAGGCTAAACAAATCCTCTGAGTAAATGGTATCATGGCTGAGACTAAGAACTACAATTATATCTACTTAGAACCAAACCCGAAGCAAAAACTAAAATAAAAGAGCTGAAAAACTGATTTTGATCAGTCCCGGTAGGATATCGGGAAATCGATTTCCAATACCGGAGTCAAATAAGTCATCCAATGATAGAACTGCAACCTTGAAACTTCTGAATATCTTTTCTTAAGTCTTTGTCTATGAGTGTATCAAATGTGATTAAAATCGGACCACTCCTTCTATAACCCGATTTTTTCTATTATCGATTTTCGATATTTATCAGGTGTACCTCGACAGAAAACCTAGCTAAGAACACTCGCAGACGCTTATAGTACAACTGTGTAAATTTTCAGCCGTTTCGGAGTCTATAGGTAAGACAAACACACACACACACACACACACAGTTCCATTTATAAATAAGTTTAGATTGGGGAAATATGCAGAAAATGAAAAACAACAAAATCTTGTCTATAAACAGAGAAGAGATCGCATAAATAAATTTATGAGAAACAAATTCGAACAAAATTTAACCTTAAAATGCCAAATTCATCAAAAGAGAAAATTTATTGGAAGAAAAGTTCTCTAGAGCGTCGGCATTAAATATCGAAGTATTAATCTACGCCCCGTTTTTTCCTAATTAATCTACGCCCCGTTTTTTCCCAATCTCACCTTTCCTAATAGAAACAATATTTTTTCAATTATTATCCAACATAATTAAAAACTTTTCCGTGTAGGGCAGCATTTTTGCTGTTTCCCCGTAACAAACAATTTCTTTATGGGTCAGGGCTGTTAGTCCTGCGCCCAAGGCCCCAAATCTGGAGGAAGATGATTTTCTAAGCGTAGCATAGACGTGACACACGGCCGAAAGTAGGGATCGAACTCACTTATAATGATTCCAGCGAGACGAGATTGCTAACCCTTACACCACGCCGAGGTGCCTGTCAAAACCAACATGCATAACAAAAATTATTTCAAAACTCCAAAGAAAACGGTTAATTTCTATCCCTTTTAAACATCTCATTCAATAACATTAATCTGCACATAAATTATAAATTCTCTTCAAAAAACAACTATGACGTTTTTTTAAATGTTTGATATTTTCAATTAATCTTATGAATATTTATGAACATTTTTTCTAACAGGTAATTACATTATTCTGCACATAAATTATAAATTCTCTTCAAAAATATTTACCTTATTTTAAATAAATTTCATTGCAACTCTGCGCTGATAAAGTTCGTCACGTGAGAAAACGCGTAGGCGAGAAAAATATAGTTTTGTTTTCCTCTTATCTTCATTATTTGAATATACTTTTCTTAATTTTGCATATATATATATATATATATATATATATATATATATATATATATATATATTGCATCCTTGGTTATTTGTAAGGTTAATTCCACAGGGGATCGTAATCCAATGAAAACTCAATGTTAGAAATTGGACGAATTTACAAATTCATTGGTGATAATTTATTTCGTGGATATTTTATAAAAAATATATCCAACACCTCACACCATTTTTTTCTTTTACAAAAATGAATGGTTTAGATTTATTCAGATGAAAGGAATAGCGTCAGGGAGGGGAGGGGAGAGGGGAAGAATGAAAACACTTTATCGATGTAAGATATACAGTGTTAATCTGTGTTAAGCGTGGCTGTCACACCTAGAATGCCACATTTTTATCCCTGGCGATAAGATGACCTTGAATTGAACTTTCACTTGACCATTCTAAAATACACGAAACTAAATTTAGGGGCTGTATTCTTCACTAGAAGAATTGAATTGTTAGATTTTTATATTAATTTCGACGGCAATAATATTATCTTCATCTTATACGTCCCTGTGTTTCTTCTACAAATCTTTCACGGCTTCTGGTCCGATGAACTTAGCTCACTGGTACCCCCCTATATATGACTTTACTCGAGCAACAAGATTAGCAACTAGGTCCCACCGTTTTACTGTAAAATCAATAAAATGTAAAAGTAAATTCTGTTCCATCAGTTTCTTTTCTCGCACTTCCCAACTGTGGAATTCCCTTCCATTTACTTGCTTCCCCGACTGCTACACTCTCCAAGAATTTAAATGTAAAGTCAATAGTCATCTCTTATCTCACCAACCTGTATCCTCTCTTTTCATTCTCCTTCAGTATTTTCATTCTTCTCTTACCCAGTTCCTGACACCCCCTATAACCTGTCACTCTTTCTCATAACTTTCCTCCTATGTAACTCTCAGCACAACAGTGGCAGTAAAATGCCTTGCTTGGGGCCACACGATTATAAAAAAAAATAATAATAATAATAACCATAATCTTTTTGGTTTTATGACAATAATATTACTATCAAGTATGGTAACGACGTTAAAGCTTCGTTATTATTATCCGTAACAATAAAAATATTAATAATAGGATTTCCGGTGTTCACAAGCCAATAATCGTAGTTCAAACTAAATTAGAAAACCGGGCATATATTTCAAACAAGAGTATAAACAAGAAAATGTTTTGAGTAATATATTTGTCATTTTTTAAGTATAAGTCAGTTAAGTGTCATATGTGATTCACGCTTGGGCGATCATGTCTTGAAAACTACATGACTGACTGGGCAGATTTTCCCGCAGTGGGTTTCCATTACTTTCTGTGGTAGACTGGTTGCCAACCAAGGCTACAAAACTCAATCTATCGTGATATTTAATCCATTGCTGAAGGGAGAAGTGATGGATTAATACTTTTCCCAAGGGTATTTGCGCGCACGTGAATGCAATGAATTTGACTAGAATATATATGTATATATATATATATATATATATATATATATATATATATATATATATATATCAAACACGATATGATGATTCTAAGTAGAACACTGAGAAGCCAAGATTAATCTTTTCGCAGACAAATGGTAGAACACGCACATGCATATGTGTGTGTGTGTGTGTGTGTGTGTGTGTGTGTGTGTGTGTGTGTGTGTGTGTGTGGTATTTTAGGACCTTATCGTTCCACCCACTTGATCTACCCCACAGAGACTCTGTATTCTTTTTCTGAAAGCATCTACTTTTCAAATTAGTTTTAGCCTTGCCTCACGAAAAGCATATAAAAGATGTGAATCGAACAAAAATGTTAACGCGTAAAAAAATGAACAGAATTAATAAGCACAGCTAATTATTTTATCCTGTAAAGTATATTATTTCTCGTTATCTTCTTTTAAACACACGGTACCAAAAGATATTAATGTATGCAAATAAATGATAAAGATCTTTAATTTCTCTTTTGAAAATTGGTATCTGTTTATGACTTGGCATGCGTTATGGCCATGACCAAGTCTCGTGAAAACAATCAGCGGTTCACCTATTTGCATTTCTGCTAGTCTTTCTATAATTAAAGACAAAGTCGCACTAGTAAATTTGGTATTCATCTTGTTAGGTGTGTTATCATTTAATAATAACTGTGAAGACAATTTGATAAAATCGACAGTCAAAATTCTGGCTGCAAGAGATAATGTAAAATTCTTCCCCAAAGATTACCTATTTTGATCTCTACTGGGTTTACTTTTTAGCATTTGCGAATTGTGCGCATTTTTAATTGAAAAAGCTGAGACAAGGCCAGAGATATATGATAGTTAGTCAAAAATTATTAGAACTTCAGACTTGTCTCATTGCGTGTTTATAGTTGGTTACTTGATCGTAGTTTAAGCTTGTTCACAGTAATTTTTTTAAATTATTATTTTATGTGGCTGTTACATTGTAAACATGACCTTTCCTCTAGCATTGTACACAAGGACGATCGAAGCGGTTAGATATGCTTCTTCGGCAAATAATAAAAGAAATTTGTGTGTTTTAATATTAAATCATTTATAAACGTCTGTTAGGCTGATGTTTGCTGGTCAGAAAACTGCGCTTTTTGTTTTTGCTACTAAAGCCGTTGAGCCATTCAAAGCGTTATTATCCAACATATCTGGTAATAGATCTTTTCGTGAGATTCCTAGGGGTTTCGGCAATATATATATATATAATATTATTATGTAGCCCCCTGCACATCAGCGGCGTTACCGCCATGCTCGGGGTGATACGATTAAATATATAAATTTACCTTACAAAGTACCAAATATGTTACTAAAATAAATAGGTGAAAAGGTGGGGAGGGTTAATAAATTTCTTAACCCACACCCCTTTTTTACCTATTTATTTAATTTGTACATATTTTTGTACATATTTTACTCAATTGTATATATTTAATCATTTCCCCTCAATTTTATCCCCCTCGCTAATTTTCTATACGCCTCTGTTCCCCACTTTTTGCTCACGTGAAATTTTCTTTCGTTTTTCTTTGATCACTACTAACGGTTCTCTCCTGATGTGTTGCTGGCGAAAGGGATTCCTTGAGAGATGTTTCCGTTTTGTGATTTTTAAAACAGTTTAAGAGTTTTGTACCGTCAAACAGTTATTTTTTTATTTCTTTTAATCATTTCATCCCGAGCGAGGGGGCTACATAACTGTAAAAAGATTAATTAGAAAAGAGTGAGGAGTACAAACTAGTTAGAAAGGAGCAATAGAAAGATGAGAATGCAGGTGCGATGACAGATACATAGGTAGAGAGAAAGGGAAGGATATACGGGGTGGGGAGAGAGCTAGAGTTCAGTGGTTAGTAGATGAGTATTGACATTGCATTTAAATTTCTGGAGGTTGTAGCCATCAGGAAAGCAAGAATATGGGAGCGTGTTCCACAGGCGGGAAGTGCGAGAAAAGAAGCTGCAGGAGTAGAATTGTCGTCTGCATTTGGCTAACCTAACCGTGAATGGGTGGGACCCAGTTGCCAGTCTGGTTGCACGAGTAAACACCTATTGAGGAGGCACCAGTGACTTAAGTTCGTCCGAGCAGAAGCCATGAAAGTATTTATAGAACAGACAAAGGGAGGCCACATTTCGTCGGTGGAGAAGTGGCTGTAGTCGAACCGCCAGATCAGTACCTATCACATTACAGACTCTTGGAGACTGTTGAGAACACTGAGGAGAACAGCTAGGGGCGCCGTACGCCATGCACGGATGGATGGTTGACTTGTATATATGCAGGATGGATTCAGGCGGAAAAAACATCCTGGATCGACATAGTGACCCAACCTTCTTAGCAGTAGATTTAGCTATGGATTCCGATATAGTGGTTCCATTTGAGGTCTGAGGAGAGGGTAAGGCTGAGGAGGCGCAGTGTATTGCTTGGTCCATGCTTATGGGAGGCAGGAAAGGTTGCCTGTCATGTTTGACAGACAACAGGATAGCACAGTAATCAACTGGTAGATCGAACACTTTTCCCCAAGGGACGTCGCAGAGGAAATCGCGAAAGGCATCCCAGTCAGCTTTTTGGTAGAGGTAGGAGGTTCTATAGGTAGGGGGCTCCTGGGGGGAGTGAGAGTGGAAAGAAATACTGAGAGAGACAACAGCGTGGTCGGAGACTTGACAGGCGTCAGGCGCAGAGGTGAAACATATATCTAGTAGTGAGGAATGACCCGAGAAAGTGCTTGGGAAGCGAGTGGGGAAGTCCACCACGTGCGTAAGGGATTGGGAAATAGCGAAGTTCATGGCGTGAATGACCGCTGGATCAGTAACAGAGTGATGAGCGTTTAGGTCTCCGAATATGAATATGTGGGCGAATGGGTGATAGAAAATAGCCTTAGCAATGTCGTCAGCAATGCTATCTAGTAGGGAGCAGTCAGGAGAGGAGGGAGAACGGTAAAGAAAGAATAGGTCATATATATACATATATACACACATATAGGTCATATATATATATATACACACTAGCGGCCATAATTATTTAAAAAAAAACGATACGATATATATCATACTATTTAATAATTATAACAATCTTAATAGTAACAATAATAATTATGTTATTACTAGTAATTGTTATACTATATTTAAAATCGTCTTTAAAAACCCACCGAGAACGAATTCGGGGGGGAAAATGAGGGGAAGTAAAAAAAAGAAACAAACGAAGTACATAAACAAAAAGTCAAAGACTCGTAAGAAAGAAAAAAAAACACCAAGACGAAAACCCTAACACTAAAGCGCTCAATACGAAACCTAGGTAGATTAGTTGGCTCTTACTTTTTTTTGTATATATATATATATATATATATATATATATATATATATATATATATATATATGGTGTAATGCATAAATCTTCGCTAAATTTTATTTTAATTTAGCGCATGTGGGTTGCTTTTTTTTTTTTTTTGTTTTTTGTCTATTTCACACTATAGTCAGCTTGGGTACCATCTATAAGAAAACGAGCACAATGATGCATTTCACCCTGCAAGGAACTTATAAATGGTGTGCTGTACTGCTTGAAATTCGTGCTGGAAACCTGTTAACTCTGGAACACTAACCATGGGTATATCATACTCGATTTTGAAAATATCAAAAAAATATTAAATATAAATCTTTATTTGAAATATTTTACATTCACGCACTTCCAAATTTGTACTTTGGAGTTAACATTAATAGAAACTTAAGAACATATTATTTAGTTAAGAAAATCAGGTACTGAAATTTTAATTAAATTGTAATTAAAAATGGCATCATTTGCGCTGGGTACTATATACCCATGGTTAGTGTTCTTGGGTTAACGAACATTTTAGATTGTTTTAGTATCAATCAGTACACAATGCAGAGGATTCGGAAAGTATTTGTTGAGTCTAATGGTGATTAGGTCATGCGTCCATTTATCTTTCCACAGGGTCTCAGAATCAACAGGGAGGCCTATATCAAATGCCTGGAGGAGATAGAGCTGCTCTGGATCAAAAGGGTAGCTGCTGGAAGACCCTATGTCTAGCAACAGGGCCCTGCACTATGTCACACAAGGAGTAAAATCGATTCATGGTTGTCAAAAAATTTCTCTTGACACCTCACTTCTTACATCTAGTTCCCAACCCCCCGCCTCAGACAGCAACCTCTTCATTTTAATGTGTAAGGGCGCATTAAAATGGGAGACCAACAAAACTCTTTGGGACATCAAAGAACGGAAGCCAAGTATTATGGCAACATTCACAAATTAAAGAAGGACACCGTCTAGAAGAGATGCAAAAGCGTCCGAACTCGTCTGGAGATCGTGGTTTAAGCCAATGGCGATTTTATTGAATAAATTTAATATTAAGTATTTTAAGATATTTTTTGTGAAATTTTTGTATATATATATATAACTGTTAAAATGAGATGTCAGTGGTATTTAGACACATGGTTTAGTAGATATAGACGTTGGTTAGTTCCTGTGCCTTGATCCAAAGAGTTGTGAGTTCAATACTAGGCTACAGCAGTGATGAAAAAAATAATATTGTTAAATTAAAGGGAGATAACTACATGGCTCCCAGAAGTGGCATCACACATGGAATGAGAATGATATACCCCAGTGATTAGAATGAAAGGTTCGGTTCGAAATTTCTAAACATTGTAAACATGACAACAAAAATGAGGAAAATAGTCTGAACAATGTAAATAATGATACAATTATTCAATCATTTATCGTTATGATAGGATATTGATTTTTCTATTTATATAAGTTTTTATTATTTGTGATATTTCTTGATTATTTTGTAAATCTATTCTTTAATATAGGTGAGCTTTTGAAATGTGTAAAATAAAAAAAAACATAAAAATAAAGTTCACTGAATGTGCAGGGTTTATCCCCTTCCGTTTATCCCCTTCCGTTTATCCCCTTCCGTTTATCGCCTCAGCGTAAATACGTCGGTAGAATTTTCTTCAGAATAATTGATAAAATCGTCAGAATGCTTGTGAGTCAAATTTTTGGCGAAAATTTATCTAAACTTATTTATAAATGGAATTTTGTGTGTGTGTGTGTGTGTGTGCGTGTGTGTGTGCGTGTATGTGTGTGTGTGTCCGTTACCTACAGACTCCGAAACGGCTAAACCGATTTTCTTGAAAATTTACACAGTTGTACTATAAGCGTCTTCGAGTGTTTTTTAGCTAGGATTTGTGTCGAGGTACCCCCGATAAATATTGAAAATCGATAATCGAAAAAATCGGGTTATAGAAGGAGTGGTGCGATTTTAATCAAATTTGATACACTCATAGACAAAGACATAAGAAACGATATTCAGAATTTTCAAGGTTGCAGAAAATCGATAATATATATATATATAAGGCAAGATGTTTGTGTGTGTGTGTCTGTTTATCTGCCTGTATGTCTGTATTTTTTTCAGCCCTTTTATTTTAGTTTTTGCTTCGGGTTTGACTCTAAGTAGGTATAATTGTAGTCCTTAGTCTCAGCCATGATACCATTTACTCCGAGGACTTATTTAATCTTCAAAATTAAGTTTACGACGAAAAAACATATTTGATATCGATACCAGGAAATCAAAATTTGACTTACATTCATTCATTCATTCATTCATTCATTTTTCTTTCAGTCTACGGTTTCGCTTTAACTGGAAACAACTATTGCTTTTTAGTCTTTCGTGCCAACGTCCAAAGAGACTGAGCTCCAGGACCATGGATTAGTTTTAAAGCTTTCATTACACCCGAGCAACGTCGGGCTATACTGCTATTGTATATATAAATATATATATTTATGTGTGTGTGAGTGTGTACACTTGTGTACTTGCGTGTGTTTGATTTGAAAAGTAACCAAGTTTACTATCTCGCGATAACTGATTAAATAATATCTTTAAAACAAATTACTTTTTGTCGTATTTTTAATACTGTCTTTTACACGCCTATTGCAACCTTATTTTATACAATGCATGAAAACATCGAGAACCTGTTGAAGGTTAACTTTCTTGCAGTAAGGACCCGGCTGGCCGAAAAACGTTGTGACGTAGACTGCATGTTTTCATGCAGACGCCCTTGACTTTTGTCATTTTAAATTGCAAAACATTTGCTGCTGTTTACATCTGTTTGTAAGCGCAGTCAAACTTGTTTGTTTATATAACTGTGTTTGAAGTTTATTTTATATCATTCTCTTTTTCTGCATTTGATCTCTATCGTTCAAGTTACAATCAACAAAAAATCTATAAACAACTTTTGTTGTACATTTAACCGTTTAACTTGTTACGACGTATTAACTCCGTGCCTCAACGCTGCCTGCGTACGTAAGTCCTCGATATACCCATGAGAGAAACGGTCGAAAATGCGTTTTAAAAGATATGATTTAAATGTGGCAGTATTTATCTGTTATGTTTTAAAACAAATCAGCAGCGCAGAAAGCCTGATTCCAACGTTGACAGGTTAAATTAAGTTCAATTATAGATGATTTTACCGTTAAATAATAACAGTCATCGATCCAGACTATCAAATCATCTACGGTTGCATTGAGTTCGATTTTTAATGATTGTCCGATATTTGTGACATTTTGCAAAGATAAGCTAAATTTCGTAAATACTAAATTGATTTGAACATAATATGTGGAGACTATTTTAACTGAGTGCAATCCAAGACTCTTATTTTATTTTAATTTTATTTTTAAACACAGGAAAATATATTTTAGAACGGGTTCGTAACTAAGAGAGGTCTACATTTTTAGGATCTTCAACGGTCACAGTTTTGACAACTAAATCGAAAGACAGTTATTAATGAACATTTCAGATCAAAACTAGATTTTTGCAATAAGTAATGCTGCCAGAAATAATCACTTCTTTCATATGACTAAAGATGAGGGCTTCTTAGCTGGTGCCGCCCTGTCGCATTAATGCACCCTGAAATATAGCCTGGTGCACCTCAAGTTGGCAGAAGGGTAATTTATTAATTATTTTTATATTTAAAAGATAAATTTTCAAAAGCTTGAGACATTAGGCTTCAAGTCTTTGTCATTTGATGTTTTAAACTGAATGCTAAATCTTTAATCTTTGAGAAGGGGGTAATCATTTCCCTTTTGCCTTCCCCGACGGATTTAAATCAGTCATCATCTGTTTCTCGAAAAATAAAAATATCAGATTCTTTATAAATTCATTTAAATGAAAATCCTGCCGCCTAAATATACAATGTAATTTTAAATATCTGTGCTTATTTCAAGAGGATTCTTTATTATTTGCAAATTTCATTACTTATTTTTCTTTATTAAAATTAAAAGTTATTCTACAAGTGAGCTCTAATTTTAAAATGGTTGAGAAACACTGCTATAGATTAAGGATTCCCGATCATGGACGCAATGTATCAAGATCATGAGTCCCGTGAC
The DNA here is from genome assembly GCA_037127315.1 of Ascarosepion bandense. Taxonomy (NCBI): domain Eukaryota; kingdom Metazoa; phylum Mollusca; class Cephalopoda; order Sepiida; family Sepiidae; genus Ascarosepion; species Ascarosepion bandense. The sequence goes on along the minus strand of JBBBDQ010001981.1, from coordinate 6,403,706 downwards.
CCCGCAGAATCGTAGAGGCATCGCAGTACTGCAACTGCAGTAATAGTGGCGTATCTTAGGCAAAATAAAGAATCCCAAACCTCTCCAGACTGGTTTTAGATTCAGAGGCTTCATTCTCCTAGACCGGTTACCACCCAAGGCAGGTATATCCTGCTATTTACCCATAGCTGAAGAGAGAGAATAGGTGGATAATATCCTCCTCCAAAGGTAAGCAAGTGAATGCAACAAATTCGACTGGAATCCAAACACGGCTTCTGGAGCCTTCAGTCCGGGTCGCCATTCATTACCCAACTGTACCTCCTTAAGTACAATCTACTTTCTTCGTCATTCGCCCTTAACCGTAGAAGGTGTCGTTAGGGAGTCAACATCTTGAGATGTCCACTATTCTCTTCCATCTGTCGTGGTTGTGTGCCAGAAACTTGGTCTCAGTGATTTTCTTTTTTTTTTTTTTTTTGTATACTCATCGCGTTACTTGTTTTGGGCGTTTTAAACAGACGGAGCTACTCTCACTCCAGGTAAGACCATAGCCGATGACCTTCGAAATACACACTGACGATAGTGTGTATTTATATTAAGATGCATATAAATAATATTGGTTTAGCAATGCTTCCTTTATTGCAGTTGTTTCCAAAACGGTGCGGCGCGCCTCATAAGTGCAGCTGAAGAGGATAGCAGGTGAGGTAGAATGATAAAAAAAAACAATTAATGATATAAAAAATGAATATGATTTCAAAGTGTAAAATATTATCAGGTATTATTTCAGTAATCATGCAGGCATGAGACCCAGTATAAATAGTTATAAAAAATTATTTACCGATTTTAGAACTTTGATATTTTTGCATAATATCAAGTATTAATAATATAGTAACTAGGGTCTGCAAATTGTAGAAGAGAGTTATTAATAATAATAATTTAATGTATTTATCGTTCTATTTGGACCTTCTTTGCCATAGGACTGCTTGCACCTTTTCACCGGGACTTTTGTGACGCGTGAGCAAATTTTAATTCGGAAATCGCAGCCGAGAAAATTTTAAAAAAGTTTTGGGATCATTCCTTTAATAAAATAAAGCAAACACAGATTAGTACACGTTTAAAAAAACAAATATGTCTGTCCTTTCTACTTTTCCCTAATTATGAGATCATAAATTATTCATAAGCGCGTTATATTTTTTATTCGCCCGGTTCACACTCCACCCACGTCTATTGAACAGGTGAAGAGGCCCATCCCTTGTTTTCTGTTTAGGATGCGGTTTCCGGTTTTTTCTTTTCCAATCTTCTCATTTTTTTTTAATTGGAGTAGATAGGCTAAACTATCGCCCTGTTCACACTCCACCCACGTCTATTGAACAGGTGAAGAGGCCCATCCCTTGTTTCCTGTTTAGGATGCGGTTTCCGGTTTTCTCTTTTCCAATCTTCTCACTCCTATGTAGCCCCCTTACTTGGGGTGATATGATTAAAAAAAAAACTTTTTCTTTCATGCTGTCTCATTATCAGGTACTTTAACAAAAGGTCTTGTCCCTAGTATGCCACGGAGAAGTGTGCAGTATAAGCAATGATTCTTTTGTTACTGTTAGCTCGGTTTACCAGTTTCACGTTTGCTGATTAAGAGTTGGACACTATCAAGTATTTCCTTCTTACTTAGACTAATATCATCATGAAGGACCTGGTGTGGCAATCTCTTCAATCATAAAACTAACCATTCATTCATGGATTTCTTTAGCACATAATGAAAATTTATACGAGAATATTTGCGTGTCCTTTCGGTAGAAGCAATTATTTTGAGTGAGTTTTGTTAGAAATGATAGACATGTAATATATTGTGATTTTTTTTTAGTTTAGGTGTGGCACATGGTCAAAAGTATTGGAGCACCCAATAAGGATCAAACGCACTACTCAGTCGTAATTTTTCTACAAAGACAAGCTTGTTAAACATTACACAACGTCGAAGTACCCCCAGAAAAGTAATGCGTGATTCTTTGTTCTATATTATTAATGTTTTGTTTGCTATAACCTTTTCACGTGTCAAATATACTGTAAATATTTATTTTTCAACATTATCTAAGATTATAAAATTTTAGAAGTATCATTTATACGTCCAAGTAACTGATTTCCAGACAAAATATAAGAAAAACGAAACAGTAGGAATGTCTGAAAACTTGTTACAAAGTAAATGTTTTAAATATTGCAGCAAATAATAGACGAATACGTATTTCAGCCTTTAATCAGACACTTTAATCTCCAGCTTCAAACAAGAAATGGGTTTCTTTTTTTGTGCCAATCTTTTCTTTTTAATTCGTTTGTTTGTCTTTAACGATTTATTTCCCATTTCTAAGAGACCACTTCAAAACGACATCGTCTCAGGTTAACGGACAAAACTAATATCAAAAGTTGTACATATTTGTTTTTCCGATGTCGTTATTGTGGCAACATCTGTTACAATGGCTGAAATGATTCGAACTTTTATGAATCGACAATGTATGTTTTTTTATTCTCACAATCAGCAAACGAACGCTCAATGCCCGCAAACAAATTCATCACGTTAAAATCCATATAAATATTTACAACCACGTAACATAGGATAATCCCCATTTATCTCACTCTTTCTATTTTTCTCACCTCCTTCTCAATCTCTCTCTTAAATTTTCTTTTAGATTTTTTGTTTAGTTTTCTATATTTCTTACCAAAATAGAAAATAAATCAATGTTATAAAACAGGCATACAAAATAAGAGAAAGATGGCCACAACATCTAGCCACAGTAATGCAAAAATGAGAGAAAAAATGATTAGAAACAACTGACTGTTTTTTTTTGTTTTTTTGTTTTTTGTCTCTCGATCGAAGAATATCGTGCACAAATAAAAGGAATAGGAACTGTGAAAATGTGAATTAACAAATATACAAGTACGAATAACATATCGGCACGCGAATATATTATTAATACTTGAATATTTCCAATCCTCCATGATCCCCCAGTTTTTGGTGTAGTCGTGTAGTCGATGCGAGCAAAATATTTGAATTCCTCGATCGGGCTTTCATGAAAAGGGGAACGAAAATCTTTCACTTGCTTTGAATAGTCTTTTTGCTTTTTATATTGCAATTTACTGCGTACGTATTTGTCTTATCCAATTTCCTATTTCCCATTTTAAAATAAATCTGTTTTTAAAGCATTGGTTATATTTTATATCTCCAATAAGATCGTTAAACATTAGTACATATTTTTGCATCTTGCGTCATTTTGTCAAGGGTACTCTTTTCCCTGTGAGCCCAATACAGGTTTATTCGCAATAAAACTCGATAAGTAACCTTTGTTCAATTTCCTGAAGGAACGAAACGCATTGCTAACATTTCTGTTATTTTGTCATTTCCATTAAACTGCTTATATATACAACACGATAAAATGTCCCTTCTCTGATTGCATGCGTCTATAGCTTAGTGGGTAGTGACGCCGACTGACACCAAATCGGTCGAGTTTCGATCCCGACCAGGAGCAAGTGGATGTGTCTAGCAACAATACAGCTGATAATATATATATATATATATATAATAATAATAATAATTTGACCCCAAGCAAGGCTGTATTGACACTGGTGCGCAGGGGGTTACATAAAAGGAGAGTGATAAGAAAAAGCAACAAGTTCCATGAGTGTCAGATAATAGAAGGGTGAGAACACTGGTGTGAAGAGATTTGACTGAGAGTGGAAAGGAGAGGAACATGATTCAATGGTTGTCAAGGAAAGGATGCAAGTCAAGAAGATAAGAGATGGTAATTCACTCGCGCGCGCACACACGTGTATATATTGTGTATTTTGGCAACAATCTCTCTTTTATGCAGGTTTCATTAAAAATAACAGACAAGGTATTATAAAGTTTTTTTATATATTTTTTCCTGTGTTCGTTTGATTTTTTTTCAGAACTCACATCATATAAGAATTGTCCAAAGGTTGTCCAAACCTGCATATATATATATATATATATATATATATATATATATATATATATATAAGAATTCATAATTATACTCGTGTCGAAAACCTTACTCGAAAACTTTCGACGGAAGGAAAAATGATTTTAAATAAATAAAGAGCTTAGAATACGAACGTCAGTCAAAAGTGTTCGGACCGAGATCAGCACGAAGCACCCCCCCCCAAAAAAAAAACTCGATACGAGTAAATTTCTAACAGAAAGTGCTCAATACATAGGTAGAGCGAAATAAATAAAAAAATACCTAGTGAGCCAGACGGACCTACCTAGGTTTCACTAGCCTAGCTTTCCCTGACGATCCGTTTAGGTAGGTTCGTCTGGCACATTAGGTGTTATATATATATATATATATATATATATATATATATATATATATATAGATGCGTGTGTGTGTGTGTGTGGACTCTCTTGACAAAGTTTTTAAACTCTATCAGCAAAATCATGAAAATAAGATTGTTTTAATTAAATATGCCGTCTTCTTTTACTGCAAGCAAATTTCTACGCGATAACAAAGTATATCCAGGGTGCGGCATAAACACCTCCCACATAATGGCAAGACATTAAGCGAGGTAAAGATATCATTGCCTCCAATGTCTTTCGATTATGTGGGAGACATTTATAAGATGTATATGTGAGAGAATTTCTGCGGCGCTGTGTATCAACATCATTTGTAAAGTTAACATTTACATGAATAGATTTTGTTTTAATCATTAATTTGATACTACAAAGCATTTACAAAAATTAATATTTTAAAGTCGTTCTTCCTCTATGAATTAACCGAATTGCAACAAAATATTCATTTTCTTGAGAAATCTGGTCAAACACTTTAACAATTCATAAGTTTGCTTTTCTGATAATAGAGTTTTTTAACCAATATCACATATGAAATTGTACCCTGTTGGGAATTATTTGTTTCATTTGAAATTCGCTTATTTCATTTGATTTACTCCAAATATACGCCTTATGCTTGAGACTCTGCGCAATCTATTTTGTTCATCGATTACCTTGAGAAAGGAAGAAGTATCAATAGCGAACATTATATAGCATTATTGGTGCGTTTGAAGGAAGAAATCGCCAAAAAGCAGCCACAAATCAAGAAGAAAAAAGTGATATTTCATGAAGATAACGCACCGTGTCACAAGTCGATCACAACGACGGCAAAACTACATGAACTGCACTTCGAATTGATTCTGTTTGAGACTCTGCATTAGCATTAAAAATGTACAAAATAATCATCTCAATTCCATTCAGGACTGATTTTTCCCAGAGGTAAGTTAAAATTGAGTTCGCGGTGCGCATGCGCAGTGATACGTCAGCTTGTAGAAAATATCTATATTCATTTTCATTTATACTTTAGAACAAAATACGATGTACAGCTTATTTGAAGGAAGATCTATTGATTTTTATTATATGTTGTTTTTTCATCAAATGAAAAAGTTGTCATTATATCAGGAATATATTTGCTGAAGGCTCAACTTTTTTTTCCTATGGAAAATTATTTTCATTTTTTTTTATTCTAGTAGGATTTTAAGGAAGGGTCGTTTCTGAGAGACAACCTAGAAAATAATCATTTACGCTCTTTAAATCAATTGTCTGCATCTAAAAAAAATCTTTATTTAAATTGTTTTTTTAAAACATTTCATTCTATATAAGGACGACTAGTAAACAATATTTACATTATCAGTTGTTTATCGAATTACTATACAGGCAAACTGCATAAATACATAAATATATTTATATTCAGTCAGTCAGTTAAGTACCATACGTGATACACGCTTGGGCGATCATGTCTCGAAAGAGAAACATGACTGACTGGGCAGAAGATTATCCCGCAGTAGGTTGCCATTGCTTTCTGCGGTAGACTGGTTGCCGACCCAAGGCTATAGAACCCGATCTGTCCTGTTATTTGACTCATAGCTGGAGGGGAATTAAATGTATTATATTATTATGTAGTAATTAGTGGGGGATCGGTTTCTTATTGTTATGAAGTAATAAACTGATCCCCCACTTTATGACCAGTAGAAGCCTTAAACATTATTCCAACTATTATATTCAGTCAGTCAGTTAAGTACCATACGTGATACACGCTTGGGCGATCATGTCTCGAAAGAGAAACATGACTGACTGGGCAGAAGATTATCCCGCAGTAGGTTGCCATTGCTTTCTGCGGTAGACTGGTTGCTACCCAAGGCTATAGAACCCAATCTGTCCTATTATTTAACCCATAACTGGAAGGAAGAAACGGATTAATACCTTTCCCCAGGGCATTTGCGCGTAAGTAAATGCAATGAATTCAGCTGGAATTCGAACTCGGCTCCCCGATTTCTCGTTCCGTGCCGATATCCAATGCACCACATCGCACATAGTTATATTACTTATCCTATATTTAATTCTTTCGACTTTTACTAAATATAATCTATATTTATAAAGTTTTTATATTCTTATGTATCATTTTCTATATTTCCTTATTATATTCACACACACACACACACACACACACACACACACACACACACACACACACACACAATGCACATACCAAAAACAAAAGAAATATTATGATTTTCATTTCACCCTGTCTACGGCTGATGTGTTAACGGTCATTACTGAATACGTACACTACCGGCCATAATTATTACGCCACCCCAGTTTTTTTTAAAGAAATGATGTATTTCATGCTATTTTTAGTATTTATTGCCAAATAAAAATGGAATGGTCCTTTTGTTATTATTACTTTGCTGTATAAACAAAAGAACCATTCTATTTCATTTACAATTATTCACTTGGCAATAAAGACTAAAAATAATATTAAATACATAATTTTTTAAAAACAATGGGGTGGCCTAATAATTATGGCCAGTAGTGTATATCAAGCTTTACATAATAACGACCAAATTGAAACTCTAAATATCTCAAAGGCATTGACAGGATTTGGCACACAGGTCTTGTACGCAATATCTAAGGCTACGGCATTACACGACGAATGTTTGATTGAATTTAATTGTGAAATGAAAGTCGTTTGGATGGATTCGCTTCCAGGTCCTTTCACACGAACACCGGTATCACTCAAAGCTCTATACTGGGTGTTACGCAGATTTTGATCTTCATCAACGATCTCTCCAGTGTCATCAGTCCCAAACTAGGTATTTAAGCAAATGACACTACCATTTACGCTTATCTCAATAGCAAATCCGTCAAATCTGACAATGAAAACTTCGCAGCTGCACTTGAAAAGGACCACCAACCAGTGTTTAACTGGGGGAAAATGGCTTGTAAATTTTAACATCTCAAAGACAAAACTGCTTTCATTTATCTGCTACAGAGAACCTTTTCTGCCTGCTATCAACATGGAAGATGCTAGGCTCCAAGAGTGCATCACGCTTTCTACTGATTTGAAGTGGATCGAAAATAACGATTCAATATCTGAAAGAAAAGTTGACTTAGTGTTTCTTGCAAGAATTTTGTCTCGTCAGAGTATATCTTTAACAATTACAAATCTATCATTCGTTTGTGCATTGTATACTGTTACCATATCTGGTCTGGGGCTCCTTGCTTGAAATTCTTGACAAAACCCAAAGAAAGATATGCCATATAATTGATCCCTACCAGGCATCCAGACTTCAGTTAATTTTTCACAGACGTGGCGTGGCTTCCTTCTGTCTTTTCTAAAACTATTTTCCTGGCTTCTACTCTGGCGAGCTTTTGAGCTTTGTTTCCTGATACCCCGTCTACATGTATTTATGCAGAGTACTAAACTGACATCTAGTTCCTTACATTTTACTTTTGAAATAGCAAAATGCAACCATCTCTTCTACTCTAATAGTTTCTTTTCTCGCACTTCCCGCTTGTTGAACTTCCTTCCGTTCACTTGCTTCCCTGATAATTACATTCTTCAACAATGTAAATGCAACATCAATCACCATCTTCTGTCTTTTTGAATCCGCTCATCTTCTGTCCTTTACTCTATCCTCCTTATTCTCTGTTTTCTATATTAACTTCACTTTTTGTAACAGCCTGCGTACTAGTGACATTTCCGCCTTCTTTGGGGTGAAAAAATAAAAACAGATTTATTGTATGTAACATCATTCACGCATATATATATATATATATATATATATATATATATATAACATAGTGATAATCCACATATGCTGTCTTCACGTGATGTAAACAAACGCGTTACGTGATGTAAACAAACCCTCTCCACAGACGCTCTCGCAAAATACATTTCTAATTTGAATTTTAAAATCATTTGTTTCTGATGAAGGACCGAGGACGGTCTGAAATATAAAATATAATAATAGAAATAAACAAATACTGTAAAAAAATACATTTTTAAAATCACAACTTTTTAATAATGTTTTTCCTATATATATATATATATATATATATATATATATATATATGCCTTTTAAGTGATCTATTCTCAGTATCATGATGCGGTAATGAACGTATCTTCATCTTATTCTGTGTTAACGTAAATACGCCAAGTTGCTTTAGAGTTCTAAGTATTACACAATAAAGATATTTCTATCAATTCATCATGATTAACTAAAAATATCTAGAAATTAACGACCATGTCAATGGTTATGTCAATGGTTATATCACTTCCTGACAATAGGAAAAGAAATCGTATAAGATATTGAATCTTATGAAAGGCTACCGATTAGTTTTCGCATGTTGATCTTGAATTAGTTAAGTGTTATAGGTGGCACACGTTTAGGCGATCATGTCTCGAAAAAGACATGACTAACTGGACAGAAAATTGTTCCGCAGTAGGTTGCCATTACCTTCTGTGGTAGACAAATTGCCAACCAATGTTATAAAATCCTATCTGTTCTGTTATTTGACCCATAGCTGAAGAGAAGCAATGGATTAATACGTTTTCCAAGAGGACGAAAGTGAATGCAATTGAAATTCGAACTCTGTTCTCTGATATCTTGTTCCGAGTCGATATTCACTGCACCACAACACAACTCATGAATACAAAAACAAATTCTGCTACCCGGACACATACATTGCGCCACTAATAAAAACTCTAGATTATTTTTATGAAATACTAATCTAAAATACAAATGGCACGTGACAAAACTTTGGTCCAATCAGATAATTAGTTTACAAACTACAGTTATTTAAGTGAAGCTACTGTTGCAAACTTTCAAAACAATGGAAAAATCTGAACATCGTGTGTTGATAAAGTATTGCTTTATGACGGAAAAATTACTGTTCAAGCAAAACAATGGCTTCATAAATGTTATTCGGGTTCTGCTTCAAGGGAAACAACGGTTAAGAGATGGTATTATGATTTTAAATGCGTTTATAGAGATATGAATGATGCTGAACACTCATGTCACCCAAAATCAGCAGTTGTCCCTGAAAACACGAAAACAAATCCACAAACTCGTTTTGGACGATCGTGAATTGGAATTGCGTGAGATAGCAGAGGACTTAGACATATCAGAAGGCAGAGTAGTCACCATTTTGCATGAATATTTGTCAGTGAGAAAACTGTGTTCAAAGTGGGTGCCGCGTTTGCTCAAAGTCGATCAAAAACAACAACGCGTCGACGATTCAGAGCATTATTTGCATTATTTTCAACGAAACAAGAAGGAGTTTTTGCATAAATATGTGACAATGGATGAAACTTGGATTCACCACTTTACTCCGGAGTCAAATCGGCGTTCAGCTGAGTGGACAGCAGCAGATGAAATCCGTCTAAACCGACCAAAAACGCAAACATTAGCAGGCAAGATTTTTGGCCTCCGTATTTTGAGATGCGCAATGTATTTTGTTCGTCGATTATCTTCAGAAAGGAAGAAGTATCAATAGCGAATATTATATAGCATTATTGGTGCATTTGAAGGGAGAAATCGTCAAAAACAGCCACAAATCAAGAAGAAAAAAGTGATATTTCATCAAGAAATCACAAGTCGATCACAACGATGGCAAAACTACATGAATTGCACTTCGAATTGCTTCTGTATCCACCATATTCTTCAGATCTGGACCCCAGTGACTACTAGCTGTTTGCAGACCTCAAAAGAATGCTCCAGGGGAAAATATTTGGCTCAAATGACGAAGTGATATCGGAAACTGAGGCGTATTTTGAGGTCAAAGACAAATCGTCTAAAAAAAGGCATCGAATTGCCAAAGAAGCGTTGAAATCAGTGTAACACTAAAGAAGGAGACAATGTTGATGCATAAAGTGGAATTTTATCTAAAAGTTGTTGTTTTATTAGTAAGACCCAGGAAATATTGAGTGATGAGTTACAAAATTGCCTGAGCTATGATTTATATATTCTAAAAAGAAAGTGGTAGATATTTTATAATTTCTATAATCATTCATGTTTGACGGCTTTGTTTTAAATCCTAATATCAACTTCTTAATCTATTAAAATGGTTCCTAATAAAATAATAATAATGGTTCCTAATAAAATTATCGAGATAAATATTGTTTAGTATTGAAACACTTGTCTTATTCTTTTGCAAGCAGTAACGGACAATTAAAAATAGACATTCTTCAATGTGTACACTTGGATTTAATCTACAAATTTAAATGGCAGCTATCATTATAATGTCATTTTTCATTATAAATTGATTTCTGCTGTAGTCGCACTACTTACCAAGTCTGCAGGAAGACCTAAGGCAGGTCGTGATGTGTTGTTATGGCTCCATTTTCTGTTTTTTTCATATCTCCCTAACATCTCTACTGTTACATAGACAAAGTTCTCCTTAGTGCACTTAAGCTGGGGTTTCCAGGGATTCTTTCAATGTGCTTTTTGTTCCATTTTTTTATCATTCCAAGTGTCACTGGTACGATACTTGTTTTCAATTTCCAGGTCTTTATATGTTGACAGTTTTTTGAATTGCTTTATTGCTATGTTACAATCCGATGGACAAGCCATATCAATTAATAGGCAAGTTTTTTCTTTCTGGGTTTTTAACAATAATGTCTGGCCTATTTACTTCAATTTTTCTGTCTGTATAGATGGTGTAATCCAATAGAATAGTGACATCTTCTATTTCTGTAACCGGTGCTGGGTGATGTTCATACCACAGTGTTTGTTTACATATTTTCCATTATTATTATTATTATTATTATTATTATTATTATTATTATTATTTATTTATTTATTTATTTATTTACAGTGATTCAAAAGAATTCCTTATTACGAATTACTGGGAATTGAAATATTGCTTTATTAAAACGATTCTATGACCCATGGATGTGTCACAACACCGCTCCAACTGTCAGTAAAGTGACTTAGCACACAATTATGATCCTGGAATTAATTCTTTTTCCAAAGCTACCCTTCAATCAGTCATTTTTATCATTTCGTGGAAGATTGCTTGATCTAATCAATGACTCTAAATACATTAAATTATCGAAAATGTCCTCGAACAATTATTTTACCTAAAACTTGTATCAGCCTTTTATGGGTGAATATACAATTTACTTGAAAGATGATTTAGTCAATAGAAAGTTTTGAAAATATGTTCATGCTAAATAATTTTCCTATTACTATATTTAGACGACAGACTCTGCTACAATTTCTCGATAATTTTCCGAAGGAAGACTAATTTAAGAGAGGAGTGATTCCTAAAATGTGCTATATGCAAAACACATTTACTCTTTCTAAAATGTGCTGACGACTCCTAAAATATATTGAAAAAGAAAACTGTTGACATTGGCGATAAAATATCTCAGTTGTTTGGAAAGACAAGCACGTTTCTTTTATTTCCATCATTGTGTTTTCCAGACAAGCTGGACGAACTATCATTTATCTGCTAGTCACTGTTTAAAGTGCAAAATTTATGCAAGTAAAAATCGACTTCGTCATTCGATCAACCACGTACATTTTTCTAAAAGTATATTTGTTTTTTGGTTTACGACAGCCGCTTCAATTTTGTCACACAAAATTAATATCAATATTAAAACAATCAATAATCTATTCTTTTCAGCAAAGATGTTTCTAAAAATCTAATCTCTATTTTCCTTAATCTATTTCAACCTGTCTCTCTGACTCTCTTCATATATATTAATTCACGTAACTATATATACACATATATGTGTGTGTGTGTGTGATTTAATTGTACAAATAAAAACAGAGAGCGACAAAGATGCATTGTGAATAAGAATAAAAGAAAAGAAAAAGAAAAAGTGTAAGTAAAAGCGACTATGTGGAGCAATAGTTAATGATAAAGTTGTTTGTTGGATGTTTTTGTTTAGCGGCATATCACCCTATATTTATTAATGACAAAATTTAAATGTTTTGGACTCAATTTGATTTTAGATAATGATAATTTAGATGATACAAGTCTTACTTATTAACCCATATCTATAGGAGAAAAGATGTTAATTCATATCTTTTCCAAGGGTATTTTAGCGTAAGTGAATATAACGATCCCAAAGGGAATTAGAACTCGACTATCCTCTGAACAGTTCTGTATCATTATCAATAACACTAAACGCACATCAAAACTTACAGCACTTGGTATTCCCTAGCGCTCACCCATCTAGGTACTGACTAGGGTCGAAGTTATACTAACTGTTGTAGCATTTGGGTTCTGACGAGCCGCGATATAACATCAAAACGCGGTGAAATATGTATTACCCATTGTAATAATCAAAAATCTTTTATAAATTATATTACTCTGTTAAATTAAATAAATGAATTTAACACTGAGTTCTCTTGAGTTTGTCTCTAGTGGAATTTACCTGGATTGCATACCAAATGTACTATGTTATATATATATATATATATATATATATATGTGTGTGTGTGTGTGTGCGTGTGTGTGTATACATATAGATATATATATACGATATATACACTATTCATTTAATAATAATAATAATAATAATAATAATAATAATAATAATAAGTACAGAAATAGAACATCCCTATCGAAATATTACTGGTATCTGAAAGAAACAAATAAAACTCCTTCAATAAAATGGAAAATTTTAAAAAACGATCAAAATATGTAATCCTTTAAACAATTTATGTCCCTTGTGTCTATTTGGAAAACTATATGTTATCAAATTTCTTAAGAATAAAAACCTGTCAAATAAATGTAATGAAGTCCTTTGTAAACATTGTAAAATGTTCACTTTAAATTATGGTTAAATTTTTTCATAAAAGAATATCACTTTAATTTACATATATCCGATAATTTGTTTTATATTATAACATTAATTAAATAATTTCTTTTTGTCAATTTAAGGCTTGATGAAAAAATTAGGTAAAAAATGCACACTGAACCGAAATTAAAAATAGTATAATCATACTCAAAGTGCCCTTTAAGTCATATCTAAAATACAAAATGTTTTCTTTCTCAAAAAATAAATGCTGGAATACAAACAATAATCTAGTATGTTGTTATATAGCTACCTGCATGCAGGAATAGGATGTTCCTATCCTCTCAAATACGTGGACACTATTAGAGTAAATCGTAGTAAAGCGTGCGTGATTATAATGACAAGCAGTTCACTAGCATCGCATTTACTTCACTATCTTTCCCTAACTCCGTTTTGGGAATTACTCAAGCATTCATTTTTTTTTTTACTTGCTTAAATAACTGGGTTCCAAATGAAAAAATATTCAAAAGCTCTACATTATATATGTATTGATCACTTTTTAATACAACTGTTTACTGGTCTAATTATGATCCAAAACTGGTTAACAATAACCTTATATATATATATATATATATATATATATATATATATATATATATATATATATATTCAAAGAACAACAAATATGTCTACCTCAAACCATTCCAGGCCAGAGTGCTAAAATTCCTAGCCTTTCGTCGATTAAATTGTCTCTCAAACCACTTTCTTCTTCGCCCATGTTCTCTTCACCTTATTATGCATTTCTTACTCTCACTTTTTGTTAAGCTCAGACGCCGTGTCATCAAATGTTGTATATGACTATACTTTACTTCCTATCTAAACCTGGTGCCTTTCTTTGATTCATTGATCATGCCTCTTTAGTCCTTCCTTTCCTGTTTTCCCCTTTTTGTTTTTATTTCCTCTGTACCCCTTTTATGATTCATCATTCTGGTTTCTCATTTTCCCAACCCCATTTACCTAGTACACAAAAACAAAATTTGCCAATATAAGGAAGAGAATTTTCATCTCTTTTCAAAAATAGCGTTTACTACCTGATGGGACATTGTGCTTTCAATGCTCAAACAAAATGTACACTTTTGTAGTAGACTGTAGTTTTGGACATCTTCTAAAGTATAATTTATAATAAATAATTATAGCTCTATTTCTATATCGAGCACTGTTTTAAATTAATGTTTCAAACGTTGCAAATATTTTCTTCTTTATTAATTCGGATATATATATACATATATATATATATATATATATATATATATATATATATATATATATATATATGAGTCGTGTTTCATTAAGTCACAAATAAAAGTGATTAAAAATCACATGTCGAACTTATCTTCAATATTTGAGCGTATGTTACAACTAAACAAACATTACCCTCGCAATTATGTACTTATTTGATAACGCAAATTCTAGGGGTTCTTTTATCTTGTTCTGCTACAGAATAAAGTATAATTAGACTCCATTATTAAAACTCGAAACAGTTTTACATTTCAAAAGTACGTATTAAACATTAACATGTTATGTAGCCGGTGATATCACAGGAAGTAATCTTTTTATATAATTCCTTCTAAAATACAATTCTATCTAATGATTCCATAATGGCGACAGAAGAAATAACCGTAATTATGATTGTATTTTATTTGATAATGCGTTTTTAAACTTCTATATTTTTGCGAAATATAGGTTTTGCATATTTCTGTCCTGTTGAACGTACTGCCACATGATGACCCAATCGTCAAAACAAGATTTCTTTTCAGCCTTTACAATCTGCATATTTTCAGAAGCAGGAAAAAAAATATACTTCGTTTTAATTAGTGTCTATGCAATACCCTGTAAATCAAAAATGTATTGTCACCGTCCAAGAATTAATTCAAACTTTACTTGAATAAGGAACAAGATGGAAAACCTATATAAATTTAACATGTTTCAGTATTTATTTGGCTCCGTTAGAAATAGCGATGATCCTTTTCATTGGTTGGGTCACGTGGTCATTTGCAGAGGATGTAACTTAGTATAATACATTAAGTTCTAACATTCTTCATATTCCTGGGGCAATTCAAAATCCACTAATTTGACGTTTTCTTTAATTAACACATAAATTATATTAACATAGAAAAAAAACCAAACTATTTAAACACAAACTAAATAAATAGTAAAACATCTTAAATTTATAAATATTTTTCTACTGGTTCCTTAGTTAATCAGCTCATATCTATCTATCTATCTATCTATCTATCTATCTATCTATCTATCAACTTCTGTAGATCTCTCTCCCTCTTACCCTCTCTTTCTCTCTCTCTCTCTCTCTCTCTCTCTATATATATATATATATATATATATATATAAACTTATTTATAAATGGAACTTTTTTGTGTGTGTGTCTGTGTGTGGGTGTCCGTTACCTATAGACTCCGAAACGACTGAACCGATTTTCTTGAAAATTTACACAGTAGTACTATAAACGTCTGCGAGTGTTCTTAGCTAAGTTTTGTGTCGAGGTACCCCCGATAAATATCGAAAATAGATAATCGAAAAAATCGGGTTATAGAAGGAGTGGTCCGATTTTAATCAAATTTCATACACTCATAGATAAAGAAACGATATTCAGACGTTTCAAGGTTGCAGTTCTTGCAATAGTGCAGAAAATCGATAATATATATATATATATATATATATATATATATATATATATATATATATATATATAAAAGACAAGATCTTTGTGTGTGTGTCACTTTATCTGCCTGTATGTCTGTATTTTTTTCAGCTCTTTTATTTTAGTTTTTGCTTCGGGTTTGGCTCTAAGTAGATATAATTGCAGTTCTTTGTCTCAGCCATGATACCATTTACTCAGAGAGCTTATTTAGCCTCCAAAATTCAGTTTACGGCGAAAAAAATTGTTTGAGATCGATACCAGGAAATCAAAATTTGACTTACATCAATTCATTTTTCTTTCAGTCTACGATTTCGCTTTAACTGGAAACAACTATTACTTTTGAGTCTTTCGTGCCAAAGTCCAAAGAGTCGGAGCTCCAGGACCATGGAATAGTTTTAAAGCTTTCATTACACCCGAGCAACGCCCGGCTATACTGCTAGTATATATATAATGCTATTCATATCTATTTCTATATCTACATTTTTCTGTTTAAAACCATCTATTTCATTCTATTCTCATCTATCTATCTATTTTTTTAATTTTTTTATAAGCGTTTCACCCCGAGCAAGGCATGTCACTGCCACTACTGTGCAGGGGGCTACGTAGAGTGGAGAAAGGCTGATTAAATATAGGAAATGACAGAGGGTGGGTGATAGGCGGGTAAGGATACCGAGAATGAGGGTTGGGTAGATGAGAGTGTTGTGAGAATAGTTGGGAGTTAGTGTGATAGGAGGTATCTATTGAACCTACATTTAAACACCTGGAGATTGTAACTGTCGGGAAAGCAGACTTGTGGAAGGGAGTTCCACAGGCGAGAAGCGCGAGAAAAGAAGCTGTTGGAGTAGAATTTACGGTTACATCTTATTTGTTTAACTGTAAAAGGGTGGGACCTAGTTGCTAATCTAGTATCTCGTGTAAATTCGTGCTTAGGCGGCACCAGTGATCTAAGCTCACCGGAGCAGAAGCCATGAAAGTACTTGTAGAAGAGGCACAGGGAAGTCACATCACGCCGGTGTGAGAGCGGCTGCAGCCGGTCTGCCAAGTCAGTATCAACTATCTATCTATCTATCTATCTATCTATCTATCTATCTATCTATCTATCTATCTATCACTGTTTAGTTTTTAACTATCTATCACAGTCTGATTTCACTCACAGACACACACACACACATCACCATCCTAGTATTACACATTTTCAATATTTTACATACAGTCACAATTCAGTAACACATCCAATTGATAATACAAACTTAAATTACACTTAGAATTCAAGAATTAAACACACACACACACACAAGTCCTGAAGTAAACCCCTGCCGCCCATACCACAATATTGATTCTTTCATGCACACATACGCTATAAAGTGACCATATGACGTTTACAGAACTCATGAAAATAAAATACAATATTCTAAAAACATTACAGACAAGTGCACATTTGTCAAATTACAAAAAATATGATGAAGCTTAATAAAAATAAATTCATAATCTTTTCCCCGTTTGTTCATTATTTCATCGTTCTGTCGGATTTTAATCCATATTTTCAAATCATTGTTGAGTTATTAATGTCGTTATACGTGCAATATATGGTAGCTATCTTTTTTTAAAAGAAAGACTCACTACATAACTGTAAAGAGTAAAAAACACCTACTCCAGCTTACCTAACGTTGCTTTAAAAGATTTATTTCCATCTCAGTAAACGTTTGAATCTTAGTGGCTGTATCGCATTGCCTGGGTCGAATTTAATAAAACAAAAACTAAAAAAACAATCAAACAGACAACAGAAGATAGGATATTCGTATTACGAACCTTTACCACTTCATGGTTCGATTTCAGTTTGGCTGTTTGCGAATGCCTGCATTGAAGTTTTGTTTGCCAGTGAAATTTCGACTTTGCAACTGAGAAAAGGTGATAATGTTTATAACAAATCTACATCGTCTAAATGAATTAAATGGAATCTACAAGTCGAATAAAACCAATTTTATTTCCTTCTCACTCTTCTCTTTCTCTCTCTCTCTCTCTCTCTCTCTCTTTCTCTTCCTTTCTTTCTTTTATTTCCTTCTCTCACTCTTCTCTTTCTATCTCTCTCTCTTTCTCTTCCTTTCTTTCTTTTATTTCCTTCTTTCTTTCTCTTTCTCTCTCTCTCTTCTCTTCCTTCCTTTCTTTATTTCCTTCTTTCACTCTTCTCTTTCTCTCTTTCTCTCTTTCTCTCTCTCTTTCTCTTCCTTTCTTTCTTTTATTTCCTTCTTCTGTCTTCTCTCTTTCTCTTTTTCTTTCTCTCTCTCTCTTTCTCTTCCTGCTTTCTTTTGTTTCCTTCTCTCACTCTTCTCTTTCTCTTTCTCTCTCTCTTTCTCTTCCTTTCTTTCTTTTATTTCCTTCTATTACTCTTCTCTTTCTCTTTTTCTTTCTCTCTCTCTCTCTCTTTCTCTTCCTTTCTTTTATTTCCTTCTCTCACTCTTCTCTTTCTCTTTCTTTCTCTCTCTCTCTCTCTCTTTCTCTTTCTTTCTTCTTCCTTCTCTCACTCTTCTCTTTCTCTTTCTCTCTCTCTCTTTCTCTTCTTTCTTTTATTTCCTTCTCTCACTCTTCTCTTTCTCTTTTTCTTTCTCTCTTTCTCTTCCTTTCTTTTATTTCCTTCTCTCTCTTCTCTCTCTCTCTTTCTCTTCCTTTCTTTCTTTTATTTCCTTCTGTCACTCCTTCTCTTTTTCTTTCTCTTTCTCTCTCTCTTTCTCTTCCTTTCTTTCTTTTATTTCCTTCTGTCCATCTTCTCTCTTTCTCTTTTTCTTTCTCTCTCTCTTTCTCTTCCTTTCTTCCTTCCTTCTCTCACTCTTCTCTTTCTCTTTCTTTCTCTCTCTCTCTTTCTCTTCCTTTCTTTTATTTCCTTCTCTCACTCTTCTCTTTCTCTTTCTCTCTCTCTTTCTCTTCCTTTCTTTTATTTCCTTCTCTCACTCTTGTCTTTCTCTTTTCCCTTTCTCTCTCTCTCTCTCTTTCTCTTCCTTTCTTTGCTTCCTTCTCTCACTCTTCTCTTTCTCTTTCTCTCTCTTTCTCTTCCTTTCTTTCTTTTATTTCCTTCTGTCTCTCTCTTTCTCTTTTTCTTTCTCTCTCTCTCTTTCTCTTCCTTTCTTTTATTTCCTTCTCTCACTCTTCTCTTTCTCTTTCTCTCTCTCTCTTTCTCTTCCTTTCTTTCTTTTATTTCCTTCTGTCACTCTTCTCTTTCTCTTTTTCTTTCTCTCTCTCTCTTTCTCTTCCTTTCTTTCTTCCTTCTCTCACTCTTCTCTTTCTCTTTTTCTTTCTCTCTCTCTCTCTTTCTCTTCCTTTCTTTTATTTCCTTCTCTCACTCTTCTCTTTCTCTTTCTCTCTCTCTCTTTCTCTTCCTTTCTTTCTTTTATTTCCTTCTGTCACTCTTCTCTTTCTCTTTCTTTCTCTCTCTCTCTCTTTCTCTTCCTTCTTTTCTTTCCTTCTCTCACTCTTCTCTTTCTCTTTTTCTTTCTCTCTCTCTCTTTCTCTTCCTTTCTTTATTTCCTTTTCTCACTCTTCTCTTCTCTCTCTCTCTCTCTCTCTCTCTTTCTCTTCCTTTCTTTTAGTTTCTAAAGTGTTATTTATCATTTTACATACGATACAAAATGACACTATATAAAGATTCAGAGAGCTTGGCTTTGTGCAGTGCGCTAAATATTTTTCGCCGCTAACCAACAGGCATGACAGAAGAGAATGGTGTTTGTAAATCAATTTTTGCCATCGCAACTGCGACCAGCAAATGTCCGGTCTTTCTCTAAGTAAGTGTCCACTTTTACTGAGTGAATGATGGTCGTCTGGTTCATATAGCGAAGCATTTTGTGGACAATACTACGATCTTGGAAAATAACATGAAAAATTGATGGCTGGCGGGTGGGGTTCTTCAGAAATAAGTAAAAAAGATTATACCATGGCAGATAGGGAAGAACATAGAAAAGTAGAGAACATTTCAAAGAATCGAAAGTAAAAAAGCAGAAAGGTTCAGTATTTCAAAAATAAAGCAGACAACAGCGAGACAGAGAAAATATGTGGGTGCTGCCTAATGGATATATGGAGTTGTCCTAAGTGAAACTAACTGATTCCTGCAGTGATTCCAAGACCTTTTAAACACTGGAATAAAACTAAGGCATTAAAAACGAAAGAGTTGTGGAAAAAAAAAAGAGTCAGTTAGACAGTCAAGTGGCATACGTGATACACGCTTAGGCGATCATGTCTCTTTCGGGCAGATGATTTTCCGCAGTAGGTTCTCATTACTTTTTGCGGTAGAATGGCTGCCAACCAAGGCTGCAGAACCCAATCTATCCTACAATTTAACCTATAGCTTGAAGGAGAAGAGATGGTTTAAGACCTTTTCAAATGGTATTTGCGCGTAAGTGAATGCTGTGAATTAAACTGGAATTCGAACTCGACTCTCCGATTTCTTGTTCCGACCTAATGTCTGCTGCACCACAATGAGAGTCTTGAGGAATGAAACTTAGTTTAGATTTAAATTTAAAGCAAGACAAAGTTCCATTTAAACCAATCTACTCTTCATTACCTTTTTCGTGTGAACTTTTTTGTGGTGATTGAATAATTGTTTCTCTAGTAATGAGATAAGGTGTAACTTTCTTTTTCTACTTTGATCTTTGTTAGCCATTATCCATGTGCATCGATTCATAGTGAAATGATAGTAAATTTTAAATTGACTTTTCCTCGTTTATTAGTCCCGCCTTGCGGTCGCATTAGTCTGTTTGTTTGTTTGTCCGTGGTCAAGATATCTCAAGACCCGCTGGATGCATTCGAATGAAACTTTCAGGGAGCATTGGTTTCATGACTGTCAGGAAGTGATTAGATTTTGAGTTTGATGCGGCTCGGATAAAGTTTCTGGGCTATTTTTTGGTTTATCAATAAAATTCAATTTTTGATTTCCAAATGTCAGATACTGAATTATCGCCTCTAGATCATTTTAAATGCTGAATTGCCTCACCTGCTTCCATTTTAAGTATGCATTTAATTCTGAGAGCGATCGAGTTCATGTATTGTATTTTTACTCTTGAGAGCTGTCAAGTTCATTGCAGTTATTCCTATTTTGATAACCATCTCTTGCTAATCGCTGAGATTATATCCGTATTGACTTATCGGAGGTTTGCAATCTTTGACTATTAATGTTTAACTGTCAATGTTTTCTATACCTTCCGTTTTAAGTACAATTTACAGACTTTTCTGAGATTCTCTACAGTCAACAGGAATTTAACGTAATACAATCGGCAGATTCTTACGACCTTCTGTCTTAATGATGATGACGTCGACATATAACTATGCGTTTAATTCTTGTGGTTCTTGCTGGATTTGGGTGACGAATAAATAGATAATGAGAGAATTAGCAAGAATTACATGTCGGCTTACTTCACTTTCAAAGAGGATGTTCTAACAGACATACGTCCCATTCATTCTGATACTATCATTCCATCTGGCTAATGTGATTCACTGTTCAATGTTTATATTCGTATTTAAAACCACATAATCGTCATATGTAAATAAGTTATGTGAATAGATTTAATCTTCAGGCGGGCTTCTTTCAACATAATGCTATGCATTACAAACGTTAAACCAGCTTTAGAATACATTCAGTTAAAAATGTTCAAAGCAGTTATCAGTGTGTGGAGTTTGAACACGAGATTTCCTTTCACTGAAGATTGTAAATCATTGCGCGTATATATATATATATATATATATATATATATATATATATATATATATATATATTATTTATTGTAAACGTATATACGTAATTATTATGTATACAATACTATGTATATAAGTATTCTGAATATTTATTACTCGCAATTTTTCTATACTGTTCGTGTGTGGATCGTCAATTATAAGTATTTTATATTATTTATTTACACTACTTACGTTGCTCAAACTGTTGTTCACATCTTTATTGCCATATACACAAAGTTGTTTTGAGTTTTGTTTAACGGCTTATCAATACCTCTGTGGGTTATTCAATGCCAAAAACGTGGGTTATTAGGGTATTTTTTTTAATGTTCGGTTATAGTGTGAAGGTTGATTTAGTTAGATTTTAATGAAAATTTTCTTGTTTTTATTCTTTTATATTTTAGAAAACTGAAAATGACTTTGTATTAAAAATGTTTTGCTGAGAATAATTTTTTCCTTCAAAAATCTGTTCTGGTAATATTTTTTCTTCACTTGAGATAGAATGTGGCGCAAGGCCTTTTTTACTGAGGGTGATCCGAACCATATAGCTCGGGCAAACAATTTAGTTTACTTTCCCAGACGAGTCTCTACTCTTTGGCAGATCCTCGTCTGGGTTAGGCTCTGCCTTCGGGCAGAGAGTCCAAAGATGAAAACCTTATGAAATACGTTAATCGTTAGACGGCAATGTAACCTTCGCCTCACAACAGTGTCTAACGTTTTTATAAGGTTTGGGATATACCCATTAATGTTCAGCAGAAAGTACATTAGATGCATTTTTGTCATTTGGTATTCTTTTATTTTCAAAATACAAAAAAGATGTAATAAAAGAACAAAAATACACGTGTCGTTTATGAAGACGGTGCCACAGCTGGCATTAAATTTTGATAATTCAGAATTGGAAATTTTGATAGGGAAGTTTGAAAACATTCCGGTTGGATTGCAGTTGGTGATGCTAACCAAATTGGAATGTCGATTAAAAATAATCCAAGTCAAACGATGCGAGACATGGTAGACATGATCCGTATAGTCTATGTGAACGTTATAAGGTATTTGAAAGGCCTTGGGTACGTGACTCGCTACGATGTTCTGGTTTCTCATGATTTAACGAAAATGAACCGCATTTCTATCTGACTTTCTCTGCTTAAACACAACAAAAATTATGAACCATTTATAACAATATGTAGGGAAAAGGTTCTTGAAGAAAACGACATGAGCCAAGATTAGCTTCTCTGAAAGTTGGTCTGAACTCGAAGAGAGTGAAGCTGTGGATTTTGTAGGAATGAAAGTGTGGTGATACCGAGCAAAAGCGATGGACCGGATGTTAGCGCTTTCACGACCAAAAAGAAAATGACCAAAAGTCGTCGTTGCGCATCCGGGTCCGCGCAGATATTCTGGTTAAAAATTAAAAATTAATTAAATATTAAATTTCCAATTCGCGAGCCTACGTGAATTTTATTTATCAGCCAATGGGAAGCCCAGACTCAAATACAAGTGTGAAATCCCAAATGATCTGCTGATCCAAAATGAAGATATAAAAAGCGGATACAGACAGACCCCAGCAGGCAGACCTCCAGGAGAAGAGTGTAATCAATATCCCTTGACCGAAGTCAAGTGGCTACTACGCTTGCCTCTTTCCTTCTCCCCTGTCTCAAAACTACTTACTGACCTAAGGAGCGACTACATCAAAGACATTCCTCATTTACACGCTCCCCACATTCCTATGAACATTTTAACCTCCATTGGGCCTATATTCTAGTATTACTTTAATTGTAAAAACATTAATTGATATGTGTATATATAAAAATGTTATTTTTCTACTCAAATTGCTTTTTTTGATTTATAGTGGGTTAATTTCCGTTAACCTGCAACAATATACAACTACCCTTCTCTTGAACGGACTCCCACTACAAACGGGAAAATAATAAATAAGCAACCCACTATAAAAGGGCATTTTGTATTACGAGTTCCTTCCGTAAAATCGGACGATTTAATTCGGAAAAGAGTTGTTCCTAACTGAACCGATTAAAGCCCTCAAGGTTTGAATAGTGTCCGAATAGTCAATCAGTTTGGTGTCGTATCCCATCAAGACAACGCAAACCACGCGTTTCTTTGCTGACACAGATAGACTGGATAATCTATTACACGCTCCGTACTTCGGATTACAACTTATTTTGATCCTTGTAATATTTTATTGACGGAAAGAACTTCAATTTTCTGGAAGAGTATATAAAAAACAGTTAGACGATGTCATCACTCAGAACAATGAAAAGTATTGGAACCACGCAATCATGAAGCGGTCTCAAAGATGACGAAAAGTTACATATCTCTTTGAATAAATCTATGAAAAAATATCTAAATATTATTTTTAAATTTCACTTGAAAAATTTGCGATTTTTTTGTTCCGCTGCAATATTACATAAATGACAAAATAATTATTCTGTGTTTTATTTTTAAGATCATCGGAGATAAGTAACAGATATAAAAATCAGTCGAAATAATTCAATGAATAGTTGAAATCATTTATCTTAGTTTTAGATCAATTACGACTGAGTAGTGAGTTCGATCATTACTGGGTGTGCTTCATAGTTTCGGCCTTGTGCCACATCTAATCTACGCTTAGAAAATCACCTTTATCTCAATTAGCTGTAATGGTTGAGAGAGTTGTGGTTTCCGCTTTGAAATTATTTAAGGCTAAAAAGAAACGGGAATTCATTTAATGACTTTCAAGAGTGATAAGTCCTTTTAACTTGCTTAACACAACCCAATCTTCATCGTCTTCACTCTGGTTGTTCTTGTGCCTTACTTAGCTAAGTTCGAAAATATTTTGTAAAAAATCTTTCTTTTGGAAATTTGGATGAGAATAAGGTCGGTGGAAAGATGAAAAAATTTTCAGATGAGAAAAAAGGAAATAAAAGAGAAATTCAGAAGGAAATGACAATATGTAACATTTCAGAATATAATTTAGTCGATGTTTCTAAAGGTGAAATGAAGAAAAATTAACTGGACAGCAAAGCATTGTGTCGCGTCGTGAGCGCTGGAAACATGGCGCATTTTTCCTTGTCGCTTTTATGGCGGGAAAATGTTAACGACACTGCGACATTTACGAAAAGGATACACCAGAAGAAATGTGGCCATTTTTCAGTTTCATGACGTTATCTTCGGCACCAAAATACTATTGAAGCTGAAATTTGTTGAAGATGTCCAATAGTAAAAAAAATTCTATGCAAACTTTCGCTACAGCCAAGTCTATTTTCATTGTCTGCTGTCTAGAATTATACCAAACCCATCAGGAGACACACACACATTTATATATATATATATATATATATATATATATATATATAAAATCTAAAATCTAAGTGAGCCAATAAGCATACCAGGGTTTCGCTTCACAGCTCGTCAGGGAAAATTTTCCCTGACGATTTGTTAAGCGAAACCGTGGTAGGTTATTGGCTCACTTAGATTTTAGATTTGGGTTTCTCTACTTTTGCTTTGAGTGATTTGTGCACTCTGCTTTCGTATTGAGCTCTTTACTGTTAAGGTTTTCGTCTTGGGTTTTTTTTCTTTTTCACGAATGCTTGACTTTTTGTTCAGGTATTTCGTTTTGTTTCTTTTTTCCTTCCCCTTCTTTTCCCTCCGGGTTAGTTCAAGACGATTTCAGTTGTAGTTTAATTATTGATAATGTTATTGGTATTATAACTATATATATATATATATATAAAATAATTTTTCAATGTTCAAAATTGTTGTTGTATGATCATTTCAACATGAAATCCCTAAGCTCTGTAATTTTAATTACATTGAGCCCTCTACCTGTATCATTTTTTAATATTAAATTTTAATATTAATTAGGGTCAGGTTTTTGGGATTTACTTTTCTACTTTTCCGTTTGGATTAAAGTTATTTTAAAATATATATATATATATATATATATATATATATATATATATATATATATATATATATATAAAACGTTTGGCCTATCTTGATGCAACTATCTAGAAGTGTATATGTCAGCTAAGAATTATCTCTTAGTCTAGACATATTTCTATGGATGGTGGAATAAAAGTATGTGTATTACACTGATTTGTATTCCGGGCTTCGTCTACAGAAAATTCTGAACTGTACCCTTTAACTAATATACGGGGGCAGACTGTTCTCGCTTCATCCCCACATATATCCCTAAACATGTCCAAGTTTAGGGATATATAGTGGAACGAATCAGTCCACCCTCAGAGATGAAATAAAGGGTTGACTTCAGAATCCCCTGTAGGTTACCTTAATGATACCGGTGGATAGAACGGTTGAAATGTTGTAATAACAACAACAAAGATGAGGACAGTAGTCCGCGTATAAATAGTGTGAACTGCTATTAATTTTTCAGCTGTTATTTACATTGTTCACACAATTTTTATTGCCATGCTGATGACGTTTCGGCTGTTGTATGCTCCGACCTTCTTCAGGAATTTCGAACCTAACCCTTTATTTTGATCACTGGAGTATATCATTCTCATTTTAAGTGCGGTGCCACTTCTAGTAGCCATGTAGTTATCTCCCTTTAATTTAACTCTCTAAGTTATTTGTTCACCACTACTGTAGCCTGGTACTGAACTCAAGACTCTTTGGGTCAAGTCACAGGAACTAACCGATGCCTATTTCGACTGGGCCATGTGTCTTTGAGAACACATTAGCAGTACTAACTCATCTCCGAAAGTTAGACATATACGTTTCAGCTGATATAAAAATATCGACGTTGTAATTAGGATGTGCGTTGTGGTGCATTGGCTATCGGCTCGGAACGAGAAATCGGGGAGCCGATTTCGAATTCCAGCAGAATTCATTGCATTTACTTACGCGCAAATACCCTTGGGAAAGGTATTAATCCGTCTATTCCTTCCAGTTATGGGTTAAACAACAGGACAGATTGGGTTCTATAGCCTTGGTCGGCAACCAGTTTTACCGCAGAAAGCAATGGCAACCTACTGCGGGATAATCTTCTGCCCAGTCAGTCATGTCTCTTTCGAAACATGATCGTCCAAGCGTGTATCACGTATGACACTTAACTGACTGAATTAGTTAAATCGTCAGATAATAACAGAATTAACCACTTTTTGCTCCACCATTAATGTTTTATATCTTAATGCTTTGGAATCAAGTTCTTTTCATTTTCAAAGTCCAATGATAAAAACCTTACCACCTCGCCTGCAGTCTTTGATAAAGAGCATGCCATTTTCATTGATCTTAGTTTTAAATAGATTCCTCAAAAGCACCAGATGGGATTTAAAAATCACTTTCTATCTTTTTCATATTATCTGGATAGTGTAGTCACAGGCGACAGAAGGTGAGACACACATCTCCGATATTTAAGAAACTATTTGAAGTATCAAAAGAAAGATGAGTCATTAAAAATGAACAAAAACGTGTTGGAATGTCATGTAATGTTTAATGCCCATATGCTTGTGAATGATGGATAATTTCGCCACAAATCTTGAAGCTAATGTAATGTGGTTGTTCAACACATATTTAGATGATCTTGAACAGACGATATAACAAATATGGAAAAAAATTTAATTTAAGTACAAAAATATTGTTGCTAACAAATACATTGTTGACATTTTGAGATACTTAATGAGAAAAGAAGACTAGGAGTTGTATCGAAGAGAAGTAGACTAATCAGTCAAAAGCATATATTTGAACTTATTAACAAGGTACAAGAAGAAAGGTTTATATTTTGCATCAGAAATATTATTTGTAGCTTTTTAAGTGAATTTCAATGAAAATATTTGTTCATATATTAAGACGTTTCTGTTCCATTCTGTTCCATTACGTTTCGCCATTGTCATGGGTAACTCTAAAATGAACTCCAGAATAAACTCTTCCAAAAATATCGCCCGGTTCACACTCCACCCTCATCTCTTGAACAGGTGAAGAGGCTCATCCCTTGTTTCCTGTTTAGGATGAGGTTTCCGGTTTTCTCTTTTCTAATCTTCTCTTATGTAGCCCCCTGCACATCAGTGGCGTTACCGCCTTGCTTGGGGTGATATGATTAAAAAAAAAAAAAACACTATATATACTACGCTTCTCAAGAGCGAGATTGTCGAGTTGGTAGTAGTTCACTCCGAACCAGGCTGACAGTCATACTAACACCTTCCACGTTTTGCATTGATCGTTCTTGTTAATATATATTTGTTATTTCTACCCTGGTGGTCGTGTTGTTCTTTTCGGACCTTAACCTGGTCCATAACAGCCATCTTTGAAGCAAATCCATGATTTCCTCCTCCCAGAATCTCACATCTTTCTGGTTAAAGGATTGGTATGTAAGTGTTTATTTTCCAGATAATTGATGTCATTCTCATTAAGAGAACTTTTTAATTAGTAATCCACAGGTACAAGTTCAGGTAATTATTTCTGTTGTAGTTGATCCTGCCAGTCGAACTATACCATTTTTTCTGTCGAATGGTTTTACAAAGACAGAGGAAGTCTAGTATTTTCCTGGTGGAAGGAAACAACAACCTGGGTCGTTCTCAGTCGTTCTCTGCCTGATGGCAACTGAATTTTATTAGACTAATTGGAGTTTTTTTTTCTTTTTTTATTTAAGTCTCTGGAGTAGTTAATTTAGTCACCAGTGTTTTGTTATTTCAGTCACTCAGTTAAGTGAAATACGTGACACACGCTTTGGGTGATCATGTCTCGAAAGAGACATGACTGACTGGGCAGAAGATTATCCCGCAGTAGGTTGCCATTGCTTTCTGCGGTAAACTGTTTACCAGCCAAGGCTATAGAATCCAACCTGTCCTGTTATTTGACTCATAGCTAGAGGGGGAAGAGATGTATTATATTAAGTAGTAATTAATAGGGGGATCAGTTTATTACTTCATAACAATAGAAAACCGATCCCCCACATTATACCCAGTAGAAGTTTTAATTATGTTTCCAACTATTATATTCAGTCAGTCAGTTAAGTGCCATACGTGATACACGCTTTGGGCGATCATGCCTCGAAAGAGACATGGCTGACTAGGCAGAAGATTTTCCCGCAGTAGGTTGCCATTGCTTTCTGCGGTAGACTTGTTTGCCAGCTAAGGCTGTAGAATCCAATCTGTCCTATTATCTAACCCATAACTGGAGGGAAGAGACGGATTAATACCTCTCACAAGGGCCTTTGTGCGTAAGTGAATGCAAGGAATTCACCTGGAATTCGAACTCCTCAATTTGTTGTTCCGAGTCGATATCCACTACACCACAAAAATGTCTTTGAAGAGAATCGAACTCGCATCCCTTTTATGCATGATAACCAGTTAGTTAATTGCCATACGTGATACACGCTTAGCTGATCATGATACATGACTGATTATGATGAAGATTTAACCCATAACTGGAGGGAAAAGAGATGAATTAATACCTTTTCCAAGGGTATTTGCGTCTAAGTGAATAAAATGAATTCGAGCTCGATTCCTCTATTTACTCATTCCGTGTCGATATATTTACACCAGAACGTACATCCTTATACGGTAATCGCCTAGGCTAATAGAGCCCACATCTTGACGAAAATAAATCAAAATCTATAAAATAATTATTTGTCCCCTTCTCAGTAGAGTTTTATTCATTAATTTCTTCATTATTTCTTAATTGTTATTTTTATGGTGTCCCATTTTCTTTTGATTGTATTTATTTCATTTTTCAATATTTCTTTTCGTTCTACTGGTATTTGCAAAAATAAACTGCATAAAGTGGACAAAATATATTGTCGATATTACTCGATATTTACTTTCGCACTCATATGATAAAATGTCGCTCTGTTTATTTTTTTGCTGGGAATCAAGTTCCTTTCACCAATAATGTCCAGTGATAAGACCATTACCACCTGGCCTATAATTACTGATAGTAAATGTGCCATTTTCATTGATCTTTGTTTTAAATAGATTTGTCAGAAACACCAGCTGCGTCAACACTTTCCCAAAGTAAAAGCATTTAAATTTAGGGGAAATGTGTTTTACCATGTGTTATCTATCTCTCTCTCTCTCTCTCTCTCTCTCTCTCTATATATATATATATATATATATATATATATATATACGCACTCACACCCTGATTGAGCACACTAGAAGGAAGGTAGACTTTGAAAAACAGTAGCCACTCTAGCGTGTACGCATCGCTCATTCATTAAAAATGAATTAGAGCACTCTAGCTATTGGGCGCGTAATATGATATGTGCTAAAAAGACTGCCCTCTTCCACCGAACGTCCCGTGGCCCAGGGGTAGAGTCGCCGACTGACGCCAAATCGGTCGGATTTCGAGCCTGGGTTGTGTAGCAATCGGAGTCTAACCGTACTGATTAGCTGTGATGACAATAATATATATATATATCCGATTGTATGTAGAACGGAGAAAGAATATTTACCAACGTCCAAAAGATTAATTTAAAACAGTGCTCGATATACAATATATAGAGCTTTCAATATATATATATATATATTGAGAGAGAGAGAGAGAGAATCATCCGCAGATAGATCTGTTTCGCTGTATCACAGCTCATCAATACGGTTTAAACATCCAATTGCTTTTTACCCAGGATTGAAACCCGACCGAATTGGCGTCAATCGGCGATTCTACGTCTGAGGTATGGGCGCTCGGTAGACTTTTAGCGTATGATGTATCATACACCAGTAGTTAGAGTGCTCTAATTTATTACTGAATGAGTAATGCGTAGATTCTAGAGTAGCTACTGTTTTTTCAAAGTTTACCATCTTCCGGAGTGCTCAATCAGGGTGTGAGAGCGTATATAGTCATCCGCAGATAGATGTTTCGCTGTATAACAGCTCATCAGTACGGTTAGACATTCGATTGCTTGTGATTGACAACCTACCGAATTGGCGTCAGTCGGCGAATCTACGTCTAAGCTATGGGCGCTCGGTAGAAGGAGGCAGACTTTTAGCGTATGATGACACCAGTAGTTAGAGTGCTTTAATTGATTACTGAATGAGCGATTGTTTTATCCACCTTTATCCACAGTTAATTCAGGGGAAATGTGTTTTACTATGTGTTATATATATATATATATGTGTATATATATACACACACATATATATAATTATATATAGATATATATATATAATTATATATATGTGTGTATATATATATACACACACATATATAATTATATATATATATACACATATATATATACACACATATATAATTATATATATACACACACAGATATATATATATATACACATATATATATACATATATAATTATATATATATATATATACACATATATATGTATATATATATGTATATATATATACACACATATATAATTGTATATATATATGTGTGTGTGTGTGTGTGTGTGTTTGTGTGTGTGTGTGTCTTCATTTATGTACAGTTTTTGTTATTTGAATGAAAGGAAAGGAGCAAATATTTATTAACTAGCCGTTGAAGGAATAGATGTAATAAACTTTCTATTCGGCTCGAATTTCAAAATAAATATTTAAATAAAAAATATAATTTTGTTTCCTTAATCGCAAAAGTATTTAATCAACCATTCGTCCGTGCATGGAATACTGCTGCCATATATGGTCGGGCGCCCCTGCTGTTCATCTCAGTGTTCTCGCCAGGCTCCAAAGGAAAATCAGTAATGTGATAGGTACCGACTTGGCGGCTCGACTACAGCCAATTCCCCACCGACGAGATTTTGGCCTCCCTCTGTCTGTTCTATAAATACTTTCATGGCTTCTGCTCGAACGAACTTAAGTCACTGGTGCCTCTGCAACAGGTGTTTACTCGTGCAACCAGATTGGGAACTGCCTCCTACCCATTCACAGTTAGATTAACCAAATGCAGACGACAATTCTACTCCTGTAGCTTCTTTTCTCGCACTTCCCGCCTGTGGAACTCGCTTCCATACTCTTGCTTTTCTGACGGCTACAACCTCCATGAATTTAAATGCAATGCCACTACTCATCTATTAACCACTTGACTCTAGTTCTTTCACCACCCCGTATATCCTTTCCTTTCTCTCCACCTTTGCAACTGTCATGAAACCTGTATTCCCATCCTTCTCTTGCTCCTTTCTAAATGGTTCGTCTTTCTCTTCACTCTCTTCTAATTAATCTTTTTACTTTTATGTAGCCCCCTGCACATCAGTGGCATTACCGCCTTGCTCACGGTGATACGATTAAAAAAAATTCTGTAACACGATAATACTTTAGATTCCCTATTCTCAACTTTATCAATTTTAATAACAGTACTGTTATTGTTATTCAAACACGGTGACCTATTGTTTCCTTAATATCTTCTACCCTTGAGATTTCAGAGATTTTAGAATTAATCATTTTCATTTTTTGTTCGTATAGTATCACTTGTACGAAATGCAGGGATGACAAAAGCCGAAATATTCTGGTAAAATTAACCAAAACGTACTAGTCCAAGGGATAAACTGCAAAATAAGTCAGTCAATTTCTATACGTGATACATGTTATATTTGGGTGATCATTTCTCTAAAGAGACATGACTGACGGAGTAGATTTTCCCGCAGTAAGTTGCCATTATTGGTATAATGGTTGCTGATCAAGGCTATAGACTCAATCTGGTCTGTTATTTGACCCATAGTTAAATGGAAGAGACGGATTAATACCTTACATAAGGGTATTTGCGCGTAAGGGAATGCAACGAATTCATAGGGAATTCGAACTCGGATCTCCAGTTTCTCGGATTTACAATTTCTCGTATTTGCCGACCTAGATTATAAAAATCAATCTGTCTTTTTATTTGAATCCATAGTTGGATGGAAAAGACGGATTAATACATTGCCGGAATGCAACAAACTCAACGGGAATTCGAACTCGGATTTCCGATTTCTCGTTCCAAGCTGATATCCAATGCCACACAACGCACATCCTTAGAAAGTAGTTATCTCAAAACTTCAGACTGAAAATATTTGGTATTTCAAAAATGAAGTCTAGGATGATAGGTTTAGTTTTTATGACAATAATCCGTTTTTGAAACTATGCAGTAAAGATGACTTTTTGCTAGGTTATTGCAATGCTACTTTGCCTGTTATACCCAAAGTCTATCATAATATTTAAAATTCCCCGTCAGAATTATCTTGTTCAATCAGTAAGCTACACCCACAAATGTTATCGGGGTTATTTTACTTATAAGCCGTCATTTTGTGGCAGTGCGAGTATGCCATAAAAGGGGTAGTAAGTGGTGATTTATAATTCAAAAGTTCTTTTATGAATTCACAGATGGTTGTGGCAGGGGTGTGAAACGGCCTTTTTTCTACGAAATATCGCACTTATGTAAAGACTCTATTGTGAATTCTAATCAAAAGACTTCATATTTTCTTGAGAAGACTAACATCCGCTTATTTGGCCTCTCACGCTCCTATCGTATTTTTAGTCCACATTTACTCAACATTGTTTGATTTTATTCGTTGATGTTCCACCGTAGGTGTTTTCGAGAAAATTGTTATGCCTCGATGCTTCCTTTCTAAACAATTCTCTACTGATTATGCTAATAATGTTATCTTTTCAAACGCTTTCCTAAAACTTCTATTCATGTAGATGCTAGACTGGTGGTCAGAGTGAAAAAATAAATCAACGTCGTCCGAATAAATTCAAGCCTGTGTAAAAAAAAGTTTTTCTTTTAAAACTGGAGCCGGATTAAACTGAACTATCTGCACAATCTGATGGCCATGCCTCCCTCATCACTTTCCTGATAAGAACTAGGCCTAACGTTACTGCTTTTAAACAACCTATAAGAATATATTCATCAAGTCAAAATGTAAATCTAAATATATTAATACAGTTAAAATGTACCCCTTAATATATTAATATAGTTAACATGTGCCTTTTAATATATTCTTATAGCTAAAATGTGCGTTGTGGTGCAGTGGATATCGTCTCAAAACGAGAAATCGAGAAGCCGAGTTCGAATTCCAGTTGTATTTGTTGCATTCATTTACGCGCAAATACCCTCTTTCCACCAGTTAAATAACAGGAAAGATTTGGTTCTATAGCCTTAGCTGGCCACCAGTCTACCATCTTCCCAGTCAGTCATGTGTCTTTCGAGATATGAAACCCAAGCGTGTATCATGTATGGCACTTAACTGACTGATAGCTAAAATATGTCCCTAAATATATCTATATAGTTAAAATGTGCCCTGTAATATACTCATATACTTTAAATGTATCCTTAAATATACTCATATCATTAAAATGTGGCCCTTAATATAATCATACAGCTACATTTTGCCCCTAATATATCCATATAGTTAAAATGTGTCCTTAAGTATATTCATACGGGCAGTATAGCCTGGCGTTGATCGGATGTAATGAAAGATTTAAAATTAATCCATGGAGCTCCGACTCTTTGGACGTTGGCACGAAAGACTAAAAAGCAACAGTTGTTTCCAGTTAAAGCGAAACCGTAGACTGAAAGAAAAATGAATTGATGTAAGTCAAATTTTCATTTCCCGGTATCGATATCAAATAAGTATTTTTCCTTGTAAACTGAATTTTGAAGGCTAAATAAGTCCTCTGAGTAAATGGCATCATGGCAGAGATTAAGAACTGCAATTATACCTATTTAGAGCCAAACCCGATGCAAAAACTAAAATAAAAGGGCTGATAAACGGATTTCGATCAGACGGTATCTTGCCTTATATATATATATATATATATATATATATATATTATCGATTTTCTGCACTATTGTAAGAACTGCACACTTGAAACTTCTGAATATCGTTTCTTATGTCTTTGTCTATGAGTGTATCAAATTTGATTAAAATCGGACCACTCCTTCTATAACCCGATTTTTTTCGATTATCGACATTTATTGGGGGTACCTTGACACAAAACCTATCTAAGACCACAGATGCTTATAGTACAACTGTGAAAATATTTAAGAAAATCGGTTCAGCCGTTTTGGAGTCTATAGGTAAGGGACACACACACACAAATACTCACACACAGACTCACACACAGACAAAGTTCCATTTATAACTAAGTTTAGATACTTATAATATGCCTCTTAATATACGTGTTCCTAAATATATTTATATAGTTAAAATATACCCCTAAATATATTTATATGGCTAAAATGTAGCCCTTGATAAATTTCTATAGTTAGAATATGCTTGTTACTTACATTAAAACATACATATCAAAATTAAACAACTGGAAGAAATATATCAAAAGAAATTAATTTTACTTTTTATGAATTAAATTGAAAATAAAATTTGTGTAATAAAAATGTTTCATCGTTAACGAAACTCTGTTGCAATTTGTACGACGTTTCGTCCGTTGTTCGCTTCGGCCTTCTTCAGGTGTTAGAAATTTCGAGCCAGACACTTTATTACAATCGCTGGAGTATTTCATTCTCATTCCTTGCGTAGTATTGCCTCGGTTGAAAGTCATGAGTTATCTCTCTCTAACCCTGCAAGTTACTTGTTAACCACTGCTGTAGCCTGGTATTGAACTCACAACTCTTAAGGACACATGGTCAAATGGATATAGACGTTGGTTAGTTCCTGTGACTTGACCCAAAGAATTGTGTGTTCAATACCAGGCTACAGCAGTGGTGAACAAGTAACTTGCAGGGTTAGAGAGAGATAACTCATGACTTTCAATCGATGCATTACTACTACGCAAGAAATGAGATTGATATACCCCAGTGATTGTAATAAAGAGTTCGGTTCGAAATTCCTAGCACCTGAAGATTGTCGGAGCCTACAACGGTCGAAACGTCGTACAAATGTTAACAAAGATGAGGACAATAATTTGAATAATGTAAATACCAACTCATCTCAGAAATCTACACAAGTACGAATTTTGTTTTACTTGTAAGTTCGTATGTGTTAAGTTCCATACAAGGTAAACACATTGTTATCATGTTCGAGGTCGATATTACTTAATAATATCAATTACAAACTCGGTAACAACGTGCTTAATGTGTTCGGAACATAACATAGACCTGATTATATATACATGAACTATACACAAACAAGTAAAATAAAATAGCAACGAAAACATTCATCCATTTTGAGATTCAAACAATTTGATAAAGAATTAGAAAGTACTTCGCGCATCCTTAGCGAAAAATTGGCCAAATTGTTTTCTACAGAGTATTAAAAAACAAAATTCTTGACAAAACCGCCCTTCCTTTTAGGTGGGTAGGGAAATAGGCAAATAACTGATATTAAATTATACATTTTATTTTCGAGATTTGTTACAATATGAAAATCAACCGTTTTCTTCCATTCAACACTCCTTGTTTTGTTAACTGTCTTAACTACTGCAAAATATTGTAGAATTCAATTCAATTCAATATCAAACCCATTCTTATATGTTTGAATAAACAGATAAGGTAAAATATTTGTATAGAAATCCAAAGAAAATGATTTGTTCACTGCAAAATAATACCAGGAATTCATATGAAAACAACGCTATATCAAAATGTTAGGAGAGCCTTGAATCAACATTTCGATTGAGTGAAGGGTGAAAGTTTATCAGGTCGACCAAAACGTGATTTTAAAAAAAATCTGATGCTTACTCATTTTACCAGATTTTGAGAAATGTGATGGATCATGAACTTTTCAGCAGCTTCTCTTAAAGATAAGAGGATCTGCTGAAAAGATAAGAAACAATAAAGAATTTTTAGTAGTGAAAGCAAATGAGTTGCTTGAGGATTTGTCCTTGGAAATGATAACCATTTCTATTTGCTGATCGGTTTTAAAAGGAATTAGTCATATTTCCGAAAGTCACCGAAAAAAATTTTACATTGTTCCTAAACAATTCTAATTTAAAATTTTAATTTATTAATTATTAAACTCAGCTTAGAGAAAAATAATGTCCATTCCTTCCTTTACTCGTAACTTAAACAAAGTTAATTCAGTCTAAAAATCATCATCTGAAAATTATTTACATATTTCCTGCAAACTGATTTACCTAAAAGTGGTACATATCTAATTCGACTTGCCTAATGATATAAATTCCATCCCCCAAAAGCTGTGGTAGTGTTAAGTGTAAGGGACTGCAACTAATTTTCTTTCCAATTTTCAAATAAAAGATGAAGATGATAGTCGATAATACGAAGAGGTCAGATAAACGATGATGATAACTAACACTGCTGAGGAGGGCAAACAATTAATGCATTAATTGAGACTGGTTGCCACCCATGGCTAGACAGCACAGTCTATACAACTCTTTCACCCGCAACTGGCGAAAGAAGAGGCGGATTTTTTTTTTAATCAGATCACCTCGAGCAAGGCGGTAACGCCACTGATGCGCAGGGGGCTACGTAAGAGTGAAAAGATTGGTAAAGTGAAAGCCGGAAACTACATCCTAAACAGGGAACAAGGGATGATCCTCTTCACCTGTTCAGTAAACTTGGGTGGAACGTGAACCGGGCGATAGTTTAGTGTATCTACTCCAATTGAAAAAGAAAAAAGAAAAGAGTGAAAAGATTGGCAAAGAGAAAGCCGGAAACTACATCCTAAACAGGAACAAGGGATGAGCCTCTTCACCTGTTCAATAGACGAGGGTGGAGTGTGAACCGGGCGATAGTTTAGTGTATCTACTTCAATTGAAAAAAAAAGAAAAAAGAAAAGACTGAAAAGATTGGAAAAGAGAAAGCCGGAAACCACATCCTAAACAGGAACAAGGGTTGAGCCTCTTCACCTGTTCAATAGCCGTGGGTGGAGTGTGAACCGGGCGATAGTTTAGGATTTTTACCTTTCTCAAGAATAACTGCGAGAAAATAAACGTAGGTATCTGGCTTGAAGTTTAAGTTCGGCTATCCTATTTCGTTTTCGATGACGATATCCGTTGTGTTAGCCTGGCATCAGCGGGGCTTTGAACATTCGTACAAATTAAATAGAATGGACATATTGTACGTAAATAACTACATATCGAGGAAAAATGGAAATCCCTACCCCTTATGGGATGAAGCTGAAATAACGAAAGTTTAAGGAATCAGCACATATACTGAGCCACAAAAATCTTCTATGTTGATCAAGCATAGAAATGAATACAATATAGAAACCAACAATATGGAGTGCTACAGAAAAACAATTACAAAAGAAAAAAGTAATATAAACTCTGGTAAAAAAAAATGTAATATGAGCTCTGGTAATATGAGCTCCGGTGGACAAAATCTTAGAAAATTAACTAAAGAGATTATTAAGAGGTATGACACATGGAAATATAACAATCTAACCCGTTGTACGAAATAAAGGGTTCAGTCCAAATTTCCAATTACCTGAAGGAGGCCGGAGCGTACAACGGCCGAAACGTTTTGAATATAGCAACAAAAATGAGGACAACAGTCCAAACCATGTAAATAGTGTAAATAATTACAATACCTCATCTCAGAAATATAGACAAACATCATATCATACATTCATCATTGTGGATTGACAAAAGAGAATTATGGATGGCTTGACCAATGAAAGCGTCTCGCATAGGCTGTAGTATGACGTAATTGTGTGAAGTCACTAGTTGTCACTAAGCCTGTAGCAAAGACATAACACGCCCCATAAATCACGTGGTAATGCGAAGTTGTTTAAGGGACGCACAGAATGACTTAATCACACTCAGATCTTTTCTTACTTTCCGAACCTTTGATGATTTAATGATGATCGCACTTATTTTTATTCAACGCAGACTATTTGAAATATAATAATTTCCTGATCAATTACTTTTTCTTGCTCCATTGTTAGAACAGAGCGAGAGTTCTCAAGTTCTGAGACGTCTAATAGTCGTTTTACAAACTTTGTTGATTAATATATTGACCAAAAATAAGTTTTCTAGTTGACACTGTATCCATCAAACCACGCCGGTAAGTATGTAATTTTCCTCTCTTTTCTCACAATCATTTTTTTCTTTTCATCCACATTTCTCACTCTTTCTCACTCTCTTAATAGGTTATATCTACATTTATTTCCCTACTAAAGGGAATCACAAATAACCACCAACAACCAAAATGTTTCACATAACACATCGCAATTTCGAATTTCTGTGATGGTTATCCAAATTAAACTTTTTATTACATTTTTTTATATTTAAAATACGGGGGAAATGATGTTGATTCGCTTCTGTGGAAGTTGCTGACGTGTCGGAGCAATCAAGTTCTGAATAGGTAGAACTAAAGAATGGATATTATTTAAACATTTGCCATGAAAATATCGATACAGCCTCGAAAGACTTGATGCATTTCCCCCGTGAGAAAAAGACTGCAGAATAGAAAATAAGCTTTTTTCTCTTATAGAATCATGAAAACGATTTCGTAATTTATCATGGTTCTAAAGTGGGAACTGAGAGGCTACTTGTCAGATAGAGAACCAATACTTCATTTTGGTCTAAACTGACTCTTGTAAAGATAAATCGTGTCGAAAGGAATCAAGGAATACCTGAAGTCACAGAATTAGTAGATTGAATATAAATGTTTCTCTTGAAGTCTGAAGTGATCTTGAGATCCAAAAGATCTTCAAAACACAAATCGTCATTGAATTGAACTTCTTGTTAAAATTGGAGCGTTACATTGTTTATACGGTCAGTGTATTGATATTGCTTTATACAGTCAATGTTTCATACAGTCAGTATCAAAATATAAAATTGAATGTCGGTTATATAACTGTTATATTAACTGTTATATAACTGTTATAAATTTCTGCAACGCTCGAATTTCTGATTAATAATTCTGTAAGGAAACACCTGAACAAAAAGATCGAGTGAAAAACAGGTTTAATTAGAAAAATATGAAGACTTTCTATTTGTGTAGATATCTTACGAGAGACGCTTGACGCAGGAGTTACAACGTTTAGACTTAAATTTAACAGTTGGCATATTATTTGATGGACGGTTTCACATAATCTTTTTAGAGCAATGGCCTTCAAATAGTTAAAGAAAGATGTACTAAATTTGTTTTAAAATATCAGTTTAGCAGTTAGTGCCAATGAGTAGATCGTCGTCCAGGGTTATTTAAAAACACAGCTTGCCCCTGACGAAAGATTCGGTATTTGGACACTAGCAAAAGAATGATTTTATTCCACTAAAGAAATGAACTGCACTTCGTAATGACTATTATTTCCGTGGAATAAAAGAAAATTCCCTCAAAAATATTTATTGAATTTTTTTTAATCATTTCACCCCGAGCAAGGCGTATCCACTATTAGTGTGGAGAGGGTTACATTAAAAGAAAAGACAGGGTACAGAAGGTATTGAAGAAAGGATAAAAGGCGAATCGGATTTAAAACGATAGAATATGGCAACTACGTTAAATTTAATTTTTTTTAGTTTTTAGCTCTCAGAAAAACAAATAAGTGGAAAAGAGTTCCACAGGCGGAAAGTGCGAAAAAAGAAACTATTCGAATAGAAGTTGCGGTTGCATTTAACTATTTCTCTTTTCATCAGCAATCGGAAGAATATAAAAATCGCACTAAAAATATACTTTATTTCAGAAATAAAGATTCATTTTAGAATTTTTCCATGAATACCATAAAAAAAAGATGTGTTTTATTAATTAACTTTTGCAAGCACCAACAATCAATAAAATTTATTTCTCGTAAGATTTGAATACATATTTAAAAGATGCTAATTTGATTTTGCATGATTTTATCAATGAAACATTTTCATGGCTTTTAATTATAAAACAATCAAAAAAGTTTCATCAACCCCTAAATTTAAGAGTGTTCACGATGTATTCTTTGACAAGCATCCAAAACCAATTTATTGATATAAAGATAATTTCTATTAAAAATAGAATAAAATCCAGTATTAATTATAGGTTTATAAAATGAGAAATTTATTTTTAATCTGAACGAAATGTAACGTTTCAACAACCAGAAGTGACAGGTTTAGAAGGAAGTTGCATTTGCTCATATTAATTTGTTTGGTCTTAATCATCTGCGAAGGAAAAGGTGAAGAGATATTATCTGTGTAAACGCACGGCATCAAATAATCGTGGGTAAATGTGTTGTGTACCATTTGACGAAGAAATTTAAACTATCGACTGTCTTTTTACCTGATTTTCTTTATTTGCTTTCTTGGTGACATCGGCTGTAGATTGGGAGTGTTATGGTCGGATAGTCAGCACACAGGCACATGAGAAAGCCAGCCAATAGACCGCTCGTTTACTGTCTCCCTCTCCCGGTCTGTCTTCAGATCACAACCACGGCCTGACTTCTTACTACTAATCTGTCTCTTATATAAGTGAGTTTCATTACGACGACGTCATCTTTTAGACACATTGTTTACAAAACATTTTGTGTTTTACATTATCTGACATTGACTACTCTGGTTATTAAAACACAAAACATAATTACATTCCTTCAATGCAATAATATTTATTATACTATAAATATATTTCTGTCTCCACATTACTTGAACTGGGGAATTTTTCCTATCACTTTTCAAAACAGTATTATCGAACCAATATTTATTATTCTTTGTCGGTCAGCTTGCATTTTTGCTAGTTCATAAAAATACACTTCTGCATCAAATTACGCACCAGGTAATAAAATATACAACAAATGCTGTTCTTGCCCATTATTATTTCGAAAATACAGAAAATCTATGACTTGAATCTTGTCTGAAAATGTTACTGGTATTCACCCTTGCCAGATGTCAATTTTCAAGCTTTAGGCAGCAAATTTTCTTTTAAACATGTCAGATTAAATAAAATGCAAACAATATGTTTGCTTATTTTTAATAGAATCACTTCATAATCACGGATAATCTTTTGCGTGTTATAATCAAAAGATATCAGAAATGAGCTGTAGCCTTGACAGATGATATCTCCAAAAAAACTTTCGAAAGAACTCTGTCCTCAAGTTTAGCAACACATCTTTCCGGTTACATTTGTTACCATAATTTATACCGCTGCAGATGCCCTCGGAATGAGGTTGAAACTACTTGGGTACTTTAAG
Organism: Ascarosepion bandense; assembly: GCA_037127315.1. Classification (NCBI taxonomy): domain Eukaryota; kingdom Metazoa; phylum Mollusca; class Cephalopoda; order Sepiida; family Sepiidae; genus Ascarosepion; species Ascarosepion bandense. The sequence goes on along the minus strand of JBBBDQ010001981.1, from coordinate 6,362,276 downwards.
AAACGAATGAAAATAACATCTGTCAAGATTACAGCCCATTTCTGATATCTTTTTATTGTAATAAAGATTATCCGTGAGTATGAACGGATTTTATTAAAAATAAGCAGATACAATATTTGCAATTTATTTAATCTGACATATATATATATATATATATATATATATATATATATATATGAGAAAGAAAAATACATATATATAAAGAGAGAAAAGAAAAGATATACAGGTTGGTGTAGAAAGAACTCGAGTCAAGTTGTTAAGAGATGTGTAGTGACATTGCAATTAAATTCCTGGAGGTTCTAGCCGTCAGGAAAGCAAGAATATGGAAGCGAGTTCCACAGGCGGGAAGTGCGAGAAAAGAAGCTGCAGAAGTAGAATTGTCGTCTGCATTTGGTTGATCTAACTGTGAATGGGTGAGACCCAGTTGCCAATCTGGTTGCACGAGTAAACACCTGTTGCAGAGGCACCAGTGACTTAAGTTTGTTGGAGCAGAAGCCATGAAAGTATCTATAGAACAGAGGGAGGCCACATCCCGTCAGTGGGAAAGTGGCTGTAGTCAAGCCGCCAAGTTGGTACCTATCACATTACTGATTCTCCTTTGGAGTCTGTCAAGAACACTGAGATAAACAGCGGGTTGGAGCAAAAGCCATGAATGTATCGATAGAACAGAGGGAGGCCTCATCCCGTCAGTGGGAAAGTGGCTGTAGTCGAGCCGCCAAGTTGGTACCTATCACATTACTGATTCTCCTTTGGAGTCTGTCAAGAACACTGAGATAAACAGCGGGTGCGTCTAACCATATATGACAGCAGTATTCCATGCGCGGACACATGGTTGATTTGTATATATGCAGGATGGATTCAGGCGGTATAAACATCCTGGCCCGACACAGTGACACAACCTTCTCAACAGTGGAGTTAGCTATTGACTCAATGTAATGGTTCCACTTGAGATCGGAAGAGAGGGTAAGGCCGACGAGGCGCAATGTATTGCTCTCAGGGAGACACGCTTAGTCCATGCTTATGGGAGGCAGGAGAGGTTGCCTGTGATGATTGACAGAGAGTAGTTTGGTCTTAAATGCACTGAAGTTTACAACCCACTACTTACCCCATTCCACCACTGAATGTAGATCCCTCTCAAGATCAGCAGCGAGGTTATGTTTGTCCGCCTCGCCGGAGTTGTTACTGAAGGGGGAGTAAATTGTGGTGTCGTCTGCGTAGATACCTACTTGGCACTTGATCACGTCTTGGAGATCATTTATGAAAATAAGAAAGAGCGTCGGGCCTAGGATAGAACCCTGAGGGACACCAGCATTTGTACAGTAGGATGTGGAGGTATGCCTATTCAGGACGACCTTCAATATGCAGTTAGATAGAAAAGATTGGATCAGATCAAGCAAGCGTTTGGTAAAGCAATAACTCCGTATCTTGCATAGAAGGCCAGCGTTCCAAACCTTGTCAAAAGCCTTGGAGATGTCCAGGGCAACTGCACGAGCCTCGCCGGACTTCTCAAGGGCTGAGAATAGTTTATGGGCAGTAAAATGTTGAATTATTTCAGCATTAATAATGGCCTCGAACACTTTCCTGAAAATAGTAGAAGCCTAATAGGGTGATAGTTGGATGGGTCTGAGGGTTCGCCCGAGTTCTTAAATCCAGGAACCACAGAAGAGGATTTCCAGCATACAGGAAAACAGGAAGCAGAAAGTCAGTAATTATAGAGTTAGAGAGGACAGAGGAGAGTTCAGGAGCCCATTTCTTAAGGACAATCACCGGTGTTCCATCACCTCCGCTCGCTTTATGGGGGTCGAGTTTTGATATTACCTTAGATTCTACTGTCGGAGTAATGTATACTTCGTTCAGTTTAGCCTTAGTTCTAATAGGGAAGTCGGGTGCGGGTACTCCAGATAAGTCAAATGTGGAGTTGGATGATAATCTGCGAGCAAAGCACTCGGCCTTGTCCACTGATGCTGTAAAGACCTCAAATTCATTGATTAAAGGAGGGATAGAGGACTTGCTGTTGTTCAGCACCCGTTTGCATAACCGTTAATAGCCCTTGGAGCCGAACTTGCGGTCAGCTATGCGCTGTCTCATTCTGTCAGCAAACAACCGCTTGGCGTCATTCAGGATCCTCTTGTACTCATTACGAGCAGACGTCAATAGGCACCTATTGTGGTCAGATGCATGTCTCCGAAGTAGCGGTTCCTGTGGGCAATGGCGGCCGAACAGGCAGGAGAGAGCCAAGGGGAGGAATGAGATTTGAGACGAAACTTCCTGGTAGGTATGAAGGCATCAATGCCAGCTTTCACCCAGGAAGAAATCTCAAAGGTGCAGTCATCAACTGGGAGATCGAACACTTTTCCCATCGAGACATCGCATAGGAAATCGCGAAAGGCGTCCCAGTCAGCTCTTTGGTAATAGTAGGTCCTATAAGTAGGCGGCTCCGGGGGTAGGGGAGTGAGGGTGATGAGAAATATTGAGAGAGACAACAGCATGATCGGAGTTGCCGAGAGGGTAAAAGTGCAAATTGTCAGGAGTCAGGTGCAGAGGTAAAGCATAGATCTAGTAGAGAGGCGTGTCCTGGGGAAATGCTGGGAAAACGTGTGTGAAAGTCCATTATGCGCATAAGGGATTGGGAAATGGCAAAGTTCATGGCGTGGATGCAATCTGAATCAGTAACAGAGTCTTTAAGCCAATCAGCATGATGGGCGTTAAGATCTCCGAATACAAATATGTGAGCAAATGGGGGGGGGAGGAAGTAGCCTTATCTATATTGTCAGAAATGCTGTCTAGAAGGGAGCAGTTGGAAGAGGAAGTTGAACGGTGAAGGAAGCAGTCGGGATAGGAGAGGGAACGGTGAAGGGAGCTGCCGGGAGAGGACGGGGAACGGTGAAGGGAGCAGTCGGGAAATGAGGGGGAACGGTAAAGGAAGAAAAGGTAGCTAATCGAACTGAGAAGTGACAGACGAAGACATACATATTGGTGGTCAGAGGATTCAAGAGATGTCACCCTAGCTACAGGGAGGTGTTTACTAACGTAGACCCCCAGCCCATGCATATTGACAGTAGAATCCTTCTTTAAGAGGGGAAGATAGCCAGGGATTGAGAAGTCAGAGGAGGAAATTGATGGGTTGAGGTTAGTCTCACAGAGCGCTAGGATGTCAGCGTACTTTTCTTGAAGGAAAGCTTCTACGCTACAAAAGTTAGTACAAATACCCCGGATGTTATTAAAAGAAATGTACAGAGGTTTTGGTGATTTGATTCAGTCTGGTTTAGAATTTTTTGTGATTTTGTTATTCATAATCAGGTTTGTTGGCAGGGAGAGACCTTGAGTAGAGGATGCAGACGGTCATTAACCACGATATGCCCTGGAAGGGAAATTGGCTCGGGCTGCATCAAAATATGGCCTCCGGGTTACCCACCGAAAGCGCTTTCACGGACAACTATCCATGCGCAATATGGCACTACAAAAACCCCGATATTATGCAACTGTTGATCAGAGCAGCCGCTCTTGACGATACGCAAGAGTTAGCGCTCCTAACTACTAGTCAGAAGCAGCAACCAGAAAACTGCCAACCCGGTATCCTCACAATGAAGAAGCGTTGCCATTAACTACATACATTGCAGGAAAATCACTTTTGAATATTCTTCATTTGTAAACGAGTTATTACGCGACCTAGGTTTCTACCATATTGTATCTTCAAGCGATTTGCAAATCGCCTGAAAACATGGTAGAAATCTAGGTCGCATTATAGCTCGTTTACAAATAAAGAATATATATATATATATATATATATATATATATATATATATATATATATATATGGAGAGAAAGAGAGAGATAGCAAAACTCAACACATAATTCTTCTCAATATGTTTGCTCTGGATAATTTCCTGTGAGGTCTATTTTTATCAAATTGACATTTTATATTTGTAATATAACAATCTGGCCCCACCCGAGGAAGGCTGATGCAAGCGAGGGTGTTTCCGGTCGTTGAAAGGAACGGATGTCGTTTTGACCTTATTTCCGGCAGCAGCGGAAATAACTACAGAGGCAAACAGAACAGGTGTCTCTGAGAATTACGTGGGCGTGCGTGGGCGAGGCAAAACCGGAAGAAAAAGTCCCGGTTCTGGAAGATTATAAAAAGACCTCGTCACACGGATTCGCCAGTAGAGTAGTAGAGGAGCAACAGAGATCGGCCGGTGAAGACACTCCCGTCAACCCATTAGAAGCGCGCTCTCTCAATTCTCTGTTCCCTATTCTACACGGTCCATCGTCATTAATAAAAATATAACTATATATTTTTATATATATGCGTGTTTGTTGTTTGTCGATATATAACATATTAATTAGACAAAATCTTTTGCAGTATCCTCTCTGTCTTCACGTGTTGTCATTCTTTCGTATATATATATATATATATATATATATATATATATAACGATGAGTTTTCAATCGGCAGCTAAAAATTGCATTGTGCATGAAAGTCAGAATCGTGCTATCGGTGAGGGAAAAAGTATATTTGTTACTAATATATCATTTATAGACTTGTTTATTCTTCATCGAGCACTATTTTGTTAACACTAGCAGTCAATGTACGATAATACATATTCATAATTTATATATCAGGACGATGACAAAAATTATCCGCACTTTCATCATGACATCCCTTTATACAAGAGTGCGGAAAATATTTGTATTTCCCTCGCGTGTTTGTGTTTGTATATTTTCAATCGATATTTTCTAAGCTTAGCCTTGGAAGAATTAAAGCTCACCACAATTTTTCTTCTGTTTACTTTCCTACTGACAGCGAGATTCGCATCCCATTTTATGGAGTTATAAATTACGCATTTTACGGATTTGTTTTATCATCGTAGTCTAACAATTCAAGTTGCATGATGGGAGTGATAATTATTTGCGTCACGTGATGAAGAAATTCGCAACGCCGTGCTCTTTCCTGTCACTTATCTGCACATTATACGAGCTTCTAAAAAAACAAGATATAATATTATTGTGCCTATACCAAGAAAAATATTTTTGGTAAAACTTGCATATTTTACAGGGTGTCCTACAAAAAAAAAAAATAAACAAAACAAAACAAAACAAAACAAACAAAAAAACAGGATATTTAGTAAAGTTTATTCAATTATTGAAATTTTGCGGGATATTATTCCAAGCTTCTATCTCTTCTCTGTTTTTGTGTGAAAAAGGGAAAGGTATTAATCCGTCTCTTCCCTCCAGTTATGGGTTAAATAACAGGACAGATTGGGTTCTGTAGCTTTGGCTGGCAACCGGTCTACCTATTGGCAAACTACTGCGGGATAATATTCTGCCCAATCAGTCATGTCTCTTTCGAGACATGATCGCCCAAAACGTGTATCACATATGGCACTTAACTGACTGACTGAGATGAACGAAAGCAAATAATAAATAGTTAATCCATTAGTCTGACCCAATTAAATAAGGACAATCAATTAAATCTCAGATTTATAGAAAATTAAAAAGAAATAACACTTTACGAACAAATCTCTGTCCTGTTAAAAAGTAAAAACTTGAATATCAGATTTCCCCTAACAAGAACACACCAAGTGTTTCTTTACATTATTATTATAAAAAATATCGGTGTTACATAAATTCCATTTAACGATATTAAATATATTAGTATAATAGTTAATTTTGCAGCCTACAGGTTGCATTGTGGTGCAGGGATGTGCGTTGTGTTGCAGTGGATATCGCCTCGGAACGAGAAATCGGGTTGCCGAGTTCGAATTCCAGTTGAATTCATTGCATTCACTTACGTGTAGATACCCTTGGGAAAGGTATTAATCCATCTCTTCCTTCCAGTTATGGGTTAAATAACAGGACAGATTGGGTTCTATAGCCTTGGCTGTCAACCAGTCTACCGTAGTCAACCTACTGCGGGATAATCTTCTGCCCAGTCAGTCATGTCTCTTTTGAGACATGATCACCTAAAGGGTGTATCACGTATGGCACTTAACTTACTGATATATATGGCGAACGTAATATTTCTTTGCGTTAACTTTTATCTTGCCTTAGATGAATCTTTACTTATTGTTATGTATTTTATTCCATTTTTTCTTTTCTTTTTTCTTTTTCTTTTTCAATGATTTCATCCCAATCAAGGTAGGAATGTCACTAATACGCAAGGAGTTATATGGGAGGCAAGTGAGAGAAAAGACTGGGTATAGGGAAGATTGAAGAAAGGACAAAAGACTAACGGAATTCAAGAAGATAAAATATGACGATTGACATTGTATTTGCATAATTGAAGATTGTAGTTATCAAAAAAGCGAGTAAACGGAAGAGAGTTCAACCTCAGGGAAGTGCGAGAAAAGTAACTCCTTGAGTAGAAGAAATGGTTGCGTCTAACTATTTCAACTGTAAACGTTTGGGACCGAGATGCCAATCCAGTGGCATACATGAAGTCGAGGCAACAGGAAAAAATCACATAATAGCAGTTGCCATGTAAGCAGTTATAGAAAAGAATAGAGAGGAAGCTATGTCACATCGGTGAGAATTTGACTGCAATCGAGATGCCAAATTAGAACCGATTTTATTGCAGATCCTTCGTTGGATTTTAAGAACCTCGAGATGAATAGCAGCTATGGCAGAAGCTTTCAATGCAAAGGTGAATGGTAGATTTGTAAATGTGCAAAATGGACTCTAACGAGAAAAAACTTTTGGCACGACACAGTGATCTAACTTTCATTACGGTAGATGCAGCTACTGATTCGATGTAGTCGATCAACTTCAAGATATTTGAAAACATGATGACAAACGCTCAGGGAATTTGCTCCACAAGAGTCGAGCATCAGTCATGCTGATAGCAGGCAGAAATATATTCAATTTGTTTTTAATATTTAAATGCCATAATTAACAAGCCCTTTTATTTTTTATACTCATTCTTAAGAAAGTTCATTGGTTGAGAAGAGATAATTTTTACGAACTAGAATATTTGAACAAATCTAAGTCGCAATTTTATATTTTAGCAACAATCTCAACAATATCCGATACGCGGATGACACGGTGCAGATAGCAGACACGGAAAGGAAAATGAAGGACATTCTAAAGAAGTTAGCAAAAGAAACTGAAAAGAAAGGACTGAGCATAAACCTCAAGAAAACTGAATGCATGGTCATCAGCAAAAAGAGGAGACCAATATGACAACTGCAAGTTGGAGAATCTAAAATAAAATAAGTAAAGAACTTCCAGTACCTAGGAAGTGTTTTGACAGAAGGATGGAAAGTGTGACACAGAGATCCAAAGACGGATTGAAATGGCCAAAGAGGCATTTCGGAAGCTAACCAGAATACTTGAAGGCAATAAAATCTCATTAGAAACAAAGAAAAGTGCGCTGGGATGCTATGTGATATCTGTCCTTCTGCATGTAAGTGAATGCTGGACTATCTCATCAAAGTTGAAAGAGAGGTTTGAGGCATCAGAAATGTGGTTTTAAAGAAGGATGCTGAGGATACGATGGACAGAGCACGTGTACAACGATGAGGTGTTGGAAAGGATGCAAACGAGAAGAAAACTATTACTAAATATCAGGAAAGACAAATGAGGTTCCTGTAACACGTAATGGGAAAGAAAGAACCTGATACTCACTGCGGCCGAATCTGTCCATGGTTCGTTCTACTTAACACAATCTTGCCAAGTGGTTTAATGAATTTCTTTAACCAGTTCTGAATTATTATTCGGAATATTGTGCGCCTGATTCATTTCGGTTTGCATATACGCAAACAAAAGCTAAACTTAGAAACTAGTATTCTTGTTTTATTTGATATATTAAGTCTGTTTACTAATGTTTGTTTAGATGAAACAATAGAGATTTGTGTAAAATTTCTGTGCCGCAGCCCTGAAAAAACTTCATCCTTTCCTGAGAACATCTTTATTGAGTTGATGGAGATGGCTACTAAGTCAGTCTCCTTCAGTTTCAATTATAATATGTATCGACAAATTGATGGGGTAGCAATGGGTAGTCCTTTGGGTCCCTTGTTAGCAAATGTTTTCGTGGGCTATTATGAGAAGTTATTATTTGATAAAATAGATCAGCCCCATTTGATAATTAATAATGTATTTACACTGGATACATTATTACCTACTTCACTGTAAACGAAACACATTTTGTTTTAATTCTAAAGAATCTGATAGTTTCTTTCTCCAGGAAGGGTTAGAATAAATTAGATAACGTCAGCTGGAATTATTACCATGAAGCTTTTCTGACGAGTGCGACGCAGTCTCTCTCTGTTTGCTATCATCGTTTGCGAGCATATCTGAAGAGACTGATTTTTAAAAAGTCGGTGGATCCTAGGCAGATGTCAAAAGTACTCCAGGGAAGCTTTTCAAATCAATTCAACCTCGAAAGATAAATTGTCATAGAACCTTATCAGTTCATTCTTTCTCATTACTGATTCTGTTAGAGAGATTTCCAGTCCATAGCCTTTCTCTTTTTTTCGTGCATATATAATATTTACATATCATTTCAAGAAGATGACCTGATGACCTACCCACTCGAAGTCACCGTTGTTCCTTAGAAATATCGCTTATATTGTGAGTTATGGATGATTTACACAAACACGCTTTTGTAATACTCGAATATTAGCCAGAACCACTATGGTTTTGTCCATATTAAAAAGATGCTTATGAGAAAAATTAATCAGGATGCTTTTTCTACAGCGTAAAATTGTTCAAGACTTAAATTACAATATGTCTAACTTTGTGTATGCGTTTCTGTGTGCTTGTCAGTGTATATGTGTCTACTAGTCGTGTATGTGAACACACACACACACACACACGCACACACACACACACACACACACACACACACACATACATATATATATATATATATATATATATATATATAAAGAAAAATTAAGAGAGACACATTATTTCATGGTAAATCGGAAGTGTGGGCATATTTCAGTCGAACCATCATCAGCTTCCGTCTATATTGTATAAAAGATTTTACGCGAATTATTCGTGTATATATATGATATGCGCTAAAAAAGACTGCCTTCTTCCACCGAACGCCCCGTGACCCAGGGGTAGAGTCGCCAACTGACGCCAATTCGGCCGGGTTTCGAGCCTGGGTTAGGGAGCAATCGGAGTCTAGCCGTACTGATGTACTGTGATACAGCGAAACAGATCTGTCTGCGGATGACAATATATATATATCTAGAGAGAGAGAGAGAGAGAATGCACTGATGTCAAAACCCAGTGGCGACAGCCTGTTCTATGCTTAAACGTAACCTACCGGTTATGTGCAGTGCGTTTTTAGGCTCGCCTATTTATATATGCTGTGCATTGGTACATTATGGCCATGTTTATTGCAATGTGCGTTGTGATGCAGTGGATATAAAATCAGAACGACAAATCGGGAAGCCGGATTCCAGTTGAGTTTCTTGCATTCACTTACGCACAAATACTCTTGGAAAATGTATTAATCTGTACCATCCCTCAAGTTATGGGTTAAATAATAGGACAGATTGGGTTCTATTGCCTTGGCTGGCATCCAGTCTACCGCAGAAAGCAATGGCAACCTACTGCGGGATAATCTTCTGCCCAGTCAGCCATGTCACTTTCGAGACATGATCGCCAAAAGCATGTATCCCCTATGGGACTTAACAGACTGACTATTGAAATGTATTATTTCTAACAGTTATTTGATTAGCGACACTTTGATATTTTAAATTAATCTGGATTGTAATGAGAAGAAAAAGTTGTGTTCATATACTGTGTGTGTGTGTGTGTGTGTGTGTGTACGTGTGTGTATTTGTATACCAATACCTCTTTGTCGGGCCAGGATGTCTTTTTCTGCCCGAATCCATCTTGCACATATACAAATAAACCATCCGTCCGTGCATTGAATACTGCTCTCATACATGGTCAGGCGCCCCCGGTGTTCATCTCAGCGTTCTCGAGAGGTTCCAAAGGTGAATCAGTGGCTCGACTCCAGCCACTTTCTTACCGACGGGATATGGCTTCCCTCTGTTCTATAAATATTTTCATGGCTTCTGCTCAGACGAACTTGAGTCACTAATGCCCCTGCCACATGAGTTTACTCGTGCAACCAGACTGACAACTGGTCCATTCACAGTTAGATCAACCAAATGCAGACGACAATTCTACTCCTGCAGCTTCTTATCTCGCTCTTCCCGCCTGTGGAACTCGCTTCCATATTCTTGCTTTCCTGACGGCTACAACCTTCAGGAATTTAAATGTAATGTCAATACCCATCTCTTAACCAGTTGACTCTAGTTCTTTCTACGTCTCCCTGTATATCTTTTCCTTTCTCTCTACCTTTGCTACTGTCATCACACCTGTATTCCCATCCTTCTCTTGCTGCCTTCTCTAACACCCCCTGTAACTGGTTCATCTTTCTCTTTATTCACCTCTTATATAATTTTTTTCTTATGTAGCTCCCTGGGCATCACTGGCTTTACCGCCTTGCTTGGGGCGAAACGATCAGAAAAATACATGTTTATTAAACAAACAAAAGTCTGACAAGGCATATGTAGTTTTATTGTATTTAAGTTATGCGCCAACAAGTGGTTACTTTCTGGATTTATTAAGTGAAGAAATTATACAAATGCTTATTAATTTCGGTCTCTTTTGACTAATGTATTAGCTATCTTTAGTGATTTATTTTTACTATAATGTACAGATTATATTATAGGCAATTACTAAACAGCACACATCCCAAATTTTTTAAATACGCCTGGAACAATATAACCGTCTTTTTAATTGATATTATTAAGAGTTTTTTTTTTGTTTTTGTTTTTTTAACGTTTTTATAGCAGGGGATTTCGTTATTTTTAAAGCTTTTTAAGTTGGAGGTGATTATCACATTTTGTCTTCTCGATAACAATGCTGCGTACTTAGAACGTGCTTGGAATTAAAAAAAATATTCGGGCAATTTATACACACAGTAGATCCAAACAGTAAATCACTCGTTCGCGTACAGAAAAACTATGTTAAAAAGTACTCAAGTACCTTGTCAGTATTGTTTAATAAAACACACACACACACACACACACACACACACACACAGAGAGAGAGAGAGAGAGTCTCACACCCTGATTGAGCACTCTGGAAGAATGGTAGACTTTGAAAAACAGTAGCTACTCTGGCAACTACGCATCGTTCATTCAGCAATGAATTAGAACACTCTCAGCTATTATCCTATGTCCCTTAACCCTCTAGGGCCATTCGTATCATATTTGATACAGTATGAAAACAAGCCTTGAAAGAAATATTTTCCTGAAAAATTTTTTAAGAGAAATATTTTATAAATTTCAAATGAAAGCAGTACTGACTGCTCAGTCAATGAATACCAAATGTTTCCTTATAGGGAAATACCAAATGTTTCCTTATAGGGAAATACTGTATCAAATATGATACGAATGGCCCTAGAGGGTTAAAGAACAGTATTCCTGATCAATCGAAATTAATAAATGATTATATTGGATGTACTACAACATGCCTAACAAGAAGATTCGGGTTACATCTCTCTGACCATACCCCAGTTAATTTTTATTTACATACACATGAAGGCCTAACAATTTTCTACTCGTTGATAATATAATAACCTCATCCACAGGAAAAAAAAAAGATTAAAATCAAGAGAAGCATAAATGATAAAAAAAGATAAAAGAAAAAGTTGACAATCAATAATATAAGCCATGAACATGGCCACAATGTGCTGATCGGGTTTGGAAAATAAAACATTCCTATAATTTTAGATACATACATAAAAATTGCATGCATTCAATTAAAATAAAAATAAAATCTTCGTTGGCAATGGCTAAAGGTATAGCTGAAATTGTTCGGACAAGCAGAACATCCAGACAATTTCTACATTATTTATGTTCAGAAAAGAACATGATAAAAACACAAGAAAAATTAAATCAAAAGTTAGCTGCAGCATATTATCAGTCATTTTTAATGAAACTTGTATATATATATATGTATATAAATTTTCAGTGTTGATGAATGATTAATCATTCTCCAACATTAAAAAAGATATTTAACAAAAAATAATGTTAAGATCAGCTATAGCTACGTTAGTAGCATCGATAATTCTATATCTCAACATAATATTAAATAAACACATTTCCAGCAAAGACAACGTTAATTTAAAAAAATATGCAACTACCGGCAAAATATGATTTGTCCCTTGAACGGCCAGTGTATGACTGATAATATTATATATCGAGCTAGCATAAATTCCGATAACAATGTTAAATTTTACTTTGGTTCCACTGAAAATCCTTGGAAATTTCGTTTCTACTATCATCGAATTACTTTAGACAATATAAAATAAATAAAAAGCACAGCCCTCGCAAATTAAATTAAAGCCCTCGCAATTAAAGAATTTTGGTAATATACCCATTATTACGTGAGACATTGTTATCTAGAGCCATATCTTACAATGGGAAACACTTAAATAACGTTATCTTATTAAACAAGATAAAAAAACTAATGGTTATATGCATGCATGAAAACAAATATCTGCCAAAATACATCGTTCCAGACTAATTTTTAAAGTAAATTATGACTTCTTTTAAGAACCGGTAAACTTTACATATGCATAATATAAAAAATAATTTTCACACGACTCTAAAGTAATTTTGTTTTCATATATATAATATATATACACACCATGTTTTAAAATGCTAAATATATAAACTTAAAATAAAACATCGAACCACGTATTATATATGACTGTGCTTGCATTGTGGTAAGTAGATATTTTTATTGGAATTTAAATTACCTAACGGTCAGTCTATACTCAGCACCTGAAGTTTGCGTTATACATGAAATTCTCAGACATGCTACCAGTAATGGATAATATATATATATATATATATATATATATATATATATGTGTGTGTGTGTGTGTGTGTGTGTGTGTGTGTGTGTGTGTGTGTGTGTTATTTTTGAAAAGCGGAGTACATACGTAATGTAATTTTTCATACCAATCTTTTTTTCTGAATTCCAAGTTTCGTGGTAACATCCACTCGTCACGGATGTACTGAATTATTTTTGTGAACATCATTGTTACATCATAATCAAAACTTATTTATAAATGGAACTTTGTGTGTGTGTGTGTGTGTGTGTGTGTGTGTGTGTGTGTGTGTGTGTGTGTGTCCGTTACCTATAGACTCCGAAACGGCTGAACCGATTTTCTTGAAAATTTACACAGTTGTACTATAAGCGTCTGCGAGTGTTCTTAGCTAGGATTTGTGTCGAGGTACCCTCGATAAATATCGAAAATCGATACTCGAAAAAATCGGGTTATAGAAGGAGTGGTCCGATTTTAATCAAACTTGATACACTGAAGACATAAGAAAGGATATTCAGAAGTTTGAAGGTTGCAGTTCTTACAATAGTGCAGAAAATCGATAATATATGTATATATATACATATATATATATAAAAGGTAAGATGCTTGTGTGTGTGCCTGTTTATCTGTCTGTATGTCCTTTATACAAATCCACAATTTTCATCTGATTCTCACCAAACTTCACACAAATATTCTTTAGGCTGAGTCTGAGCTTCAGGGCCATGGATTAGTTTTAAAGCTTTCATTACACCCGAGCAACGCCGGGCTATACTGCTAGTTCTCACTAATTGATTTGTTGTTGTTTTTATTCATCTTCTTTTTCTTCTTCTTCTTCTTCTTCTTCTTCTTCTTATTATTATTATTATTATTATTATTATTATTATTATTATTATTATGTCATTTTTCATCATATTTCGATTTCTGCTTTGGTCTCACTACCAACCAAGTCTGCGGGGAGACCTAAGGCAGGTCGTGGCGTGTTGTTATGACTCCATTTCATGTTTTTCTATCATCCCTAGCATTACATAGATAAAGTTTTCCTTAGTGTGTGGGCTGTACTTAATAAGACAATTTTTTGTATATCTCTTAAGCTGGGGTTTCCAGGGATTCTTTCAATGTGTTGTTTTGTTCCATTTTTTATCATTCCAAGTGCACCTACTATCACTGGCACAACTCTTGTTTTCAATTTCCACATTTTTTCTATTCAATTTCCAGGTCTTTATATTTTGACAGTTTTTCAAATTCCTTGATTGCTATGTTACAATCCGCTGGACAAGCCATATCAAGTAATAGACAAGTTTTCTCCTTCTGGTTTTTAACAATAATATCTGGCCTATTTGCTTCAATTTTTCTGTCTGTGTAGATGGTGTAATCCCATAGAATGGTTACATCTTCTATTTCTGTAACCGGTGCTGGGTGATGTTCATATCAGTGTTTGTTTACAGCTTTTCCATAATGTTTGCACATTGCCCAATGTAAATATTGCCCAACTCTATCGTGGCGATTTTTATATTCATTTGGGGCAAGCACAGAACAACCTGAGATTAGGTGGTCTATTGTTTCTCGGTGTTTATCACAAAACCTGCATTTTGGATCCATATTATTATGCATAATATTTGCCTGAAAGTTTCTAGTGAAAAGACTTTGGTCTTGTGCTGCAAGAATAAAGCCTTCAGTTTCAGACTTTAATCCAGATGCACGTAGCCATCGATGAGTATTAAATTTGTCAACATTGGATTTATTGGCACGTTCTGGATATTGGCCATGCAGAGGTTTGTCTTGCCAGCGCTGTTTCATCTGTTCGAGAGCTTTATCTTTAGCTTTCATTTTCATATTTTTTGCCGCAATAATTGGTTCTTGGCTTCTGTTTTGCTTTTCTACATAATCTACTAACTGTAAATCTTGTTTGTATTTACTGCCTTCTTTTATTATTGAATATTTTTTCTTTCTTTCTTCATGTTGCCTTACTAATTGTATCATCAAATCCTTTGTTGTTTCTATGTATGTTAGTAAGCCAATAGTTGTTGTCTTGTATGACAATTCCAGCTGAATAAGACATCTTCCACCTTCTTTACGGGGTATGTATAGACGGTCTATATCAGCCTTTGGATGATGCATCTTATGCTTAGAAAGAAGCTTTCTTGTTTTAGAATCCATTCGCCTGATGTCGTTTAGAGTCCAGTTTAAGATGTTAAAGCTATATTGGACAACTGGGATTGCAAGGCTATTAATGGCCATAACTCTATTCTGAGAATTCAATTCAGTTTTTAATATCATTCGTAGCCTTCTATAGTACTTTTTACGCACTATTTCTTTCATTTTTTTATGGTGAATGTTTTCACTCTCATTTACACCTAGGTATTTATAAGTTTCTTCTGGTTTCAATTCTTTTATTGTTACGGCAGGGTCTAAGCTAATTGAGAATGTTTCTTGTATTGATCCACGTAAAACTGTAGCTTTAGCATATTTATTCAAATTGAATTTCATTCCAATGTCTTCGCTGAAGCATTTTACAGTTTGCAGAAGACCTTCCAGCTCATTATCATTCTTAGCATATAACTTTAAGTCATCCATGTAAAATAGATGGCTTATTTTCTTTTGGCCTATTTTATAACGACATTCTGTCTTATTAAGTTGACTGGTTAGTGCTATTAATGATATGCAGAATAGTAAGGGAGACAAAGAATCACCTTGAAATATACCTCTTTTGATGTTTATTTCATCAGACTTTTAGGTTCCATTTATATGATTGAGGTAAAGGGTTGTTTTCCATATAGACATGCACTGTTTGATGAAATTGAGGATGACGGGCGATATCTTGTATATATTTAAAGTCTTTAAAATCCAGGGATGTGGCACACTATCGAATGTCTTTCGATAATCTATCCAGGCAGTACTAAGATTTTTCTTTGTACTGTAGCAGTTTTCCAGGATCATTTTGTTAATTAGCAATTGGTCTTTACATCCATAACAGCCACGTTTGCACCCTTTTTGTTCAAGCGGTATCATGTCATTTCTTTCTAAGAATAAATATGTCTGCTTTGTTAAAATTGATGTTAATAGTTTATATGTTGTCGGAAGACATGTAATTGGTCTGTAGTTTTTCGGGTTGTTTGTGTCACCATTCTTGGGCAGAAGAAATGTAATTCCTTTGGTCATCCATGCAGGAATTTTAGTGGGATCGTCAACCATTTCTTGAAGTTCTTTAGCTAGTTTTTTATGTGCTGTATTTAAATAATATAGCCAAAAGTTAGGAATTTTATCTATACCTGGGAATTTCCAATTGTGTGTTTTTTTTAGTGCAAATTTAACATCCTCTTCTGTAATTCCAGCCCATGTCTGTTCTGGTTTATTTTTCATTCGTTCTATCTCTTGTGCAATCCAATGTACTTCATTGCTATGTTCTTTAGGGCAAGCCCATATCTTTTCCCAGAACTGTGTAACTTCTTCCATTCTGGGGGGGACTGTCACTTCAATTCTTTTTTTACCTATTTCCCTGTAAAATCGCTTTGTATCGGTTTGAAAAATCTTGTTTTGTCTGTAAAATCTTGTTCTTTTCTCATAGCGTCTTATTCTTTGAGCCTTCAGTTGTATTTTTTGCTTTATTTTTCTTTAGTTGATAGGACTTCATTTTCATTTCTAATGTTGTATTTTTATTATTATTATTATTATTATTATTATTATTATTATTATTATTGTGCTTTTTATTCATATTTTATTATTATAGAAAAGTACTGATTTTCTACAGTGATTAATTTGTTACTTTGTACTTTCTTTTTCTCACCGTTAGTCATTTCTTACAGTTACCGCTTTACGCTCCTATATTCTTTTTATTAATGATATTTGATAAATTATTTATGAAATGGCATGCACTGAATTTTGTGCTTGCTTATAGTACTTCCTTATTGATATGTTTCAATCTGAAACTAACGAACACAGTTCAGAGAACGCCATCTGTCTAAAAACAGCGAGAACTTATTCAAGGCCCTAATATAGGAATGTGTGTGCGTTGGTGTATGCGCGTATTTATGTAAAAGTTCAAATATAAATCAAATATATATGTATAATGATAATATGAAAAGGAAGCACTTTAGTATTACCTATGCGTTTTGTACATTGATGGGCTTCATCAAAGCTAAGAAATGTGCCTTCATATAATCCATCAGAGCATGGAAAGAAAAGTTTTCATTCTTATTTTATTTATATATATATATATATATATATATATATATATATATATATATGTCTGCGGATGACTATATATATATATATATATATATATATAGTAATGAGAAAATGACAATATATATATATATATATATGATTTATATTTTCATTTTTTTATATATATAAAGAGTGTTCTATTTAATATTGTTAAAACATTTTTAATGCTTAGAAAATCACCATTTTTTATTATTAACTATTACCAAGCCTCAGAAGATCATCTTGGACACGATTGAAAGTACTTGCGGCTATAAAATAAATAAATAAATAATAAAACTAATAAAAATACATACAGTACATTTCTTGGTATTCTTAATTACCAAAACAAGAATATTATTCCTGACTAAGACAGACGCATTATGTCTAAATTATTTAATCAAACATATTTAAATGAAGATATGCTGCTTAAATACACACATACGCAGAGAGACACACACGCATATATATATATAAGGTAAAATAACAATACGAAATCAAACTATAGGGCAAATGCAACAAGTTCTCGTAAAAAAGTATTGTGTCTGTTTTCCGTTGCAATTTGTAAAGCAATATAAGTATTAGATTTAATTCCCCATTGTGCTAATTAGTTTCATATTTACATCATACACGCATGACACTCCCTGAGAAGGTTTTCTACTCTTTTCTTTTCACAAATAATTGGCAATGAAAGTGAACTGTTTCGATGTCAAATCTCAACACATTTTATAACTATTGGCAAAGAACATAACAAAAAATTATCAAATATTGCTTTTAAAAATGTATAGCACTTGAAAGCGACTTGAATTGTATTCCTTTTCGGATAGGATCTCTAATAAAGAGTCTCACTTTTATTGCTTACGAGAATCCACAGTTCACTATTTTTGATAACAAATTTTTCCATATATCCATACTTAATCACCTCAAGCCTGTAAAACGCAAGTGTGAAAGAATAAAAGAAAAGCAAAAATACAGTTAAGGAGGAAAAATAATAAAATAACATGAATTAAGAAGACATGATTTTTATTGATATGACATTAGAATATTTTAACGAAATTGTTGACTGAAATGCAAGAGACTAAAAGTTCAACAAGTAAAAAGGGCGAGAAAAGCAACTGTTAGCAGAGAACTTTCGGTTACAACTAATCATTTGAATTATAAACTTATAGGACCTAGCCGCCAATCTAGTACTGCGCTTGAATAGAGGCACTAGAGTAGAAATCCCATCAGAATAATTTCCATGCAAATATTTATAAAAATGATAGAAAGAAGCTACCCTATGTCGGTGAATGAAGACGAGATAACATTGTAGAATTGGCTTAGGATTTTATCTTGACAGCAATATCTAATGTATAAACAAATGGTAGACTTATTATAAATGTGTATCATAGATTCTGGTGAGCTAAGTGTCCTTGTAAGACAAATAAAGCATCTTTCGTTTCAGCAGACCTAACAACTGATTCAATTTAATCTTTGTACTTCATATCAGGGGAAAACGTTCACCCGAGAAGGTTCAATGAGTAACCCTTTTGAGGGTTAACATCAGCTATGATGATGGAAAGCAAAAATAATTTTCTAAGACGATTAAGATAGCAGTTTCCTTTAAGTAGACGTTTGAAGGAAAAATTTGAAGCAATTGAAATGTGGTTCTACAGAAGGATGCTGCGAATACCATGGATTAAGCATGTGAGCAATGATGAGGTTTTGGAAAGGAAGGAAACGAATTAATACTGAGCATCAGAAAGAGACAGCTAAACTTCCTGTGACATGCAATGTGGAAAATGGGCTTGGAGAACCTGATACTAACAGTCCAGATAGAGGGAAAAAGAGACAGGGGAAAGCAGTTGATAACATATTTGAAGGACCTGATTGGGTGGATGACGGAATAAGGGTTGTGTGGTGTAACAGGAGAAAGCGTGATACGAGCCACCAGGGACAGGGAGACATGGAAAGCCATAATCGCCTATGTCCTGAAAGGACAGGGCACATAGAAGAAGAATAAAAAAATAAACATGCCATTTCTTGTTCCATTTAACAACAGATTGTAGCTCATTTTTGCGATCAGCTGTCAATAATCGTGATATCTAGTTTACTAAAACAAAATTATATTAGGAATCATGATAGGAATAAATGTAATATATGTTTGATATTTCAGATAGGCAAAAGGAAAGAAAAATAATTAGTTTTTTATTTGCCGCGAGTTTTCAGAAAAACCGCTAACTTTAATGATCTAAACTTATTTATTAATGGAACTTTGTCTGTGTGTGTGTGTGTGTGTGTCTGCGTGTGTGTGTGTGTCCGTTACCTATAGACTCCGAAACGGCTGAACCGATTTTCTTGAAAATTTACACAGTTGTACTATAAGCGTCTGCGAATGTTCTTAGCTAGGTTTTGTGTCGAGATATCCCGATAAATATCGAAAATCGATAATCGAAAAAATCGGGTTATAGAAGGAATGGTTCAATTTTAATCAAATTAGATAAACTCATAGACAAAGACATAAGAAACAATATTCAGAAGTTTCAAAGTTGCAGTTCTTACAATAGTGCAGAAAATCGATAACATATATATATATATATATATATATATATATATATATATATATATATAAGGCAAGATGTTTGTGTGTGTGTCTGTTTGTCTGTATGTCGGTATTTTTTCAGCTCTTTTATTTTAGTTTTTGCTTCGGGTTTGGCTCTAAGTAGGCATAATTGTAGTTCTTAGTCTCAGCCATGATACCATTTACTCAGAGGACTTATTTAACTTTCAAAATTCAGTTTACGACAAAAAAAACTTATTTGATATCGATACCAGGGAAACAAAATTTGACTTACATCCATTCTTTTTTCTTTCAGTCTACGGTTTCACTTTAATTTTTGCTTTTTAGTCTTTCGTGCCAACGTCCAAAGAGTCTGAGCTTCAGGACCATGGATTAGTTTTAAAGCTTGCATTACACCCGAGCAACGCCGGGCCATACTGCTAGTCTCTGCATAAAACCGGTTATTCCTTCATCAAAGTGTCTACTAGGCGCGTTTTCGTTCCGTTAGCCTTTATCTGCCTTACGAACCAACTTTGACATTAATTTATGCTTACGCAGTCAAGAAGATAACACGACACAGATCAACATGAGAAGCAAGCGAAAACCTTTGTTATAAACTCATCGCAAATCATAACAATTTGTTCCTGCATAAACGAGTTTGCCTGCTTCCTAACAAGAACTTGTCGAAAGATATTTACAAAAGCTGAATCATACCAGTCATAGTATCCATTTACTAGATTAAACTTACGGATTTGTGTTATACCGTCATGTCGGGTGTGCTTTTAATAGATTGCGTTAATCGATAAATTAGAGGCGACTGAAACCGATAACCAAGAAAACTGAAATGTTTAAGTAATCTTTACAAGCGGGGATCCAGATGAGTCTACCGATTATAAGTCACGTCTGTTATCAATAGACAGCAGGACATGATTTGTCGTTAATTTGTTCTTGATAAAAGCGGCGAAGCATTATGGCCTCAATTTGAACCTCAACGATATTAGTTGACACCGCTCTTTGATTAACTTCAGAATAAGAAACGTGGTCTGGTATCGACATCATGTAATTAAAAGAGGATAAAGGCAAGCGTGATATCCAAAATTTAGAGGATATCAAATTGGATAAAAGTGAAGCAAATAAAAATTTCCTTTATAATTATTCCCTCCATTCGTTTACGCGTTGAAACATAAAGAAATAAAATGAAATGTATATATGTCGTAAGACTTAAAATAATTCTTTATATATAATATCTAATTATATTTCGATTGTGATTTTAAATTACTTTTTCATGGGAAAATCGCTTAATGAGTAAAAATACCAGTCAAATTGCACATGTTGATTCATATATCCATATGATTATGTGGTTAAACGAATCTCTTTCTCTCTCTCTCTCTCTCTCTCTCTATATATATATATATATGTGTGTGTGAAATCTAAGCACGAGCCAATAAACCTACCTAGGATTCACCCTACGGTTCTTCAGGGTAAACTGGCTCTATTTTGTTGCTCTACTTTCGTATGGAGCGCTTTAGTGTTAGGGTTTTCGTCTTGGACTTTTTTTTCTTTCTTGCAAGTACTTGAATTTTGTTCATGTACTTCGTTTGTTTCTTTTTTTAAGTCCCCTTCTTTTTCCTCCGAATTCGTCCTCGGAGGGTTGTTCAAGACGATTTAAATTATAGCTTAATTAGTACTAGTTTTGGCAGAGTTAGGTCTGTTACTATTAGTTCTATTACTATTAGTATTGTAATTACTTTAGTTAATATTATATATATATATATATATATATATATATATATGTTTCATTAAGTAATATAGACAAGTTTTGTCTATTTTATGTAAATTTTTTCATATTGTCTGATAAGCTTAATAGTATAACAATTCACGGACAAACAATAATGACAGTCTGTTTTTATTTACAAGCAACGATAAACTCGTGCATACGAGACGCTGGAAGCGAATATCACACCACAGTTCATAACGTCACACATGACCATGCGAGAGTGAAAACAAAAAAATATTAAGTATGGGAAGCCATTGGAATAATCATTATGTTATTAATTGTAGGCGTTTAAGGATATTTGTGGAGGTTTCATAGAATTGTTATACTACAATGTAATTTGACATCTTTGAAAATGGCTTATGTATGCCGAAAGCTTAGATTGGATTATAAAAAGATTATGTACCAATATTGTAATTTTATTTCTTCATTTAATGATAATCTATTAAGCTTATCAGATAATATGAAAGAAATTACATAAAATAAATAGACAAAACATGTCTATATTATTAAATGAAACATACACATATATATATATATGTGTGTGTGTGTGTGTGTGTATATATATATATATATATATATATATAGAGAGAGAGAGAGAGAGAGAGAGAGAGAAGGCAGAGAGTCCGACAAAGTAAAAGACTGACGCACGCAGTTGATCACCTCAGAATGTCAATGACTGTCCGAAAGTATTAACCACCTTCCAACATAGGCAGATGCCCGAGGTAAATGCGGTACAAGGACATTTAAGTTGGAACTCGGATCCCGTAAACTTAGACAAAAAAACTTGTCTGCTTTTCCCCAGACGAAACTCTACCCTTCAGCGAAGACTTGTCTGGGTTCTTCTCCGCCCAAAGCCAGAGAGTCCGACAAAGTAAACAACTTCCGCACACAGTCG
>JBBBDQ010001981.1:6325000-6335000 GCA_037127315.1 Ascarosepion bandense | reverse complement strand
GTAGACATTCAGTGTTCCAAGTTTCATTTCAATTTCTCCAAACATAAACTTGTCTCAAACTGGCATAATTTACTTTCATCTGACTAAATTACACACTGCCAAAAATTCTGCTAAAATCTATAACCTTCGCCCACAAATTCTCTCAGACACGATGCTTAGTCTTCCTGAACATTATTCCACACGATAATGACCTTCTTCATTAAATGTCTTGATAATATCATTAACAGTTGGATGATTAAACTGGAAAAAACCTATCAATTTCTCTATTTGAATTACCGTACTGATACCATCGTATCATTTTCCCTCGTTTAAATTCACTAATTTTCTTTTTCCCGCGAACTTTCATCGCAAAATATCAGCCAACTATTGTTCATAGATGAGATGAACTTCATACTAACACCGTATTGTCTGAATAAAAAAGAAGAGACGTTATTACACAAGCCAAAACTTCTGTAACCAAGAATGTCTAAAGATTTACCATAGCCCAAAACACACACACACACACACACACACACACACACACATATATATATATATATATATATATATATTCACCTGAAATTAAATCCAAAATACGATGTTTAGGACGGCTCATGATTAAACATAATAGACATTCATTGTCTCTGATATTTAATAATATATGTTTAGAAAATTATCTGCTGCATCGATACACTATATATATATATATATATATATATATATATATATATATGTACACTACCGGCCATAATTATTAGGTAAACCTAGTGTTTAAAAAAATGATGTATTTCATACTACTTTTTAGTATTTCTTGCCAAGTGAATAATTGAAAATATAAATCTTCTTTTGTTAACACTGCACTTTGTATCAAATGAATTTATAAATATTTAATATTTACCTTTAGTGCAATTTCATCAATGAAAGAATGAATAAAATTTAGGGTGATTCGGAATAAGTTCATCTTTGCTTCCTTGCCTTGTAAAATTTTGCAAAGTAATAATAACAAAAGAACCATTTTATTTTCATTTAGAATTATGCACTTGGCAATAAATGTTTAAAATAGTATGAAAAATATCATTTCTTTTTAAAGTAGTATATATATATATATATATATATATATATATATATATATTCACTATGGGCTCATAACTGAGTTTGTAGAGCAGTTACATCCCGACCATAGTGGGTTCGAATCTCACCAAGTTCGATTTGCCAGGAGGGTAAATTCTTGCCGTTATCGGTCTACGCGATCGCCAGTGTGCGGCACTTTTTTAAAGGGCCTGAAAATTCATACTACGTGAATGAAATTGGGCTGAATGTGCCAGCACGAAGTAAAAAATCATGGTGAGTGTTTGAAGGTTTATTTATTCTGTTGGCGCCCGCCCTATATTGCATTCTCTTCCAGAAACTAATATCCGTTAAGTATAGTTGCAGGTGGGATCTTTGGGTGTTGAACAAACGCAAATCTGACTTTACCAACAATTGTCTAGCCGCCCTAGTAGTACTTCAGGTTTTTTGGAAGACTATAAAAAGATCCTTAGATCAGTTCATCCCTTAAAAGTGCAATGCTAATAGCAATATTATTTGTTTCCTTATAAAGAAACATTTTGTATTGATTAACCTACTAGTACTACTTTCGGTTGAAATTCAAGAAATGTTTTTCTTGAAACAATTTTTCAGATAAATTGTTTTCTCAAATCCAGCAGCTGTTATCGCTCTTTTGAGTATAAATATGGGTCCTATATAAACTTTTATTTGAAGTAATGTGAAATGTAGATATTAAGTTCTAGGAGCATAGAATAATGAAGCTGCCTGAAACGTAGCAGAAGATTTGTTGAAAGAGACGGCACGTATGTGACTGAATAAATAGATGAACAAATCTCTAAATATTGTCATTGAATCCAACTTACAAAACGCGTCAAACTTTTATTTCGACCGATACATATATCAGCTTTCATAAAACAATGTTGGTAAACAAAGATGGCTCGCTTACATCGTACTTTGACGGGTTTTCAATAGAGACATTCCTGATCGGTTTTATGTTTGATACCATTGATGTATTCTTCCAGAAAAGCAATCAATATCAAGCGGAAATGTCTAAAAGAGGTCTTCTGATCGATTTACTGTTAACTTGATGTCACCTCAGAAAGAATAGAAAAAACACATCAAAGTTTATTTCGATAAAAAAAATAAGGAAAAACCGAACTTCAACGGAAAACTATCTGTTAAGAGTTGATCAACATTTGTTGCTAGACATAAATGCAGTATATAAAAGGATTCTTTAAAAATCAGAAAAGGTGAAGGACTTCTACGATGCACACAACAATCAGCCTCAGAGAATTCTAGACTTTTCGGCTTTTATCTTCTTAACAAATAGATAGATGGAATTGCGATCACGTTTATATCCATTTGTTTGCTCTTAATAAACAGAACGTCTGAATTGAAAAGAGATGGTTAGCTGTTGCTTGCAATTCCATAGAGAACCATATTTACCCCGCTGAGATTATATCGACTTGATATACCGAAAAGAAAAGAACAATTTTGGATCGTCATAAGAATACCATACATAATACGCACAACATATATATATATATATATATATATATATATACAAACATATATATACATATACGTATATATATACATATATATATACATATATACATATATATATACATATATATGCATATATATATACATATATATATGCATATATATATACATATATATGCATATATATATATACAAACATATATATATATACATATATATATATACAAACATATATATATATACATATATATATATACAAACATATATATACATATACGTATATATATATATATACATATATATACATATATATATACATATATATGCATATATATATATACAAACATATATATATATATATATATATATATATATATATAACCATGATAAACCAAAATATCAGTAAAGCATCTTATTAATAAGGTACAAATCTTATTAATCCAATGTCTGATAAAATAGTAAACTTGAAAGAATAAATGAAAAGAATGTCCAAGAAAAGGGGAAAAAAAAAAAAGGAAAAGACAATGACCTTTAATTTGACGATTCCTATTACCATATATAAGATCGGAGTTCCGGAACTGTTTGATATTTTCTTGTATGTCTAACGAATTAACTTAGTCTTGTACTAATAATAGGTGTGTGCAACATAGCCAGCACTTGCTTTTTTAAAAACCTTCCACGGAATTCAACGGTTTTTAATAATGGCTTTTAAGTGAATAAATTTAGGATCTGTTGCACATAATGAAAATATATAAATGTCCATGCAGACCACCAATGATATTATTAGCAAATAATTAAAAAAATAACAACAACAGAGACACACTTGAAAACGGTTACAAAGATGGACAATGTGCTTGGAACGATAAAAGATGATTAACAATATTTTTCCTTATCGCCAAAAAGCGGAAAAATCTTAGGATGCTGGAAAAAATTCATAAATTAATTAAATCTTCCTTGTTGACCGTATTTAATGAAAGATGTTTGAAAGAAAGGTTGCTGTCCAAGTATACATTATATATATATATATATATATATATATATATATGTGTGTGTGTGTGTGTGTGTGTGTGTGTGTGTGTGTGTACATTATAAATATCTATACCTATAAGTATATTAGAAATACACTATGTGAATTCTAATTTATCTTTTTTTATTACACATAATGTCAATTATTTGGCAAAATAATATGGATGTCGAATGTTGTTTATCATATTTCAAACAATATTTTCAATACTACCGTAACTATTTTTGTCAATTTAAGATGTTTTAAGATTCCCATCGGTTGTAAAATATATATAAGCACTAAAGGGAAACAAGTTACCTAAAGTTACTCAGTGATGCAAACACAATTTCAGAACTTCACAAATGTTGAATAGAGATTGCACAACGGATAAAAGCCTATTAAAAATGTTGCTTTTAAGGATGTCCCAAATTGATATCTGACAAAAGATTAAGTAAGGAGTAAGTAATAATAATAATAATAATAATAATAATAATAATGGTGTTGAAAATGCAGAGGGAAAATATACTGAATATTAAGAACTTTAAATAAAGAAGTACAAGCACTCAAACTAATATCTTCAGCAAGTAAACATCATAAAAAAGTGTAGATACAAGAAAGTCGTTTTCTTAAAAATCATAATTTTGCTGAATGTGAAGCCTGTTGCATGGAGTACAGAACTGTCACAGAAATAGCTTGTAACAATCTTACCGATTGGTATTGTCAACAATGAAATTATGACTTCCTTACAAATGAATGATTATATCTCAAGATTAATAGAAAAAATAATTGTAAGCAATGAAATGTTTTTTTTTTAATCAAATCACCCCGAACAAGGCGGTAACGCCACTGATGTGCAGGGGGCTACGTAAGCGTGAAAAGATTGGAAAAGAGAAAGCCGGAAACCACATCCTAAACAGGAAACAAGGAATGAGCCTCTTCACCCGTTCAATAAACGTGGGTGGAGTGTGAACCGGGCGATAGTTTAGACTATCTACTCCAATTGAAAAAAAAAAAGAGGAAAAGAATGGAAATGAGTAAAAGATTGGAAAAGAGAAAGCCGGAAACCACATCCTAAACAGTTACCAGAAGAGGCTATCAAAACGGTTCAGAACTGTGACAAACGCCCGTCAATACAGCTGAAAGAGTGGCCTCGGACCACACGGGCAAGTTTGTCAACACCAGTTACATCTGAATTTTTCGCATTAGCAGCGGAACAGTTTGTCATGTGCAGATACGGGCATCTATGGTTAAGATGCAGAGGAAAGCCAGCAGTTGGTATTATCATGTGAAATCTGTTCAGTGTGTATTTTTGTTTCTCAAGTTACAGTGAATTCCGACACAGTGTTACTTTTGTAACCTCCCATCTCTTTTCCCTCTCGACCTAATACTCTCGTCCCTCTAATCTCAACAGACATTTTGCTTACATTGCATCAAATCAAATAATTAGAGCTCCCATAAGACACCCCAGATATTATTATAACTATCATTAAAATAGATGTATATAAGAATAAAAAGCAATTTTTAATCACATTACGATCTCTAGAATAGCAATACAAAAGTATTGCAGGTAAGGTTAAATTTGGGGAAAAAGATCAAAAAATCAATGCTCGAACGACTGATGAAGTATATAGAAGATTATTGGAAAATAACTCCCTATTTCTTGACTTAACGCCCTGGAGAATCTTTTGTTTGGGGTTGGTTAAAGGAAAAAGTCTACTATACCAAACCAAGACATTGGACAAACTTGAACCATGAATACAAACATTTATATCTTCCATACCACAAGAGCTCTTGGCGGAATCAGTTGAGACGATTCCTGGGCAACTCGATAGGCTGGAATCAAAATTTGGTGCCCATATTGAATTTTAATTAAAACATCATTTTTAACGCTTTCTGCTCGTATTCATCTGTTGTAAATTTATAGTTGATAAATAAATTATAAATATCTTAAAATGGGAATTTACTTTTTAGTCACAATAATAAAATGGTGATATTAACTTGTACATTAAGAAAATAATCTGCCCAGAATTATGCTATACTGTGTTAAACAGATATAGGTTTCTTTGATACAATCTTTCGTTTTATTAACTTATAATTAAAAATTAAAGTTACTCAGAGTTTTCATAATAAATCATGATAATTACTTAACAATTAATTATTTTTATTAAGCTTTGTTATTATACGAATAATTTAATCCATTGCACATAACTATATAAACATCCCTCTAAAAACACCAAACATTTAAAATTATGCATTTACAAATAGAGGTCTATTAATCGATGTAAAATGTTTTTGATGCGGCATTAATAAAAATTAAAATAAACAACTAAGCAATAAATTAAGAAGGCAAAATAAACAAAAAAAAAAGAAAAAAAACAACCAATCACGAAAAAGTCCATTGCCACAAAATTCATACTAAATTCTATATAAACAAGAAAAAAAAAAGGACCTGACACTAAATAGCCCTGACGAGTAGGAATATCATAACGGTTTCCTCACGAAACTTTGAAGTTGGTATGAATCTGCTCAGTTAAAGAGACAAACTCTTTGTATATATATATATATACATACATATATATATATATATATATATATATATATATATATATAATTTATTTGTTTGAACATTATTTTTCATAGATATTCGTATTTAGTAGCTATTCTGTTTTTAATTAAACTGTATACTTATATATATAACTCTACCGGCCTGAAAATTTTGGGGAGATTTTGTTAGAAAAATTTCTGACATTTGGCATCATTCGAACTTGCGATCCCTGACAACATAGGGGAAGCCATCAACTGATCTGATTAATTTTCTTAATCTTCGGAACATTCCGTAACCTTCTCTGTTTACATTTGTTTACACTACGATTCACTTTCAGAGCAGAGATAAATATTTACGAGAATTCAAAAATATGTGTTTATAAGCCTTAATTCAGCTTCGGCTACAGTGGGATAGTTCGTAGTCGATCTGTTAATACGCTTCTGATAATCACGCTATGCTGTTAGGGGTTGTGGGTTCGTTTCCTACCGAATAACATACATTTTTCTAACAATATTTTAAAAAATACTGAGATCGGTCGGTTGAGTTATAAATATGCTGTTTAATTAAATTCTAGTCACTTAAATACAAATATCCATCAAAAACAATGTTGAAACAAGTTAAGTATGTCGGTTGTTAATCCATTTCGTTAATTTCTGGAACTTTCCATAATATATATAGTCATCGGCAGACAGATCTATTTCGCTGTATCACAGCTCATCAGTACGGTTAGACTCCGATTGCTTTTTATCCAGGATTGAAACCCGACCGAATTGGCGTCAGTCGGTGATTCTGCCTCTGGGCTATGGACGTTCGGTAGAAGAAGGCAGACTTTTTAGCGTGTCATTATACCTGCCCAATAGCCATAGTGCTCTAATCCATTACTGAATGAGTGATGCGTACATGCTAGAGTAGCTACTGTTTTTCAAAGTCTACCATTCTTCCAGAGTGCTCAATCAGGTGGAATATGTTTTAATTCTTGCCCAACCTAGCCGAAGATTGTTTTAACGTTCACTAGCAATGTCGTAATTGGCAATGCCAATTCCATAGGTAAAATCATGAGAGTAGCCAGGAAAGTTTTTATTTTCGGTCCAGATGTGTTATAATTTCTAAATCACGAGTGTCGGCGAGTCTCTCTATCAAACCAAGGCGTGAACATTTAGTGACGTAGATGCGTTGACAAGCCATTATTTATTTCATCTCTATAGCGTTAACTGACAAAAATCATTTGACATGTGACCGTGCTATCTACAAAATTCGACCTAGATACTTCAAAATGCATCAAGCCTCTGGCCCTGACGAGGTCAACAAAGCAAGAAAGGTGTAGCAGCGCTAGACAATCCTGCTTTTTATGTATGTTTAAAAAATATGTAAATTACTTTCCTGATTTCAAATTAGATTAAAAACACAGCAATAGTCAAGCACGTTTATAGTGTGGACGTCTATCAAGAAAGTATAAATAGTGAAACATTAAAAAATACAATAATTAGAATATTTTTAAATGTAGTAAGCCAGTTGGTATTTCCCTTACTTTTTACATTTTCAGGATTGGTATGATCTTATCAGTAGAATATGTGCGTAGCATAAAAAAGGCAAGACCTTGAAAACATCAAAATAATTCACCGCACACAATCCTACCAATTTTTATAAAAGCTGAGAGCTTCTTAGATTCTTACAGTCGCTTCATATAAATTCAAGTTTCTGCTAATACAAAGCAAGAATAAAGCCCCTGAAAAGACATTTTACGTCTTTTCTAATGTCAATGTTCTCTGGCCTGTGTGGAGCCTAGTAACTAATGTTGAGGTTTGAAAAATGATATTGCTGTTGGTCGGCAATTCGGAATCCCCAAGAAAAGAAGTGTATGCTATACTCTCCCTAAAATTATGGGTTCGACTTGAAACAACTTTGAATCCGCATGTCACTTTGATCAATGTTCGTACATCTCGATGTTCGATAAAATCGTTGTCCGTTTTTAGGCAAGACACAGTTTCGAGATATTAAAGAACTGTACCAAATAACATAAACTATGTTATTTGTGGAATTCTAAGAGCGACAACAACAAAAATGGATAACATATGTTACTCGATGAAAAAAATAAGAATATAACATTTCAGAGTATTTCGAATAAAAGGTTAGGAAGGAAAACTTCATCAGTACTGGAAAGGGCAATAACAGCTAGTAGACTTGAGAAACCTGTTTTCCTGAAAAACTGTTTTAAGATTGTACAAATAAGTATAAAACAAAAACAGTACTGGCTGTTTGGCCAATGAATGCCGAATGTTTCCATAAATATTTCATACATACCACTGAAAATAAACCAACAGCACTTACCACTTTAGACACTATGAATTATCTTCATGTCAACAGATTTGGTGATTTATTCTTTACGCTTATAACCTATTCTGGATTAATTAAAGACGAAATGTGTTTTGGATTAACAATGTTTTGAGAATAACAATGATTTTTCTAAATAAAAGTTCTACTATTTAACCCATTTTCGTGGAATATGGAATCATATGCTTTTCAAGAGCATTTGACAAAATGCATATTAATGTTTTCGCACTTAAATTCTTATTAACAAACTGATACTGACAAAAGTTTAGGGTACTCGTTTTTCAGGATATCTTTTTTAATGTGTCTGTCCCTGTGGACATGTCTAGACATACTGATGAGCTGTGATACTGCGAAACAGGCTTGTATGTGAATGACTAATATATATATTCTTTTTTTATAATTTTAAATACTTACTGTGATATTCTAATTATTTTAAATCATTTTTCTCAACTTGGTTGTTATAGATGTTATTATAGACACACCGTTTCGGCCAAGAACACATTGGCCATCATCAGTCTTTGGTTGATGCGGAAAGTCGGTTGCTTTTTATACTGTTACTTTGTCTATGTAATGCCCCTTATTGATCGTTTTCGCTGATCTATGGATTGAACTGACGACCACTAAATGATAGCATTTAATCAGCTCCAATATTCAAAACATCACCATTCCGGAGGATATCATTCGTGTATTTTTTAAAATTATTCTTTCATTCTGACTCGCAAGTTTACATTCTTACGGATATTTAGTATATTATCACAAAATCGCATTACGATCAATTGATACAGTAAAATGCTAAATTATTTATCCTCTGATATGAATAATTTTATTTTATTTACATTTTAATGTAATGTTTTTAATTCTTATGTAAACTCCAGAGAGGTTTTAATAACTTACTAATTTCCCACTTGGGTTGAAAGCAGTTTAGACCCTTATTTAGCAACTTTCCGAGAGATGGTGTCTCGTTAAAAGCAACCCAGTCTTCTGTGTTGTGAACAGGTTAGTAAGAGTAGATAGGTTTGCCGATCGCCCGGCTAATACTCTTTCTATGTTTTTATTGACCAGAAGTAGCTGTTTTCTGTTTAGGATAAAGTTTATCGTTCTTTTCTTTTTTCTTTTTTTTCTTCTATAGATTTAATGATTTAACTCTCTTGACTTCTTGATGACCTGAATGATCAGTGGCTGAGAATTTTCTTTATGACGCTACCGGGTTAGCAATTTTCTGGTTGATGTTTCTTGACTGATAGTAAGGAATCTGTATTCTTTGCTGACACATACAGACGCTCTTCTCAACAGCCGCATCATATCGGGGTACTTGCAGTAGAATGTTAACAGTAGATCAACTCTTTTTGCTACAGAAACTATCTGCATTGAAAATGAATACATATACAGTACTGTGCAAAAGTATTAGGACAAGAACTATTTTAACATTTATGAGCCATCAAAATAAAGTTTAAAATCACCCCTGTCCTAACACTTTTGCACACTACCGGTAGTGGAAAAAAAGTATTATGACAGGGGTGATTTTTCTAAAAAAACTCACTGAAATTCAAATACAAGGTGAAAAGCCAAGTAAATTGCTAATAAATATT